>VWZY01006398.1:7557-23342 GCA_013399075.1 Chloroceryle aenea
CCCATTATCTTCATTTTATACTACAGTGAAGGAAAGCATCTTGGCAAATGGTCCAGCAAATACTCGGGAGAATAAGAAAATGAATTCTTGGTTCCTGATTACAGTCTAGAGAATAATTTGTTGTTTACACTGTGATATTCCTGTATTATTTTAAAAGCTGTTCTGAGTCAGCCCTATATGACAGTGTGGTAAAATTTCAGTGACTCAAAAATGAGCATTTTCATTGGAGATATGGAATTGATTATTTAATCTATATAGAAATGTTTTACTTTAAATTACAGATGGTTAACTTTTAAAAAGAAAAATTTGGAAGCATTACATAGTCTAAAACTACTTTAAAACTCTCTGTTGTTTCATTTGGATTTGAAAAATCAGTATTCAAGTATCCTGTCCTAATCTCCCTTAACATAAAGCACTTAATTAAAAAACTGCCAAAATTTAAGCAGATTTAGTTCTGTCACTTGTAATTTTGTCCTGGATCTAAAAAAGTCAGTGAAAGGGTAAAGCTGATAAAATATTAGTTATGCAGTGTGTCAGTTTTTTTTTTCAGGAAGAAAAATCCACCAGACAGTACTTCTGAGGCCTAAAGTGTAATTTTTAAATAAAAGGCACAAGTTTATGTTTTGTGGTAAGGACAGCAATTCCACTATCCTTTCTACTGCAGAAGTGTTTGGTACCCCACACGCTCTCTTATAAATAACTGAGCAATTGGAGATCAAAGCAGATTTGATATTTCATGTCCCTACTCTTCACTAGCACACACATCCAATTTCTTCTGGAGCATTTATGTTACTATGTTGATAAGCAGTAGTATTCTGGAAAGCAAATGCAGGTAAAGAATCAGCTGTTGCTGACTGTGACGATGCTGAACTTGTTCAGATCATATAAATGAAGCAAATGAGGTGTTTGGGGTTTTTTAACCAGTGTATGATGTGGAAATTAACCTTCTACAGCAGCATGTGAGAAAAGAGCAAAGAGGTAGTGTTTGGAGAAACGTGGTGGTTCAAAGCTGGCATAGCAGGCTTTCTTTTTTCTTCTTCTCTTTGTCTTTCTTTTCTTGCAAATAATTGAATAACAAAAACACAAACCATAATCTGAAATGACAATGATGGAACTGGTATTTGGGTACCCAGGCACACTCATGCAGCAGCTGCAGGCTGTGCTGAGCCATGTTCAGCACTAATGTCATCCTCTGCCACCTTCTGGGGGGAGGGTAAAAAACCCTGATCTTTCTTCCTCAAACAAGCATTTCATGAGTGATTCGGAAAGCAGAGATCTTACCTAAGCAAGTCAAAATGTTGAGGGTATGTTGGTGGTGTCTCATCTGCTGCATTTCTCAAGACATCCTGGACAACAGCCTCTAGGCTTGCTGTAGTTTGCCAGCTCCTGCAGGTACCAGTCAAGAGAGGGGATTGTGCAGACCAGCCTTGTTAGTGTTGCAGCCTGTGAATTGACAGTCTTGACAAAACTTCTTGGACATGATGGGTGACTTGGAGTTAACACTTCCGTTTCATATGTTGAAAACAGCTGTACATGTTGTTATCACTGGTTTTACTGTAATTAATATTTGATACTTTGTTCAAATTGTGACACTGGATGCCTTGCATCTGTTGTAGGTGATCACATTGCTCTGATCAGCTGCTATAAACAAAGGGGTCTTTCAGATCAATTACTGACAGTGTTTAGGAATGTGACCCACAAAACAGAAACAAACCCTCTGTTTGTTGAATGTGTATTGGAATGATAAACAATGCTGTTTGGTTGATTTTTATTTATTCTCCAGAAGTATAGCGTTAGCAAGTATAAATCTAGTAACAAAAGCTGGCAACAGTGTTTTTAAAGAATTGTAGTGTCTAATACTTTGAACGTCTTGGTTTGACTTTCAGAAAGCTGTCTCATGGTATAGTCTAGGTATAATATGGCAAATCATTCCGTATGAGTGTTGCTTGGAAATGAGAACAAACCCCACATCACCAAACCATTTCCATGAGGCAGGCTTTTTCAGTGTGTGAACAGAATAAGACTTCAGTCAGTGCTTTCTTCCTTCTTGCTCTTATAGGAATTTCATGTCTTAAAATGTTAGTAGTAAGGAGAGTCAGTCATCATTCTGACCCCATACCAGTTGCTTAGTCCTCTAAGGCCTCAGTTCTTTATTTCTGAAGGACAGCTAACAATGCCTAAAATGGAGGCATTTTTGTGCAAATCGTGATATGCTCCAATACCATCACAATGGGAACTACATTATTGTCATAAATTGTATGTTACATGATTAAGTGTGTTATGGCATGATAGTCAAATAACACTGGAAGAAATATAATAATGTACCAGTAACTGCTCGTTTTAGCAATGGTAGGCAATCTAGAATATATGTTTATTTACTCCTTATTTGCTGCAAAGTGTTGTGGTTGTAAATGCTATCATGCCATTTTGCTCCCTGTCTTAAAACATTTATAATTCTTTGTAAAGTTCACTGTGGAGATGAAAGATTTCTACGCTTATGCCTTATCCAAGGGAAATTTGTGCTAAACTATGAAAGGTTTTGAAAAAACTTGGATTCAACACTGGAAAGCAGAGTAAGAATAAAAGGTTTCTTTTTCTTGTTACCAATATAGTTGTGAACTTTTTTTAATATCTGATGATGGCAAGAAATTATCCTTTATTTTAGAGAAGATTTTTTGGCTTTTCTAATTAAGCATTGCTAAGATTTGATAGTTAAGACTTTTGAAAATGGTTCATAAAGTCAGTTCTTCTCTGCCTCCTGCCCTTACTCCACCAAGTGTCAACATAATAAATGATTGTCTATATTCACTTTTGGGAGACACCATCCACACGTTTGTATGTAACTGTTACTGAGAATATAGGTAAAAAAGCCGGGTTCAGAAATTTGCATATACAGCATTTCTTGGAATTTCATTCTTAGAGATGTTAAACATTTGAAAATACTATTGGAGGCATGACAAGCTAGTTTTAGCTGTTTACCACCTCGTTAGAAAATATTTCAGATGTTTGAGACAGTGGTTTTAGTGTAGGTAATTGGAAATGGAATGAAAATTACACGGGGCTATACACCCCGTTAGAGAAAAAGGATATGAACCTTAAGAAATAAAATAATGTACAGATGTTTTTACTTGTTATTTTGAGTGATCTGCCAAAATCCAAGATTTAAGATGATGGTTTTGATGATGTGAATTGGGTGTGTTGTTTAAGTAATCTTGTTTATGTGCTTAAAAAAGCTAAACCCAAAACAAAACCGCCAAAACCAAACTGCTGAGGTAGTTTAAATATGGTAAAAATTGACAACAGCAGTGCTACTTTCTGCCCTGAAGTGTTCTACAACTCATACTTTAGGGCTTTATGTGCTCAGGAAGCTGTCTCTGTGCTCACACTTGTAATTCTCACTCCTTTTGCTGATTTGCTGTATCCAGTGCAGCCAAAGTCCAGCCCCCTGCCTGTGCACTTGGTGAAAACCCTTATGCCGTACTGCTAAACTCAGGAATGCCTATTTAGCTTGATGTTATTTCCTTACAGTTTCTATCTGATTTTTTTTTTTTTTTAGGGTGGTATTATTTAAATTTTACCATTGGACTCTGTAATGCTTGTACCCTGACTTTCAGGACAGTGGTCTTATTTTGAATCTTGGACTTTTACTTCTGTCAATTGTACTATCAGCACTAACTACACTTGGTTTGGGGATGGAAACTTCCTTGTCCTGTGGCATTTGCTGTCCCACATAGCCCAGACTGCCCCCAGTGATACTCTGCAAGGTAAGAACTAACTAAAGAGAGTGGTATGTTCAGTTTGCTACCCACAGTCTGCTGCCTAAGATTCTTTCACCTAGAGATGCTCTGGCTACAGAAGGGGGGATGTTAGGATTAGAAAGAGAGTGCAAGCAGTCAGTCCCTTAAAGTAAACTCTTGGATGATCCACTTCACCACTGTCTCCTCATGCCCTGTGAGGACCGGTTGTCTTCCTGTATGGAGAATGGCATCTTCCCAAAGTAAAACCACTTAAGCACCTCTAAAAAGGTGGAAATTTGGGGGCTTTGCTCTCATTGCCCAAAGCATGTATGCCTTTTGTGTCTAGCTCTTGAATTAATGCTTTGAAAAATCAGTGGTTTTGGCTTTCTGTGTGGGAAAATCTGTGTGCGCCAATGTGTGTGCCTTGCTGATTATCCCACTGGGTCAGACACCCTTCCGGAGTGAAGAGCTGGACTGAAGGATGGTGGGAGGGAGGGATTTGGCTCCATCAATCCCTTTCTGTCTGCAGCTCTCAGGAATGCTGAGAAATCATATGCAGTATTGTTCACCCCAGCATATTCTCATGTGCCTTATCCAGCCTGGATGTAAGCAATTCAAGTGACAGGCTTCCAGCTCTCCCTTGGGAGGTAAAAAATAGTTCAACCATCACTGTAGGGAAGAGAATGTGATTCCAAGGAAATGAGGGGAATCTTGTTGAAAACAGTAGCAGTGTGAAGGGGCTCTTAAATGTTACTCTCAGGGGTTTACAACTCTGAGTCAGAAATTTACTTGGGCAGTTTTGTGCCTACTGACAGTGACATTGACCTAGAGTCTTACTGTACATTTCTATTTTATGTTGTAATTTGCCTCCAGCTTCCAGTATTGGCATATATATGGTAGAGAGATATTTTGGAATAGAGCAAACACACAAGGGATAGTGGGACTTGAATTCTTGTTTTGAAGCAAGAGGACTAGACCAGTTGAGAGGCTTCTTAGGCTGCTCTTTAGGGGGCTGGAAAGGGTTCCTGAGCACACTGATGATGAGATGCTTTGTGAGTTACTGCTTTTAAGCATCCTGATTCTCTGTTTATTGATACTAGATGTATGTTGTAGACCGCCTGGCAGTATAAATGTGATCCTGATCCATAGGACCAACTCATCAGATTAGGTATCAGATCAGAGCATTTGCATTGTACGGGGGTGCATACTGTTCCTGATCTGACATAATATCTTCATGAGAAGTTTTCCTTTTCGTAATGTTTCGGTGCATCTGAATATGACAGACATAATTGTCACCCTTGTTTTACACAGTTCAGCTGTGGTGTTCTCTGATACAATGGGAAATGTCCTAAAACTTGCTTTACTCCCTCACAGGACAGTAGTTGTGCAAGTCTGTTGGTATTGCCTGCTCCAATCCTTCACAATTCTATAGCCTGTTGACTATACATTACCAAGTCACCCATGTGAATTCATGGTCATCTTAATGCATCAGGTCATTCCTTTCACTCACAGCATATACTATACTATATAATTTAATTATTAATTATTATAATTACATTATTATATTATGATTATTAGCTGTTATAACAATTTATCCATACTGAGTTGTTCAACCTGTCAGAGACCCAAGCCTTGACTTTTTACTTGACTAGTCCAGGAAGGACTCAAGAATTGTTCTCTTTGTTTTTTTTCTGTTGCTGTAGGTGAGTGGTTGGTAGTGTAGAATTGAGCAACAAACATTTGAACAGAGTAATACTAGTAAACCTTTGGAAGTTTGTGTACTAGAGTTTCATGACTTTGAAGCATCTCTTGTTTCCTTTTCTCAACACTCCTTTCTGAATTAACTAAAACAAAGAGGAACATCACACTTCAAGAAATATCTGCAGCAGTAGCATGTTTCTGACAATGGCTAAACCAAAGCATGTTTTCACTGATAGATCAGTTTCCCTGGACAGAGTCCTTGCTGAGCTGTAAATTATCAAATTATCTAGATCTGTTGTTTTTTTCTGAGAATGCAGCAGTTGCTAGACTGGATCTGCCCCAAGGTCTGCTACTGTTTCTTACAGTGGCTAGCACCAGATGTCTCTGAAATGACTGGATTCTGCAGCAGCAGGTGGGAGCTAATCTACCCCTACATTAGGTTTTATGATGTATTTAACAGCCAGAAATAGTGTAAGCTCTGGAAAAGTTGTTTGAAGATTTCTGCTAAATGCCTGTTGTTATAGTGATCATTCTGGATAGTCTTGCTAGCACTAGGAATGCACAATACCTTGGAATCATGATTTTTGTGGAGTTTTTTTTTAGTCTTATTTTTTCTTCCTTTTTAGTTTTGTACCTCCAAAGATCTGTCGACCTTAAGTGCTGTCAAAAGGGGAACGCTGCTTCTGTTTACTGAACTGTTAGTTCTTTCACTGGCTCTTCCTGGCTCTTCAGCAAAGTTGTTAACTAATTTTTCTTATGAAAAAACAGTTTTCTTCTTTACTGAAGACAGCTCAGCTGCAGTGATGGTAAAGCACTGATTGCTATTTACTACTCTTGGAGACTGCTCTGCTGAACAGTGCTGATCTGTTGTTGCCCAGATGAACCCAGCCCCTTGTGGAAGTATAGGCAACTTTACCTCCTCTGGTCTTTTGTTAGATGAAGTTCAGTAAGAATATCTCTGTTTCCGTAAACATATTACCTATATTTTTCAGAAAGGAAAAATCAGTCTGAGAACAAGAATGCAATTTTGTCATCTGGGACTTGAACAAGGGAGTGTGGTAACTCAAGTCTGCTAATGGGCACTACTTCTAAAAAGAAAAGCCTGGTTTTGAGACCCTGATCTGTTCATTCACCTAAATACGAAGTGTTGGATGACCTGAGAATCACTAAGAATGGAGTATCCTCACTAAGTCATCTAGTGTAGTTCAGATTTAAGTCCCAGCAGGACCTATTTTGTCACAAATTTTAACTCTGGTGATTCCCCTACAACTGCTGGTGAATTTCCTGGCACAGGCAGCTAAAACAGTAAGAGACTTCCAGAGCTGGATTGCTTGAAGAGACCTCCTGCAGCAGCTCTAAATCTGCAGTTGCTGAGTAGCCTATTGATTCAGAGGTGATGTGAGGTGATGCTTGGTGTTGTGTGTCATCCTGCTCACAGTGTGCTATAGTAGGTAGGTTTTATGCTGTCCCATTAGGGAATAGATGTGTCCCTTCTACTCCTAACTGCTAATCCACTAGGCCTTCACAGCTAGATTTGGGCGGGGCGGGGTGGGGGGGAACCCTCAATAAATTCTCAGTTCCTAGTATCAGGTCACCTAAAATGTATGGATTGCTCTCACTTTGTAGTTTCTCTAACTTCTTAATCAGTTATTGCATCTGGGTAATTTAAAGTGCCATATGAGTGCTAACTGACATTTTATTGATGTTATCCTAATGGCCTGGCTGAATTGTGTATATGCAAATAGCTGGTGTCATGATTAATTGAACAGAACAGATAATGCTTCATGATCAGAGGGATGAGGCTGCTGATTTCTGAAAGTGATTTTTTTATTTTTTTTACACTGGATTTTCTATTTACATTGGATCGCTTGCTTTCACTTTAATACTCATTTAAAAAATATTTTAAGGAAGTTAAATGTTATCATATAGGTTTTTCTTCCCAAAAGTTCACACATAACATGAAGCCTGTATGCTGTGAACAGTAAAATTGTTGTAAGCATAAGTAAAATGTTGTTAATATGTTCTTGAGCATAAAAATGTGATACACTAAGACTAGACTGTATCTGAAATCTGGGGATAAATTTTACTTTTAGCTTTTTGGCCTGACTCGAGAATTTGTAGATCTTTAAATGCCTGCAGCTTTAAAAATAAAAATCTGTCTTTCCCTGTAGTGGTACCCTGGATTCCTAATCCCAGTTCTCAAGGGCATGTTGGATTATCTTGAATAATGAATGTGTCTAATTGAGGGGAGTTGACATTGGATGGAGCTAATACAAAATAGAGTTGGAAGCAGAGCAAGTGTAATGTAACCTTTGAGAGGACATACTAATTTTTCATTTGAAATGTGTGTCATCAAAGACCATTATTGCAGGTGTTGACATGACTTGGTTCTTAAAATCCCATTCTCTCAGGCATCATGTATGCTGAGGCTGGATTCAGTTCATGGATCCTTGTTTTCATTGGCAAAAGAGTAAGCAGACGTGTTCCCTGCTCTGTTCTCTGCAGGTGCAAAGAGAGAATGGCCTTTGGTCCCTCTGTTTCCCACTTGCTTAACATCTTTACTTAGATGTTGCTGTCTTTCTGTATGGGTAAATTCACTCCTGCTAAAAAGATGAAAACTTACAAGAGAATAAGCTTTACATGACAGTGAATACTGCTTACAACTCCATCAGAAGAGATCAAATGTCGGTATCAAAGGAGGTGGTTTAAAAACATAGCTGTAATAAAGGAGGTGATGTGGTGAGATCTCAGATCTCTGGTATCAGCACTTCTACTGATAAAGGGTCACTATTACAAATTAAAATAAGAGGTAGTAGAGAGCCTCTGTTTTGTTTCATAACAGATTTTGTTTTTTCCTTCTGTCTTCACTCAGCAATGTGTTCCAGCTCACCCAGGAAGATTATATTGAATGTTTTGGAGGGTTTGCTTTTTCTGAAGGGAAAAAAGTGATGATTTTTTTTTTTTTTTTTGCCACAAGAGGGAGAGCATGCGAAACACTACAGAGAAGAAACTGTACCATGATAATTCCTCTCATGTCTTCATTTTAGGCCCCACAGAGGGACATTTACAGGGGTATTTTTACAGGGGTATTTTTGGAGCTGAAATCCTATTAATAAACCTATACTTACGGGAAAGCACAGATGCTACAGATGGTCAAAGTCCAGCTAAGCCTTGCCTAATCAGTGTTGCCTAGTAGTTCCTGCATGAATTGTGATGCTATATCAGCTTGAGATGCACATCACTAAGACTTTATGAATCAAGATTGCAGACTAATTTATTCAGTGAGTCAGCCATAGGGCTAGAGCTGGGCCTTGGAGCCCAGGGGGCAGAAAACATCAATTGTTAGAATTCATCATGGTCCGTGTCTACTTGACACACTATTACTAAAACCATTACAATAAATGGGTATTGATTTCTAGTTAATTCACTATCCAACCAAGTCATGCTGATACTTTTAATGTACTCTGACTTTAGTAATGCTGAAGGGCTACATAGATTTAACTGCATTGGGTTTTATGTCACTTTAGTTAAATCTGTGTAAAAGTGAGTATTGACAAGCTGTTTTAAAATGGGATTTTACACTGTAAGCTCATTCTCCTCTCTCTTAGCCCATCTTCAGCTTTTCACCTGGTCTTTGGTGATAACATTTTCTAGATTTATTTTTTATTTTATAAAAAAAATTTAAAAACCAATTGAATACTAATGCTATTAGAGTTGGCACTTCCACGTCAAGAAACAGCTAACATAATGCTGACTTTTGTTTTGTTTTCTTCTCCTTGCTGCAGATGTCCTGTTCTAATTGATGTCTCAATCGGTTATTTTGTCTTACTTTTTCCTTTTCATGAGTTTAACAGAGATACTTTCCAATCTCCTAGTATTGTGATTAGCTTGCAGAGTCCATGAAAGGTATCTGCAAAAGTTAATTGCACACACTGTTCAGCTCATCTGAGGTGTGTGGAGTATAAAGCAGCAAGTAGATCTGCTAGGAATGTGTATAGTTGTGCATGGCAGGTTCACATTGTGGATAGCGGATGATCATGAGGCAGAATGGAGCAATAGGATTTCCTTCTCCTGGCTCTGTTGATGTCTATTGTGTCACTGTGAATACACTGCTTCCTTTGCCTGCAGTTCCCTGCCTGTTCTCTAGTCTGTTATGATGATAAACTCTTCAAGGCATGCACCATCTCTTGTTCTGGTATAAAAAGCCACACAATCCCTACTAGCTGCCACTCCCTCCTAAGACTATTTTTAGTTATTTTTCTCAATCAGTTGTAACTTCTATCTAGTAGACAGTGGAGACTGCCAGCTGCATGTTTGGACAACACCCAGCATGCTCCAGCCCAGACTTAGTGAACACCTTTATTCACTACCGTGACTCTATTTCCACCACAGCCCTGTATTTTAGAGTGGCATGATGCAATAGAGTTCTGGTATGACCAAAATTTTAACCATGGCATCTGTGTCAGCTCTTGCAGTGGTGCTGTTACGAGCATCAGTGCATCTCTGGCATTGACTTCATAAACTAAGTCGAGAGAGGCAAAGTCTGAGGCATAATCTGAGGGGGGAAATTGCACTGTAGCAGTAGTATGTAAATCATCAGGCTGAACCCATTTGTTCCCTGAAAACTGTGGGGGTGGAGGGAAATACACTTTCTTTAGACAAAGTAAAATCTTCAGTTTTGGCAAACACATTTATTTAGGACATTTAATACTATAGAGTTTTTTAAAAACTGTCAGGAGAGCCTGAGGTTTCCAAAAGATTAATCCAAGGATGCCAGACATACATCCCACAGGCCAGAATATTTCTCTCCCATCCTGTTTGTTGGTGGTTCTTTAGATGTGTGCAGGAAGGGGGTCAAGGACTGGAGGGATTATTCTGGTAGTCCTGTCCCTGATGTGATCCTACCCAGAGGCTCCATAGATTTGTCCTGGCATGTGAACAAAGAAAACCTTTCAGGTGAATAAAGTTAGTACAGCTTCTGTGCATGCAATAAGGACACATCTAGTGATGTGTTGGAAAGTGCAGGGTACATCTGCATTTGACTCTACATGCATGTCCTACCCTGAGATGTCACATGTCCCTGTTGTGTGACTCCCAGCCGTCATATGATAGATCTCTAACAACACGGGGGGGTGTAGTACAATGCTTAAGGACCTCTAGAAGATGTGATTTGTCCCATACCAGGTGAATGGTTGAGCACCACTGAGTTACTCTGTTTGTGGTTTTGTTATACATCAGGCAAAGGGAGATTGTGAACCTCAGGTAGTTCCCGTGCTAAACAGCTGGGCAAATAGGAGACCATTGTGACTCCTGGCTGCTGCCCTTGCCTTAAATTAATTTCCCTGTAATATTAATTTGTTTGAATTATGAACCTCTACTCCACATACACTTGCTACTTTTTTTTTTTCTTTTCATGTGGAAACAGCTGCCCATTTTTATGTCAGCTTATGGGAAAATACAGAATTTGTCTAATTAGAAATAATTCTGAAAATGTTCAGATAGCTGTGCCCATTCAAAAGGCAGCCCAACAGCAGAGGCGGTAGCAAGGGATTGTGCCAAAGACCATGAAGAATTCCAGCTGTGAGCAAATGTGAGAGAGCAGCCTCTGGGTACACAAGAACTGCCCCCTCCCAGCTCTCATTTCTTTCACAGCTGTGGGAATGCTTAAAAATTATGGATGGCTGGGGAGGAGGGGAAAAAAAGATCACAGTGACTTTCAAATCTTTGGCTGAAAGCCATGTACACTGTTGTGGGCAGAGACTCAGCATTGCAACTGAAACCATGAGAGAGATTCAGAAATGACTGAGATTTATTTTTAAAGTGTATTTAAATCCAAGCTTCTTTCTCAGAATATGAAGCCCTTGTTGGCATGCTGAGGCCCAGCCTGCCCTTTCTCACTCTCCTGGCCTCGACCTAGTCTGTCTCATTCATTCCCCATAGCTGTTATTAATAGAGATCACTTGGTTTATTTTTCATTCTCTCTTTCTTTTTTTTTTTTTTTTTTTCTTTCCCCAGCTATTCCCACTCCACTTTCAGTGCCTAGGGAACTTGGGACAGCTGAGATGGAAGTGAGAAAGCTGGGGTGGATACAGGGGTCAGGTTGTTGTCTGAAGTAGATGCCTACCTGACAGGTTCTCATTCCATTGTTACCTCCACATCACTGGACAGCTTTTAGGGACTTGCCTGAAATAACTGTGACTAGTGAATGAGATGATTTGAAGCTGATCTTCCTTAGATATGTATTTGAAATGCTCAGCCCGTGTAACTGCTGTTCTTTTCAATGCTGATATCTTTTTGGGTGTTGGAGTTGAGAGCAGAGGGTTTTCAAAGCATGTGAAATGTAGGATTTCCCTCTGTGTGTCCAAAGAATGTCTGGGTTTAGCTTGTCATCAAAAAGAATATTATCAGTTTGGGATTAAGGGAAAGATATGTAAAGACTGAAATTACTCAGTGGACTGCTGCAAGTTCAGACAATCATTTGTGTTAAAAGAATGGGGGACAAATTTTCAACCTTATTTTAAAATAATGTTATTTTCCTTGTCTCTTTGAATGAGTGGGAATTATGTGGGTGATCTTTCACCTAGAAGGGAGAAAATTCAGATTAATGGAGAAGCTTCTGTTATGGAACTGTAGAGTATTGTTATGATGAAAAATATGAAACTGTTATGTTGGTATGTGCTGGATCTGTTACTGTGACCTTGTCTACCTGCAAATCCTTGAAAACCCCCTGCTTTGGTAGGTGGATGAATGACATCTGTGGATGTGGTTGTCTACATCATTAAGTGGCTGTTTCTGGCAAGGCTGCTGCTGATAAGGCTCTATAAATAGCATTAAAAAAATCTAGTCCAAGAAGGATGGAAGGACCTGAGACCCAGGGTGTGAATCCACTGTGGACTAACCATGACATGCTGTGAGCTCATCCTTCCTGCTAAAGAGATACCTTGACACTCTGAACTGCAAGTTCCTAAAGCAGACCATGCTGCTTAGCAGAGGCAGCCTTGATGCCTCTTGGCTACCCACTATTGCTGTGCTGCTCAAGTTGACAGATTCTCCATGCCAGTTTAGGGTTGTCACGCCTATGGGAATGCAATGTTTTCTTAGTTTTGCCAGCTACCCTGAAAAATATATGAGCCCTGAAGAGACATTAGGGTAAAAGAATGCATAACTTCTTAAAAAAATGCTACCATTTGTCTACCTATATTTTAAATAGTTTCTAAGAAGATGCAGAGACTTCATCCTATTTGTAACTTAAGCAGGAATTCAGTTTTAGTGCTATTTGGGCGGAACTGTTACCTACTTCATTAGCTTCTGTGATGGTGATGGCCTGTGGGCCACTGTCCATCCAGACAGTAGGTAGTGTGTCTTTACCACTTACCTATAAACATAATAATTCACATCTCTTAAAAGAACCACTCCTTCCTGGCTCAGTGGAGTACAGCATTCAACACAGCTCTTAAAACTGAAATATATTTCGATACACAGTTAAAAATAGAGATCAATATTTTATATAAACATGTAAGTGAGAGGGATGAAAGGAAGCGACTTTAAGGGTGTTTCACTGAGAGTAGACATAATGGCAGCCAAATACATTTCAGTGTAAACACAATTAGAGATAGTTTTGAGGAACGGAGAAGTTAAAAAGCCCTCACTCAGTGAAGCCATAGACATCAGCAGTCAATTATTTAATTTACACTGTGTTCACAACCATACAAGGGTATTGGGAAAGCAGAATCCACTCATAAGCAATGAGGTGTGTAGATGGAATAAGGCTGCTAGAATGAGACTAGAGTAGATTTAATCTTAAACTAGCAGCGAGAAGGTGAGTCAGTCTCTTTAACTATGACTCAAGAGACAGTCTTGCTTTTATTAGGAAAACCAGATTTGTTTTTTTGCACCACATCGATTTGTTAATATTGTAGGAATTGAGCCTTAGAGGTTCATTTTTGTCATTCACATGCAAGTGGTGTGTATGCGTTGTAATGAACAGTTTTAATACGGTTGATTAGGAAGTGCGCGTGCCTCGCTGCTAATAACACCAATCCAGCTGGAGAGGCTATAGAGATGAGCAACTGTTGTTTCCTGCTCCTAGCAAGGGTTCCCTGCAGGCAGGGAGCAGATGGGAGGTGGGGCAAAGCAGAGAGCTGGGGGAAAAGATGGCTTCCATATTGAATCATTATTGTTTTATTCTGTTGCTTTCCCATATAAGCCTAAAATGCCACCGCAGTTGCTTATGACAGGAGAGATCTTGCAGGAACTAAAAGTCCTAACAGGCTAATGAAAGGGTTAGCTAGCCCTCCCCTTAGAGCTTTGGCCTTTGGTGCTCCAGGTTGTTGGGTTTCAGACCACTTTGGGTTGTTTCTGTTGTTTTTTTTGTTTGTTTTGTCTGACTTACCAGCATGGTTCTGTGATGTTTCATGTCCCTTCTAATCAGTTCTGTGTCATCTGCTGTTTTCTGCATGCTTTCTTATCTTGAATCTATGGAATATTGTAATGATTGAGACAGGATACAATGTTCAGGGTGAGGGTCAACCCAAATTTTTCCCATTGTATATTGTCCATCTTTTGAGGTTTGCATAATGTTGTCCGGGTTATTCCTGGAAAGTGTTGCAGACATTAATGCTGAGGTTCGGTTATCAGATTCCATTGCAGAAAATACTGTCTCACAATATAAATGGATAGATTTATAGGAATTCTCAAAGAAATGTGAAATGGCATTAAGAAATTTATTCCAGTGCAGAACAGCAAGGTTTATACTTACTGCTGACAACTGCAAAACTGCCTGCCTGGTCAAACAGCAACTCAGCAAACACAAAAGCAGTAGGATTTGTTTGGTTCTGGTTTTTTTTTGTTTGTTTGTTTGGTTTTTTGTTTTGTTTTGTTTTGTTTTGTTTTTGTTTTTTGTTTTTGTTTTTTTGGTTTTTTTTGTTTTTGTTTTTGTGTTTGTTTTTGTTTTTTGTTTTGTTTTGTTTTTGTTTTTGGTTTTTTTTTTTGTTTTTGTTTTTGTTTTTTTAAGAGAAAAGAGAGAAAAAGAAAGAAATCTGTGCAGGAAGAAAGGGTAGAATTGGTTCTGAGTCACATTTATAGTTATGCTAGCCTTGCCAAACTTTTTAACATTTGTCTGCACTGACAGTATAGTAACAGGACAGACAATACAAATTTTACTGTAACCTTGCTTTTTCATAGGTAGTTCTCCAATCTAAGTCACCCAGTAAGTTTGTTAAAAACTAAAAATTTGACAGAAATCTGCTTTTCACAGAAATTAGTCTTTTTTTACACTTACAGTAAAATCACTTAATTCAGGCAAGAATGGCAAGGAAAGACAGTCCTAACCATGAGGCTGGGAAGGCATTCAGCTGGGCACACAGCAGGTGACTGCTGGACAACATGTATGTTCACAGAACCATCTAGTGTGTTGGAAGAGGATGATGATGTGAGGTCTCTTATTTTGCAGCCTAAACTGTGCTTTCTTTGCTGCTTTCAGCACACACAAATTCCTTTGCAATAAGCTATTCCCTGACAACTCTTATTGGAGCCAGGATTCACTTTTTCCATAATGTGCACACTAGGTTTACATAATACATTGTTTTTAATCTCCCGTGGCTATTTCTTTTTAGCCTATTTAGGATTCTTTACTTATGTCACTGCAGTTTGCAACACTTTACAGTCTTTTCATGCTCTCGCACTTTTCTACTCACAAATCTTTATGAAGATATTATCTGAACACTAAATAAAACATTACAAGATGTGTTCTCTAGGGAGAGAGAATTGTATCATAGGATCATAGAATCTTTAGGGCTGGAAAGGACCTCTAGGATCATCAAGTCCAACCTTCATCTTAACATCTATCTACCCATTAGACCATAGCTTCAAATGCTACATCCACTCATTTTTTTAAAGACCTCCATGGATGATGCCATTGCCTCCCTGGGCAACCTGTTCCAGGGCCTACCACTCTCTCAGTGAAGAATTTCTTCCTAATATCTAATCTAACCCCCCTGATACAACTTGAGGCCATTTCCTCTTGTTTTATCATTAGTAATTTGGGAAAAGAGACCAACACCAGCTTTGCTACAAAGTGGATGCCACTGAGCGGAATAGATCTTGATGCAAAAAACCCTCAAACATCTAGATACAAGATCTGAAGCACAGCCGAGACTGGAACCTCATACTGTGTGTATCGCAATGAGAGATTTAACATGTACTGAAGATTTGACAGTCTGAGGTTGTTGAAGAATTTAACATGATTTTAGAGATGCTAGTACCAAAGATGTAGCCATGTGATGCAAAGCACTGTTCTGAAAAAAAATCTAAACAAAAAAAACAAACAAACAAACAAACAAAAAACAA
>VWZY01006398.1:23385-35703 GCA_013399075.1 Chloroceryle aenea
AAACAAACAAACCACAAAACAAACAAACAAACAAAACATCCCCCCAGGCTGTAAACCAGAAAGCTTTATGTAGACTCAGGTATGTTTTGCTTATATCATTCCACTTTTATGTTGGATTACATATCTTTTCTCTTGCAGCTGGCATAAAGCTGATGTAAATTCTCTATTCTGTGCTTTTACTAACTTGGCATAACTGCGATTGTGTCCATGCCTGATCTAGCACAGTCATGCCTTATTAAGCGATGTAGTAGTTTAGAGACAGCATTAATTGTTGTGGAACCTTTCTCATGTTAAGCAAGACAGAAATAAGAAGCTGCCATCTTTACCATTTTGCATGTGGGGAGCTATGGCAAATACAACAAAACTATGTTCCAGTTCAGGGTAGAACTGGACTCTCTCTAAGCTTCCTACTCTGCTGCTGGCTGTTGCATATCTCCTCTGAAGTTTAGTACACTGCATGCTATGATAATGCCTTTTTGAGAAGCCTTTCTGAGTTCTGAGTTCCACTGGCAGTGTCTGTGTTCCAGACAACTTGAGTTCCTGCACTAAGGAATTAAGGATCCATGGAGTATGGTACAGTAATGAAATCCAAGTATGTTGTCCCTGCTACACTTTGCTTGTTTTACAATTTCACTGAAGCAACCCAGTCCATTTGGTCTGGAATGCTTTGCTCTTTATAAACCAACACTGTCTCTGAAATCCACCATTTACCATGTTCCTGTTGAACCCAGTGTTCAAAAGGACTGCCAACCTGACACTCTTTCATGGTGGAGTTAGTGCCAAGTATAGACTATAATTCAGTGTCCACCCAGCAAACCCCCTGTCATATGTGCAATGTCATTACAGCAAAAATAGAAATCTTAATTATTAGCAGTATTGTGTGAGGTCCTGCAGGGACCAGCAATCTTAACTCAGTTAAGAGCAGTGGCTTCTGTAAAGGCTCCTCCACCTTGTGTAGCGGATAACATAGCACAGGCGGTGCCTGAGAACATCTCTGTTGTGCACTGTCAGCTGCTGTACAGTGAGGCATCCTGTTCAATGTGCATCAAACCAGGAGAAGTCTGAAGCATTTTCAACTAATATACTGCTCCCTGTTGCTCTAATTAGCGTACCAAAAAAAGATCTGAAGGGACAAGAAAATGTTCTCACACTGTTAGGCTGCAGTAGACTGTTCAGAGCCCCTAAAAATAATAACTTATAGATTAAAAGTACTCGGGCTGAAAATGCAGATATCCTAGTACTGTACTCTGAAACCAAGCTGTACACATATACTGCAGGAATGTAAACAGCTTCAGGATGGGATTAGACACTCATGGGATAACAAATCTGCTTGTAGCTGTTATATACAGCTGTAACATAGAGGTGTATATAATTATAGACAGCAGCAAAACCTTCCTGTTCTCTACTTGTACTTTTCTGTGCCTTCTCCCTATGCATCCAAATCTGACTTGACTGAATATGGCTATTCTTATGTTTTATAGTTGTGTTTCTTTAACTAACTAAAGATTCCAGTTTGTATAATGTTCTGAAACATGTTTTAGCTTGCAACATTGTGGGGTGTATGATACACACTAAATTAAACAATATGTTTACCACTGGTCCTGAGGGCTGGACTTGTGAATCAAGGCCATACAGCCTGGATCCAGTTTTCCAGTATGTTAGATAAAGCCATGGGATCCGACCCTTTCAAGCAGGTGCTACACAGTTTAAATCATAGGAGGTTTTTTAATACCCCCTGCTCTGGTCCCTCCTCCATCCTGGGGCTACATTTATGTGGTTGCAAATTATCGACGCATTGTTATCAAATCTAATCAATAATGTTATCTCTGTCTGAATGTTTAGTTCTTAGTCTTTGAAGGAGTTCTATGGTAGAAAAACATCATTTTTGGCAGCTGTAGGAAGCAGTTGTCTCCACTGTAAAATGGAAAGTGTCATGGTGCAACTGGTGATTTGTGGGGGGCTAAGTGTGTTACCTGGATGTTTGTTTGCAAACAATTAGCCACAAATCATCTTAATCAGTTAGCTGAGGTTATTTGCATTGTCATTACTGGATTTCAGAGATATCACTTCTTGGCTTTTCAGATGTTTGTGGGTGTATATTACTTCATGGCTTCAGGTATGTTGGGATAGCTTTCTACCATGCCACAAGGGTAAAAAACTGGAGTCAGAGAGCAGTTTAAAGCAAAAAGGTGGTGAATTTACACAGTACATCAAGGTTTGTATCTACTATATTGAATATGAATGGTAGAGAGACTATGTTTCACTCCCTAGCGACAAATGAGTAAATCAAAGTAATGCAAACGCAGGGTAGTCACACCTATGGACTGTGGCCCTGTGTACAGTAGAGGAGAGATGAAGATGCTGACAGTCCTTATCAATAAGGCCAGTGGTGTGAAATGTTTAGCTGGTGGCTGCTGATGGATCCAAAGCAGCTCAGTGCATGAGGCATGCAAATGTTTNAATTGCATGTCTACATGGTTTTTTTTTCCTAGGAAAGTAATAATCTTAGGGCAGGAAATCTAGGGAAAGCTAGTGATTTAGGCTTCCTGGGGAAAATCAGGCAGGGAAGTTCAAATTATTTTTCGTCAAAGCAACGACAAAAAATTCATTTTGAGTCATCCCAAGACAGTTTGCTTACTTATCCAAATGTTTTTAGTTTATTCTTACACTTATTGATTTTGCCTAAGCTTTTCTTTTGCTGTATATTTATAAGGAAAGATGTTGAAATACTTTATGCAAAATGTGATATTTTGAGAGGTTTTAATTTAAGCCAAGCCTATTTACACTGAATTAAAAAAACTCTTCCAATCTCCTTGAAGTACAGTTTTCATTTCTTCTGTCTGTGTTCTGTTGTGGAGATGCTTCTGTGGGTACCATTGTTGGTAAACTACACCAGTGTGAAGCTGAATGTGCTTTATATACTCTTTACTGGTAAAAGGTGAAAACAGATGTGCTCTCTGGTTGGCACACCTTAGCAGATGGTGTCCCAGCATAGACAGAGAGTTACCCGTCTTTACATATGTTTTTTGTTTAATGTGAACTACAAGATGCATTATGATAGCAGATCTGCAGCTTCATGGGTCTAAGCTGAAGCTGTACCAGAAATGGTGCTTCAGTCTGTGTACTGATACCCCTTCTGCATCACTGGAAAAGCTCCTAGTATAAATCTAGCCCTGGAGCTCAGTTAACAGGTCTAAAGCTTTTGGCTGTGGTTGTGCATAGAAAAGAAGCCCTATCCTCAGCTGAGGATAAATTAGTCTTTGCTGACATCATTAGAGCTGACTGACTTCTACCTGCTGAGAATTTGGTCCAGTGTCACGGCTGCATTTACTTCCCCTGCTGCACCTTGAAATACAGAGAGCTTGTGTTTGATTGAATAGGACTGTGTTCTAGTTAGGACAATTACTGTTTTAACTGCTAGTTCTGAAGAGAAGGTGTTTACCTACTGTCAGCTCTGGTAGAGAGAAAAGGAAAAGAGTTAACTGTCAAGTTGCTGCTCTGGGGATGCATCATCGAAGCAGAAGGGACCCTAGCCTGAGTGCAGGACTAAAGGGGTGCAGGTCACAGACAAGCAGCGGTGCAACCCTTAAAGAAGGAACATCCTTGGTTTAGGAGTCCTACAGGAACCTGCACTGTTCCATTTCCTCACATTTTCATGTGAAAGAGAAGTTCTGTCTCAATCTCTTCTCAGTGGAGGGATGTGAAAATAGAAATACTGAAGTATAGTACTTTGATACTTCAGCCTGGTTCAGGCCTAGAATTCTGATTCTGTATGAAGTCAGTGAATATCCAAGACAGATGTAACAGTCTTAAATGATCTTAACAAGATGATCGGGTCTCTGTTTAACAGAGTAGCTTGCTTAGAGCAGTGCTCCCAACACCCAGGGAAACAGGAAGAAACTGTAATTAAAGAAGGCTTTGAAATTCAGTTTGTGGGTGATTTGCATTTTACCATTTTATTCCTCTTTCCCCTTTCCTCTATAAAAGCCTGAGGAGGTTTGCATGGTGAAACTGGCATGGCTGTGTTGCATTATGTATGCTTGAGGGACTGTGGAGCGGCAATTGCGTAATGAGGGTGAAAATCAGAGCTTGCTCTGGGGAGAAAAAGAAACTTTTCCTTTAACTGGTTTCCTAGGGGCTTTCATCATCTTGATTGCACACGTGGGGCAAGGTTGTGACTCTTGCAAGCAGTGCTGGAGGATGCAGTGAGAGGCTGCACAGTGCTAAAGGTTGTTGGCAGTTGATTGTACCCAGCGGCTCTGGAGCCCCCACAGAAGCTGTGCTGCTAGCTTATGTTGCATCTATGTTGCAATCGCTCTGTTCAGCTTCTGTGTCTGTCCCTGTCTTTTTTCATTATCCTGTTTGGGGTGGAGGGTACTGGTGTCTGTGCTAAACCTTTTTGCTAGTAGTACTAGGAGCAAAATTGCACCTATTCCCTGTGCTAAGCATATAAGCAAAGGCTGCTTCCCAGCTCTCATAATGCTTGCAGGTTTACAAGGATTTATTCTGTCCCATTTTACCTACTGTGTCACTAAGAGCCATGCTTTGCACTCCATTCCAGAAGTTAAAATGTGTTACTGAATTAGTTTGCTGTACATTTAACTTAGCACTGCAGACTTACCACTTTGTCCTGTTCTATTTTGTTAGTACTACATCTTTCTGTCCTCATTTTGGTTTAGGTGCCTACATAATTTCATTGATTTCATTTCCAATGTGAAGTAAGAAAAATGTAACAAGGCTGTGGTTTTCCATTCAGAAATACATAGGCCTGAATCCATATGCTCTGTCTCGTTATATATGTATTTTCCTTTAAAAGCCCTACTTCTGAATACTATAATTATGTAAAACTTGCACCTTTCATTAATAAAAAGCAAGTCCCTTACTGCTTGTGGATTTAAAATAAATATACCAAATATGATCTGTAAAGGCTCAGAAACTGTAAGATAAAATTTCCCTTTGATTGGAAGTCAGTCTCCTGATTTTGGTGGACTGACCTGAAATCTGTGAGTGCTTGGAGTAGCAATGACTCATAAGCCAGACTGTGTGCAGGCTGACTGACAAACAGAAGTTGCTGTTACTTTAGAAAGAAGTAATTTCAAAATAATTTAAGTTAAAATTGTCTTCTGGAAGCTATTAGTTGACTTAATGCTACATTGTAATCTTGTGTATCAAGTTTTTTTTTTTTCAACATATCACTCTCTTCAATTTAGGGAGTTTAGGATGTTCTGGTAAGCAGAATAAAGAAATACAGAGATGTACTAGGGAAATATCATCTCTTCCCCGCCCACCCTCCACCCTGTTAAACTAGAAAAAAAAAAAAAGTAGGGCAAATTCTGTAGCCTTTATGCAGGGAAAGTCCCATCAACTTCAGTGGGAGACTTGGCTCGAGGCAAATTACAGGAGCCAGGCCAAAGTTTGTGTTCAGTTTTTTAGGAAGTTAATATCACATGTTCACAGACTAAAGCTCCAGAGCTTTGCAAAGGTGACCCGTGGAGAAGTGAAATGCCTCTAACTCAGAGGACTTTTGGCATTTGATTCCTGAAAACTCCTAGTCTTGAAAATCTTTTCTTCATTGGAACACATTTGCTTTAATGTGACGTGAGGAATACAGCCAGAGGCGCTTGAGTATACCCACAGCACAGGCATAAATTAAACCCCATTCTTGCTATGGGACAGATAAGCATGAAGGGTCTTAATGTTCTGCAGATGAATCACACTTAGCTCATCATTGAGTGCCTTGATTTAATGAAGCCATAGTATGTTAATGTTAATACTGCAAAAAAAGCTGTAAAGTTACAGACAGCCATGCTAACTAGCTACAAGCATTTAAAAGCCTGGGCATGAGCTCCTACTTGGCTATTCTGGCCATAATTAATGATGACAAGTGTGTTGGA
Source organism: Chloroceryle aenea (assembly GCA_013399075.1). NCBI lineage: Eukaryota > Metazoa > Chordata > Aves > Coraciiformes > Cerylidae > Chloroceryle > Chloroceryle aenea. The sequence goes on from VWZY01006398.1 coordinate 29,280, forward strand.
AAAATAATTATTTTGCTTGCTTTGAAGGACAATTACTTGCTTGAGGCAAATGAGGGGGTGGGATTTATGTGGCTGTAATAAACATATGTAGATGGCATCTTCCCAGAAGAATATTGTAGCCACAGGATCTTTTTAATTGACCTGAGATTCCTTTGTTCTGCAGATACAATTTATGTATGTGGTCACAGACTAAAATGACCCTACTTGTTTTAGGGCAGGTTGAAGTCTAAACTGCTGAAAGGAAAAAAGGCTGCTTTTATCAGCCAAGTCAACAACAGATAGAAATCTCTCCCGGTCACTTTGCAGGGGAGAGAAATCTTTTTAAATGGGTACCCTGAGTGTATGCTTCTTCCATCTGATAAAGTAGAAGTTGGAGGTATGGCAGCAGACTGGGGTGAGTATTACTGCAGTCATGTGGTATCCCTCCCATGTTGGGGCTCGCATAACACAGCAGCTTTTCTCTTATGGCCATGTCATTCTCTGAGGGACTGCTTGTTTACCACGTTGGGCTGTAGCCCTTTTCCAGCCTGGACATGGTGGTGGAGTCAGGGAGGGAGCTCCTGCTCCTCCATCACCTGTCACTCTGGAGCATTATGTTAATGGGTGATCGAGGGCAACTACTTCATCTCTGCTCCTGCTCCTTCTCCACCAGTCCCCTGTGTTCAAGGGCTATGAGAGCCATGTAGTCTTAACACGTAAGCTGTGATTTAACAATAAGGTAGAGTCTCACTGCCTTTGTCTTTGAGTGTCATGCTAACTTTGCCCAGGTGGGAAATAACAGCAGAAAGTCCCCCAAGGCTGTAGTTCAGTGGAAAATTCCAACATGTGGCCACAACTAAGCCTTTAATAGAAAGCAGCAGTTTTCATGGCTGTTGTCAGTCACTGTTCCTCTAAGGTGGTGAAATCCTCTTGGGCCACAGGGGAGAGAAGAAGAACAAAAAAACTAGATGTTGGTCATTTACACACGTTCAGAAAAATCTCACTGTTATGCTCTTTTTTTTAATTGTGTGGTGGTTGTACAGAAGTCATGGCCCCTTCCTCCAATTCCTATTTGTAAGATGGGGAAGATGATGCCAATTTTCTTAGTAAAACAATTTGAAACCTGATACTGAAACTGTTACTGAAATGTTACAGAAAATGTAGTATTGAGTCATAGACGCTTTTCTCCTCACTAACCTGCCAGCTGCTAACAGTAAAGGTTGTGCTCTGTGCACTTCGCAATCAGTCTCTGTGAAGTGGGATTTGAAGTTGAGGGGAGAAGGATCAAAAGAAGAGGGACCTGATAACTATAATGCATTTTTTGAATGATGGTATATAACAGAAAAATATTTAGTTTTCTTGCAGTCCTAGTTGTAGTCCTAGTCTGGCTGTATCTAATCCTTTCTAAAAGTGTTACTAAAGGAAGCAGGCTGAAAGCTGGGTGAATGATAATGTTGAAGGCTTTGGATGCAATTCAGTCTGTACTTGGTGTGTCCAGATTTTTGTCAAGATAGAAATTTTCACCAGAGCTCTGTCTGTTTGGAGAGCTGATTAAGGAAAGCCTGAGTAGCAGGAGAACACTAGAGGATATAGAATAAGCAGTTCCCCCATCATGAAGATAAAAGGTCTTGGGTTCCTCAAAGTAGGTTGTGGTGGTAGGAGATGGGGAGGGGAAGAGAAAGAGCCTGTGTTTCATTGCCCTAGAGACAGAAATGTTTGTTTGCAAAAGTTCAAAGTTCTCCCTGGAAATTGCAAGTCTAACAGGAGGGCAGGCAACCTCTGCTTTTAGCTCCAAGGGCAGAATGAACTGGAGATGAGACAATATAGGGCTGTTGGAGCTAAAAGCAGGGGAATTCTGTGCAAGGTCACTAAGGGGCCAGATTCTTAGGCAGCTAGGAAGGATTACTGCATCAGTCTAAATTTGGCCCTGTGTTAAAACTAGTGGAGAAGGGAATTCCCTTGTAGTGCTGTAGTTTTACTATGTTGGGGTTTGGGGCTTATGGTGTTATTTATCTTTTAATTTACCGTGAACAAAAAGGGAGAATTACTTTGGCAGAATCTCCAGCTTGGTGTGTCACTGTGTGGGAACCACATCTGCTAGCAAAGAGGAAGAAGAATAAAGGGGATGTTCCTTCTGTTTGGGCATGACATCTTTTCCCATGTACCACATGAGGTCAGGGTTGTCATGAGGTTCAGGAATGAACTTAGAATTCATCCTGACTGCAAGGTTTCTCCTTCGAAATAACCAGATTCTAGTGTAAATCTTTGTTTGGGGTCTTCTGGAAGGAGTTAGCAGTGATTGAAAGTGCCTCCCCAATGTTTCCATTCAGATCTGTGGAAAGATTTGTGAGGCCATAAATGTGTTGGATCTGAGAGAAGTCCGAGTCATCTATGATGACATGAGATAGGATCAGGCATTGTTTCCAGATTAAATGAGATATAGATAGGTTTTACTAGATCATGTTCCTTCCATACTCAAACATATGGGTGTCCATCAGTCTTTGAAGGAGAGATGTGTGCCAGCCTATCATGGATGGAACAGATGTAGTGGGTACATGCATATTAATGTGTGCAAGATTTTTCCAGCTTCTGAAGCAGATAAGAACTGTAGATAAGAACTGGTTAATAGAATCAGGTTTTGTATGTTATCTAAACCTGATGAATTTTTTTTTTTTTTCCTTCTCAACATGTTGCTGGTTGCTGTAGCAGCTGAGTAATTCAGAAGTTCTGCCTAAAAAAAATGCTTCCTCCTTATATGATACTGTACATATTGTCATGGAAATTGTCCTCATTTCCCCCGAGCACACTTTAAATAACTCAAACAGCAGTGCTAATGAGCAGAAAGATATCTGCAATCCCCACCGTGCAACTTGACATACTTTATCCCACTCGGAATTCCCTTTGCTCATCACTGAGCATTTTAAAGATCTGGTATAATAATTTGCTTTCTCTCTTTCATGCAGTCATTTTGCTCTTAGCACTTGGTAATAAAAGGTCAGCTTTGGCTGAAACCTCAGTGTTGCAGCCATGCCGTTTTTCACTGCCAAATATCTTAAGAAAAGCAAGTGTCTCCGAAAGGGTAAGTCATGATGCTTTTGGTGTGTTTAGTGTTGTCTGTTTTGCTTTAAAACACAGGAAAGGATTTATTTTGAATTAACAGGCAGTGGGAATGGATCTATTCATACTGCCGGTAGGTTAGCACAGGGGGGTTTATTATGCTGTGTGCATCTTTGGTTCAAGACAGTGTATGTTATTATCTTGCATTTTACGTTCAGTAAAGCTGACTGAGAGAATGTTAACCCTTTAAACATGGAGCATGGGTTTTGCACAGGGATGGAATCCCTAATGGAGAACAAAACAACAACAGAATGTGTGTGTATTTGTTTTTCCAGATAAGATTAGGTAGGTAGGTGATCAATGCTTTACTATTTTTGTTTCTTTTGTGCAAACCAACACCNCAAAAACTGTATTGAAATAATTTCATACCAAGTGAAGGAAAAGCATATTTCCCCTTAGCATATTTCCTATGAAGGTCTACCTGAGGGCGTATTTCCACATGGATTTTTAGCTTGCTGTTGTTAGATTCACTTTGAGAATAGCTGTGTGAGCTTTTCCAGGAAATATGGTTGCTCTACATGTAGGTAGGTATAAAACTCTTCAGGAGAGCAGTTTGTCTCTAGCATTATAAAAATTGACAAGGTAATAAACTTTTAACAGAGAAACACATTGCTTGCATTTTTCTTGTTCCACTGAACATGTTTTTATTGTGATATTTGTTTTCTAGACAGCATTCCAGATGTGAGTTTTGCATAAAGGCAAACAGCAGTGATTTGTTGTAGCTGGGACATGTATCAATTCCAGGGGATCTAAGAAATCTGACATAGTTACCTTGCTAAATATTTATGTATATATAAATGCATTTATTTATTGTATATATTTCCCTAATTCCTTGTTTGAATATAATTTGTTTCTAAGGCATAGCTAGAAGTTGGAATTGTATAGATTTTCATCACAGGATTCAAGCTGAAGAAAAGGATTTAAAGAAATGCAAATTTGCTTTCTTTAACCAACCTTTGGGTTTTCTACTGGGCTCCCATTTTAAAAAGGGATTGCACAATAAGAACTAGCAGTTGGGATGTGAGAATTGAGTTACGCTGACCTGTAGCTGCTGGTACCAAATTCTGGTATTTTGTTGAGCAAGATTTGTGTGAGTGTACACAAATTTACACAATCATTCAGGAATTGTTAAGGCTAGAATCAAAACAGAAAAGTTTTTATTAGAAAGAAGGATAAAAGATTATAGTTGAATTCTTCATTTGCTTTTCCCAAGTCTTTTTTAGAGTGGTGTTGTATGTGTGTACAGTTTACAAGTGGGCATAGGACAATGTTTGCTCCCCCTTTTTGCTCATCTGCTGGGGGTACTCAGTTGACCAGTGCTTCTTCCCTTATAGCATGTGCCACAGTAGGAATGTCTCTCTAGAGAGATGCTGAGGAAAGATGCCTGTCTTACCTGTGTCTGCAGAAGTCATTGCAGGAAAGGGCTGACGGTACATTCAGGCAGGAAAGGGAAGGCTATTCTGGCAGGTGCACCTGAAGATAAGCTTGTACAGCTCTGATGCCTGCTACAAGAGCAAAGTGTGTACATCCTGCTGAATACCTGCCTGTTTGCTGTGAGATGTTCCCTGCCACTCTGCGGTAAGAAGCTGTGATTTATTAGATGCACAGCTTTCCCTTTAGGCTTGGATCCCAGCTTTAGACATCCAGCATGAGTCATTGTCACACTCTAAAGGTTACAGAGTGAAGCTGGGGAGCAGCCACTCACTGCTCAATCCTTTACGTAGTCAGCTGATCCTTGGTGTGATTTGCCATTCCCATCCATGGAGGCAGATGCTGTGCTGGCACAGGAGAGGGGTAAGCCTCCAGAAGCAGCAGGAACTGTCACTGTACGTCTAGATTTGGTGGTGCTGCATTTGTTGTGAGCTACCATTGGTGCCACAGTACAAGTGGCTGTGATTTGCTTAGCCCTGTGGCTCAACCCGCATCCTTCTGATGCCAATTCTGCTCTGTGATAACCAATTTCCTCTTGCATTCAGGACAGCCTGGGAAGAGAAGTGCCAATCCATGAAGGGAGAACCTATGTGTCTGAGCGGTGACTGCTGAGGTAGCTGCGCATCTCTATGAGCTATTTCACTTGCTTTGAACAGGCTGGACTCCTGAGAGTTTTGAGCCATGTTATATCCAGTTACTTGAGGCAATCCCTCCTAGCTCCCTTCCAGAAAGCTCTTCATTTGCAGAGGCTTTTACTGTGATCTGAGTAAGGGATCCTTCTCAGTAAGTAAATGTGGTTGTTAAAAGTCATTAAATGATTACAGCATGCCCTAGGCATAGCATCAAAAGTGCAGTTACATAAAAACTATAGTAGCCACAGTCTCCAATAGGTCTGTCCTTGCTATTCTCTGTGCTTCTGAATGGGGAAAAATAAGCCAGTAAGATGAGTGAGTTTAGTGTGTGATCTCCTTCCCACAGGTTCAGGTGACCTAGGAACAGGAGCTGGGCTGTGGACAAGTCCATGTCCAGAAACATTGATCACATGGGAAAGAAAAGTCCCAGATAAACATTCTTGATTCAGCCTTGAGAGGGGGAACTTGTCTGCATTAATACAGGCCAGTAGAGCTGGGAACTGAGACCTGATTCTCCAAAATCTGATAGCCTGAAATCCCAGGCAGTGCAGGATTTTGCATTTTAGCAATCTGGGCAATGTTTGTACGGAGTTGTAGCTGAAGCCTGTTTTTCTCCAAGTGAGCTTTATTCTCATTGTGCTGCATTTTATCCTCTCACTAGTATTCCAGGCCAGGCTACATTACGTTTTGGATTAATTCTCCATTTGTTTTTTGGGGGGAGGAGGGCTGGAGACAGCTTTCAAACACCCTTGAAATGAAACAGCCAAGCCAAAGTACAATGCTGTACCTCCTTGGTTTTTCAAACTGTTGTAGCTGTGGGAGATTTCCTGCAAGTTTCATTTGGTGATGTATCCTTAGCCTACTCCTGCCCTCTGGTAAAACCTACAGAAGTGACAGATTCTGGAAAGATACAGGTAAGGACTCTATTTCTCCTATTACCAGTTTTAGACACCATCAAACTCCTACCAGTTACATCACACCTCACACCTTAAATAAGACATCAAAACAATGAAAAGCATTTATCAACCTCTGCAGACTGTTGTTAAACCCCACTTTTCTTCCATATACCTTCCTACACTAACATTTCTGTTGTCCTTTGGTCATGCACTAAGCACTGACTTAACGCTACTCAAAACTGAGCTATAAAATGTCATATGGTAAGAATTGTGTCTAATCTGGCAAGTTACCATTGATTTTCCACCTGCCCCTTGATATAGGTGGGGGGAGAAAGTTTCAGCTCCAGCAAAGCCTTTTCCTCTTCAATT
>VWZY01006398.1:35763-129375 GCA_013399075.1 Chloroceryle aenea
GACAAAGCGTGTTGCTTTTAAATTAAAAAAAAAAAAAAGAAAAAAAGAATGTTTTATTGCCAAGTGGTCCTTACTTTGCTGCAGCTGTAGATTACGGGACTTCAAAGCTGGATGATTAAGGCACAGTTTTAGTTTGTAGCAAGGCAAGCCAAACAATCTCAGCTTCAAAGGAGGGGGATGTTCTTTAATGTTGTGGGCTTGCTCTTTGTGTTCAGCAAACGGAGCTGCTGGGGAAAATGCCATGTGCAGCAGACAAGTGATGTGGCTGCCACTCCTGGGAGGGAGTCTGTTAGCTGTTGCCTAAGAGCAGCAGCCCACGCCCAGCAACCTCGGGATATCTGATGGCTGCCAATTAGGTCATTTTTTCATGATGTTGACTTATGAGACATTCATTTTAGTATGCTCAGAGCTTCTGTCTCTGTGGACCTCCAGAGTTGACCATGTTAAAGGCAGAAGATTTTGGCCTGAGCTCTGTTGCCTCTCCTGCTCCTTTCTGTCTGTGCCTGATTGTTTTCCTCCTCTGATGTGCTCGCAGGATGGGTGGGTTTATATGCATTAGGGAAGTTGAGAGAGGTTATTTCAGTGAAAGAAAGCGTTCAGTCCATACAATACTGTGATTTGAGGGGAATCAGGACTGGAGATGATGATGCTCTTCATCTATGGCAGTTTTGTTGAAAAGAGGTCATTGTGATTTTGCTCTTGTGTTAATACTTTGTCCAGTCGACCATATATTAACAGTTCTGGCTAGCAGGGAGGGAAGAGAAGCTAGATAGCTCCATCATTAGACGGACCTAGGAATCGTGGTGGTGTGTGGCTTTCCTTCCAGCTCTGAAGCCCAGGCAGTGTGACCTGACCTTTGTTGTTTTATTAAACAAATAAAAAAGGCTGATGGAACACTGGAACAGGCTGTCCACGGAGGATGGAGAGTCTCCTCTGGAGATATTCAAAACCCACCTGGATGCATTCCTGTGTGACCTTATCTAGGTGATCCTGATCTGGCTGTGGAGTTGGACTAGAGGATTTTTCGAGGTACCTTCCAACCCCTAACATTCTGTGATTTTCTGTACCAGTGTGCTGGATTCCATGGGCCTGGAGACGTGAAAGGAGCTGGCAGGGCACCACAGAGATACAGAGATGTGTCTGTTGTTTAACACATGACTTCCAGAGCCATGTGGCTCTGGTATAAATCTCCCCCATCAATATTAAAATCTGAGTGGAACTGGGGCTTTATCCAACCAGTATCTAGGTTTTTGTGGGATCCAGGCCACTGTCTCCACAGGACTCTGGGATTCAGCAGCCAGAGGCACCAGCATTGCCAAGAAGCACAGTGCTTGAGAGGCAGAGTTGGCCAACACACCGCTGTGCCTCTCAATGAGCCATGCGTATTCTGCTGAGAGAGCGGTGACTTCAGCTCACCAGTTAAAGCTCTCCAAATAGAGGAGGTGCCAGGCAACTACTGGAGCTGCCGAGCAAAGGATCATCTTTTTGTGACACAGTGCACTCCTAATTTCTAATGTGGCTTTCCCATTTCAAGAGCACTGCTTTGGTGAGAAAATGACCTGCTTTCCATCCTGTGCTGAGAGAACAATTTTCATGCTGTTCAGCTTATTCTCTCTCATTCTTTGCTTTCTGCTTTCTAGGGTTGGCACTGCCTTTGCAGTTGCACACGACTGACCTTCCAAACAGTATTCCTTGCTTTATGAAAATCAATGTTTGATTAATCTAGGGTGCCTGGATGTGGTAGTTCTGTTTTTCATTCCTGGTTCTGCTAGTTGCTAGCCAATATCCCACATCACACTGGAAATCATTTAATGCCTCTGTATTGCTGCATTATTTTTTTTTTTTAAATACAGAGGAGGCTTTTCCACACTAATGCAAAATATACCCTTGGAAAGTAATTTTAACCTGTTTGTGCCTGTTCCTCCAAAACACCAATGTTCTAAATGACAAGTATATTCCAGCAATTTAACTTTTAAAAAAAAATAAAAAATTATTTGTTAATAGCTAAAGCACACACTGAAATTACGTCCACTTGCGTATGCTTGTCATAAGATTGTTTTGAAATTACTGTGGTATTAATATTCCTCAACTGGTCAGAGAAGTAAAAGAATAGGACTAGGTGAAACTGGTTTAAGATAAGGTGTCTTAGGAGAAGATGTATGGTATGAAGAGCTCTTTTTACTGTCTTTCCACCTTCTGAGAATCAGCCTTCACTCATATTTAGTCTTTAACATGAACAGGACTAGAGCACCTGCAAACAGGAGCATTTAAGCCTTACAGGTGTTTGACTCTGCATTTGCATGTATGCTCACTCCTTAGGATCATTTTTATATAATGCTTTTGTACCTAAGTACCCAGATCACCTAACTTAAACAAAGCAAGAGAATTATTAAATCTCTCTGGAAGGCTGGAGGATTTATGTCTGTTTGGGAAGTGCTTGCACATTTGTTTCAGACTTTCTCTTAAAGACAGGTAACTGGCCGAGATCAGACTTTCAAGGCAGTAGTTTACTGTTGTGTCTTGCTTTCACACTGTGGACTATTTAAATGAAAATAATGGTAGAAGGTAACTTTCTACCTTTTTTAATGCTAGAGCAGTAAAACTGGCTGCAGTCTCAAGCCATGTAAGCTTATAGAGCTGATATTTTTTTTCCCTCACTTTTGTATTGTATGCCCTTTTATGGGCTTTCAAACTCACATGATCGTTCTCAATAGAAAAAAGGGAAGGGAGGAGGAGTCAGCCCTTGCCACACTCCCCCAGTTCCCTGTTACCTGACTGGGGTTTAGACAAATCATAGAGCCATCAGTGATTTTTATTTTTTTTTTCCTTTCATTCACAGCCTTGTAGACCATTAGTCCAAAAGTGTCTTCCATTTCCAAACCTTGTCCTCCCCAGCTCCCTGAATACCACAGCTTCACTGCAGATAAATAATTCATTTATCTGGAAAGTGGCTGTTTTAATGTAATATTAAACAGGCAGCAGCTCAGCAGGTGTCCCCAAGGTAAGGAAGGCAGCATGCTGCTGGCAGCAGCTGCTGGCTTCAGTCTTATCAAAATTTCTTTTTTTTTTTTTTTTTAAATAGAAGCTGGAATGCATTTTAATATACCACTGTTTCTGGCTGCTATCCTGCCTTTGACTGCAAAGACAAAAATTCTTACAACTCGTGCTGCTTGTGATAGCTGCACACAGTTCTGAGCTCTCAAGAAAGAAGCAGGTTGAGGAGAGGAGGAGGCTCACAGGGAAGATACATGTGCCCTGTGTCCTGCTCTCATTTTTCTTAGTGGACCAACTGGGCTAAACATATCTAGGAAACAGGCCCACTGATGTCAGCATTGTCCAAATGAGCTTCCTGCTTCTATACGCAGAAGAATACCCAAATTCATTGCCTGTAGTGAGCATTTCAAGCAATGAGGATGATATTTCACCAGTCTCATTCAGTTGCTAGTTCTCAGTGGCCTAACTCTGCATAACTGAATCTAATTTATATAATTAATGTCACTTTGGGAAAAGAAGCCAAACTGGCAACCCTGTCATTTCTGTTTCAGCAGTGCATGCAACATGCATCAAACAACATATTCCTTGGGATAAGGACTTCATGTTCTATACTGAATATCACAAAATATGGCATAGTGGAGAAGAGGCTGATGAACCAGGTTTTCAAATGCAAGGATTTCCCTTCAGCCAGCTAAACATTCTTGGGAGAAGACTACCAGGACAGAATACTTATGTACATCTAGGGAAACAAGAAAAAAAAAAAAAATTGCTAACATTTTCCTAGAATCCTGCAGTATATATTCTTTTGCATTTCAATCCCTTTTCTTCATTACTGCAATAAATAGCTTTGGTTTTGTAAAAATAAAATCTGCAACTGTTTGCGCTTCATGATAGTCTATCTTCATGATAGTCATGTATTTTCTACTGCAAAAGCTTGTAAAGTTTCAGTCACTTCTAAAAAAACTAACCATGTTTGTAATTGGTTGGCTTGAATTTCTGCAGAACTCTGTCCAGTCTACAGAGAATTGGAATCTTTACAGGTTCAGCTAAAAGCTCTGGTGTGTAGAGCTGAAACAGTAGCAGCTGATGGCTTCACTTCCATTCTCCTGAGTTCAAAGTTTAAAACATTGGCTAAGATAGCAGCACTTAGTCCTTTAAAATACAGTGAGGATGACTTTGGTTTCATGGTGGATGGGGTTCAGGTGAAATCAAAAATAGGTTTATGAGGGGTAAGGAGGAGAAGATAACTGTACAGAGACTTACTTAGAAGGAATGAGAACCACTTCATTCCTATTGGTGAGCAGACCTGGAAATGGTGAGCACAACAGTTCCAGAAGAATGCAGCAGTTGGATATTATCACTCCAGTATGAAATTATTAAAGAAAAATAGATCAGACAATGCCATTCTGATCCTGTGGTAATTTCTTGTCAGGATTTAAAATTGTATTCAGTATTCAAGATTTGAAGAAATTTATGAGAATTAGAAAATTGCTTGTGGTTGCATGGTAATACATAAAAATTATCCAGTCATTTTCATTCAGATATTTCAAAGCATGAAGTATCATCATCTTTGGTCAGGAAGGAATTTCCTCCCTTATAATAGCGTGTAAACACAACCACAGTTGGAATATATAATTTGGTACATTCCTCAGAAGCATTGAGCACTTGCTGCTTTGGAGAACCACATGGAACTCCATGGCCTGCTTTGCATATATGTGCCACTATTCTCTGAGTCCTTCATGCATGTGATTGTAACTTTTTTTGTACCCTTTAATTCATAGCTGCCTCAATTTAGATGTCTCCTGCAATGTGGCCTATAGGGTCAGGCACACAACTCTGTCAACAGACTGGCCTGAATTGCTTCCCTGTGAGTGTGTGGCTTCTGCTGGTCTGAGAAAATTAATTTCATTTCCATCCAAACTGGAGGACAGTGAAATGACCAGGAGCTCTGTGTAGCCCAGGCAGTTCCACATTTCATCACTACTATGGACTAGGCTCATTGTAACTTTCTAGATTTGAAATATATTAAGGAAAGACTACAAGGGTTAGTTTCCTGGTGGGGAAAAAGCTGTGCAACCTTTTCTTTCTCCCCCTTGTCATGCCCACTTGCCATCACAACCAGAGCCTTGATTTATGTTGCAGGGTTAGGGTCATCTTTCTTGAGGGCAAGAAATGATAACTCTTTTTTTCTTCCATCTCCTCTGTAGAGAGAGAGTGTTGTTGTTCTTTTGTCATTCTAAAACAGGCACTTCGTGAGATGAACAGTTTGTTAAGACCTGTTGACATATTGACAGATTTTGAAAAGAGATGTTTGTAAGCTCTGGAGCTCAACTTTGTGCAAATGGAAGAAGATGAACCACAACTAAGCCTGAGTTCCCAACACTTTTAAGATTCTTTTCCATTAGGAACTTTCTTTTTCTAGTGAGAAGGTGGTGCCAAGGTGACTCGTACCTGTTGCTTGACAGGCAAAACAGTGTTAGGGTCAGCAACAGCTAACACTACATCCTAAATTTGTCCACTTTGTCAGCAGATACTGTCATAAGAGGCAGTAACCATGCCATTGCATACTGAGAGCTCCACCTAAGAAGCTGCTGCCATCTCTGTTATGATTCAGGTTTTGAAGAGAACAAGTTCAATCTCCACAGCAATCCCCTATCAGGAAACATTACTTAAGCCAAGAGCCACAGGGGTTTAATTGAGCAAACTGTCATTTATTTGACAGTCTAACCCCTGAGGCATTGTTAGATGTAATTAGAATATCAGTACTCTAGAATTCACGGTCAGGATGAAACACACAAGTTGCAGCAGAGCAAAGTGGTGACACGCAGCTCCTAGTACTTGCTGGTGTAATAGTTGCCCCTCATGTTAATTATTGTTAATCAATTCATCTTTGGAATATTTCTGCTGGCACCCTAAACTACCTGTGCCCGTGTTGGAGAGATTTAATCTCTTGCTGTTAGCTGGTAGAAGTTGATACAACCCCAAAGCAGTAACAATGCAGCTTGCTTATTTGGCTATTGTATAGAGTTGGGGGTACATTTCACAGGCTCCTGAATCCTCTCTAGTTAGGGAGGCAGTGTGATCATTGTTAATGTCTTCCTTCTATGGAGCAAAGTAATTGTGGGCAGAAGCTGGAGGGAATGGTGCCTGAGCTGTGTTGATATAAGACACATGCCTTGTCCTTGAAAAAAATAATGTATTTGGCAGTTGCATATTATGTCTGGGCTCATCTCAAGCCTAAATTTTGGGCTGCTGCAGTAGAAGTGACCTTTACACAGTTGTGAATTCATCATAGCTGAGTTTAACTGCGCTTCATGGCCACAGTGTGCAACACATCCCAGGCAGCATATTAGTCTCCTCTCAAAGTCACAGCATCACAGAATCATTAAGGTTGGAAATGGCATTCAAGATCATCAAGTCCAACTGTGTACTGATTTCTAAACTTTACTAATTTAATAAAATTTTATTGGCTATTTTACTAAAATTTCAAGTTGTTGAAAACAAGGATGTATGAGAGCATGGGAGTACTTTTGCTATTAATATATTTTAATGCCAGAAGTGTAACTTAAAAATAACTGAACATTTTTTTTACTGAAACTCCTCACAGATCAGCCTAAGGAACATAAAGCACTTTTTTTTTTTTGGATTCAAACCTTACAAAGCACTGAATACATGTAGGCAGGTTTTAGAAGCAGGGTTTCAAGGTGGTGTTTGTGTGCAAAGCTAATTACACCTTTAAGAGTACTTGAAATTGTTTCTCTCCCTTCCTCTTAATCTTCATCTTTTCTTCTGTTTGTTGTGGTTCCTGGAGTGTGACATCACTTACCAGCATGCGGCCTAACTGGAATATGGGTTTGTTTATTTTCGAGGTTTTGGTTTATTTGAAGAGATTGGTAGCATTAACCAGGTCTTCAGTTTAATTAATAGATAAATCTACCGTAATGCAGGTCACACATTCTCAAGAAAGGTAATTTCAGACAAGAGTCAAGCTATTGTGATACAATTTTTATGTATAAAAGGCCAAAGAATAAACCAAATCTTAATTTCTTGCATGTAGTTTTAATAACCATATACTTAATGTTGACTACTGAAAATAGACCACTTGCCTTAGGTTTTTAAGGGTTTTCTCCAGTCTGTGTACCGTACAGAGAAGCTGTAGTGCCTCTGTTCATGTTAAAACTTGTCAGAATTCTTTTCATACGAAACCACAGTTCTGAGGTCTAATCTCTTTGGTGCTTTTTTGAGTAGTTTAATGGCATCTGAAACCACAGAAAGCATGGGAGGGGAGAACAGATCACAGGACCTTTGGATTAGTTTATAGATGGCAGTGGCTTTAGAGTATTTGCCTGCTCTTGCTTTATTCTCTGGGATGAGGTCTAAGATCTGGGATCTAAAAATCCTTTAGGTACTCTTGCAAGAACTTTTAGTTGAAAGTTTGATCATCTTCTATTGTAACTATCGTTAAACCTGGTGGACTAAAAGGTGTTTAAGGAAATTAGGCATTTATATTTGACTGAAAAAGCAATGACATTTTAGTGAATCATTGTAAATCTTTCTCTAAGAAAACCTGAACTGTGTCAATTTATGACCCGAACTTACTTGGTACAGTAAAAGTTGTTTAAGATTTCACTTTCCTTGTTGACACAATCAAATGAAAGTTGAATGTTAGAATCCACTCAAACTTCTTCCAAACTGTGGAAATAAAACATGAAAAAGGTGTATGTTTCTTTAGGAAAAATTGCCATAATGTTTTCCATTGGAACTGAGACACAATAAATTAATTTTGTTTCAAAGCTTTTCTTTTGTATGCACCCCATATGATACTAAATCCCCAAACCTCATTTCCTCTTAGTTTTGTAAGCTCTTAAAAGTATGATAATGAGTTTTCTCTTTCAGCTTCCACTTTGGTTGAGTTGGAGAGTGCTCATGGTAGCGGTTCAGCACTAGTCAGAATCAAAGGTAATGATTGAAGAAATGGACTTAGGTTTCAAGTGACCATTTCAAGCACCCTTAACGACCTTTGGTTTACTCACTAATACTTATTTTGTCTGTTTTCATAATCCAAAAATCAAGACTGGGATTTGGGGATTATTCTTTCCTGCTGTGTATAGAAACATTCCCCCTAATAAGGATGCTCTTAATCTTGACAAAATTAATATACCTCATTTTTCACCACCTTCTTCTATCGGGGAGATCTTGGAACCCTGAATCAGGTAATCACCTTTAGGACAATCATAAAGAGCAGGTCAAGGAAGATGAATCATTACAATTGTTCTTTTCAGCTTTGGGTGCTATTTTTTTTTTTCCATTTATCAAGATCTTTGTTGCTGCTTGTCTTCAATCAAAGGCTTCCTGTCACTACTTGTTTCAGTACTGAGGGCGAACAAGTCATCTGGGCCTTGTGTTATCCACCAGCCACCCCTTTCATAATTCAGCCTTGAACTGCCATTTGCCTCCCCATGTGCTGCAGTAGCATGCACATGGCCAACTAAATCTCACTATTAGTGAAAATACCACACTTACTATCCACAACAAAGCAATACAAACATGTAAATATACACACACAAATATTTGTAGTTGTGTATATTTTCAGTAGAGGTGATATAATGACAATATACAAGCACTTCAGTCATCAGAATGATGTAAGAACTTGGTGAAAGGCGAACCAGCGGGGAGGTGGAAGGAAGGGAAGTGGTCTGAACAAAAAAAAAAGAAGCTGCCAACTTCAGCAGAACCTGACAGCAGTTTTACTTGAGAATATAAATATTCCTCTTTTTACATGCAATGGGGCAGGAACAGTCCTGTTCCCCCTGAACTTCTGTTTTCATACAAAGGGAATCTAAGACTTGGCTTCACAAATGTTGATCTTCAGAAGGTTAAGTTTGCGTGAATGAAGTTTAAGGCAAATAAAAATTTCCAATATTCCTTGTTGGAAACAGATGTATAAAAAGAGAGATGCAACTGAATGCCTGTTACAGGTTCTTTGAACAGGAATGCAGGACAGATAAATATTGTGTAATATCGTCCTTATGCTTTGCACTTTCCAATGAATGCATACCAGACTAAGGGTGTTTGAAAACAAGGAAGAATTTTCAGTAAAAAGGGCTTTGAAGTGTGGACTGTGATTCCTGCTGCTGTTGCAGCACTCCATCCAACCTTCAGCAAGTCACTTAGCCCCAGTCTTTCAGTATTTGATCTTCCCTGTTGTGGGTCGGGGGGGAGGGCTGAAAGGAGCACTGTTATTAAGGATTAGGAGGTGGCACATTACTCTAGGATGAATGTTATACAGCTGACATCAGCAGCAGATGGCTCCAAGGCCATATGAAGTGCAGTTGCACAAACCACATGGGCAGACTGCATATGGGAGCAGTTCTGCCAGCTTTAACTAGTCTGGGCCTGAAGGAGAGAGCATTCATCCAATGCAGCTAGGAGCCTGGAGCTAAGCTCTTCCCTCAAGGCAAAGGTATATACCAGTGTATGTAAAGCACCTTGACAAAGGTACCTTGAGACAGGTGTGCAAAGCACTGGAGTCAACTGGAACCTGCAGCTCTTTTGATGGTGAGCAGTAATAAGAGAAGTCCCTTAATCTTTCTGGGCTGTTATGTTCACTGTATATATTTGTTTGGTTATTGTCACTTTTCCCCATCTTGAAGTTGTACAGTTTCTGTACACCTCAGAGGGAGACAGGTAGGGCTGCCAGCTTACTTTATGAATAGGGGTGGAATCCACTGCATCTTGTCCAATATGCACTGGAGATCTGTAGCAGAGCAGACAACTGAATGCAGGATCCCCTGGTCATGTGTTGATGTTGAAGCAGAAGGACTGCTCATCTCTGAAGTTACGACCCCTGCTTTTGCTGCATCTGTTGAGGTGCTTTCACTATGTGTTTGCAGATAGTTTTATTTTTCCTCTGGAGAGGAAAATAACTTTGAGCAGAAGCACTGGAATTGCCTGTGGCAATCCTGAGCTATGCAGAGTTGGTCTTGGAGGGCCAGTCTTGTTTGTATGGGAGCTTAATGAAAGATGAGAAGTTCTGTTTAAGGGAATGAAAAAATCTTGTCTTTGTTTAAAATTTAGCAGAGTGTTTCTCCCTATCATGCTGCTGAGTAGCCAGAGTCCCATTTGATTCACACAGTCGATGAAGCATTTGTGCACTTCAGGGTTAGAGTCTAATGGCTGGAGCTCCATGAGTGGCTGAGAAGAGGTTTGAATGCAGTACCTGAATGAGAACTTTGTATTGGTGTGAGAGGCAAAACTAAAATTCCGTATCCAAGTGTTTCTAGGCAGGAAGATTTAATTTTTATTTTCCTAAAATAAATCCTGAAGTCTATGGTGTTTGAAGTGATAGAGCTTTGACATTGCCAACACAAATCCAAAACCCGTAACAAGATCTTGGTTTGGGTTTGAGCCCAGAAAAGAAAGCATCTGTGAATTCTGGACTTCTGAAGAAAGGTATATGTGGCATTGTTTCCTTGTTTGTTTGGTTTTTTTTTAATGGAGATCTAAATGTTTTAATTTACCTGTTTCTCAGTCTTATAACTACTAAGACTCAAGACCTGTTGAATATTACAACTTAGAGAGACATGTCTGAAGTCTGCCCTTTAGGGAACTCTAGTTCTGCTTTTTGTCTCAAGGATGTACTGAAAGGAGCCAGCCATGTGTAGAAAGGATCTTTAATAAAATGTTATTAAAAAAAATAACACGTTTATAGGTGATTCTGCATGCTCTGTCAGTACATATACATGTCATGCTAATATACACTGCTTTCTCTAAGAAGCAGTTCTGAAGCACATTCTTGTTTCTAAGCTAGCCTCTGTGCGTGGAGTTGTTTTCATTTGCTTGTACTTACATGACTAGTCACTACTGACTCTCCCACAGGCTGCTTGTAGGGTCATGACCTTGCTCCTATTTAAAGTTTCAGTGGGGAAAGCCAACCATGGAGGAGCTGTATGTAGTTTTTGGCAGAGTCTTGGGTCTAGTGTGTACAGGAATCTTTTTTTCCCATTCTGTTTTTACTTTTTACAGATTCAGATAGAAGTATAAATGTTTTTCCCCTAAATGTTTGCATGAAAAAGGCCGACAGAGGTTTAGAAGGCAGCTGGCTGGTCCAAAGTAACATCTTAGGGGAAGGGGTATAGTTGTCAGGTTGCTGTGGTACAGTGATTCAGTGGGAAGATGCTGAGACACCAGTTCTGCAGAAGTCCAGTCATCTTCATCCTTCTCTGTTTATTATGCTTCATATGGCCATCTTTGTATGGTCTAGTTCAGCTGTTCTGACTAAATTTGTGGTCTGTAATTAATTCTAAGATAAGATTCTGATCTCGTCTTGTCCCTCATGCCTTGGGTGGGCAAGATTATTAGATGGGTACCTTTACATTTAAGAAGAGGGTCTGTTTTACCTTGACTAAGGTCAATTGGTAGTGTGACCCATATGGTACTTTGTTTGTTTGAGACTGTTTGATTCCTTCAAAGAGGTGTTATGTGCTGATGGCTGTTTAAAATCTTCTTTCTTGCTGTTGTATCTCCTGCAACATATTTGGTTGTGAAAGGGCATAGCAATAAGTCTGCCATGTAAGGTACAAGAATTAAATCTTGTGACTTCTGCTTTCACTGTGAGGTTGAATGTGCTGGTAAAAGAATTAGGCTGTGACAGGAGTTTCACAGACTGCAATTTTCTTCTCTGACAGTTCTGTATGCAAAGGATGTTCTCCTTGCAGTGGAACATGCTAGAGCATTGATCTGTTCAGATGCCTGCATCCTAGCCTTTAGGCAGAGAGCTGTTCTGCTTCCGATACATTAAGGAATATGAATCATTGAGTAAAATCAAAATGGGAGACTGTCCAAGAGGATCCTATGAGGAAAGAAGCAGAATTTGGGTACTTGTGGGGAGGGAGCATCATGGCTTTTGTTTCTTAAGCTGCATGCCTAGTTGCAAGTGACCGTTGTCTCCCTTATTGAAAGACTGTCTCTGTTTTCCAGTTCAGTGAAATGCTTCTCTGAGAGCCACAAAATCCTTCCCAACACATCTCATTTTACCCCTTTTGCTTTGCAAAACAGTGTATCCTCCAGTGTGTCCTCCATGAGTGTGTCTAGGCGAAGAAACAATGACAAGAAAAAGTACTTTCTTAGCTTGCAGTCATCTCCCAGCTTGTCCCTTTCCCCAGATTGGTGAGGATTTAGGAGGTGCATGTTCTGCATATGCTAAATCAGTTTTGCAGAAACCACTACATACCATCATCCTGCTCTTATCTCTGAATTCCATGGGCAGACAAGCTCAGCTGCTTAGCACAGGCTGGCAGCTTTAGCTTGCCAGGAGGTACTGAAAGCCATGTAAACATGGAAATGACAGTGACACAACGGCTACAATGTTATCTGGGTAGCAAAGCCAAAGTCAGTTTCCATGGTGATGGAGAAGCTCCAGGCAGCTAGTGATGCAGCTGCTGTGTTGGACAGAATCAGTAGCCTTTTTATACAGAGGCTGCTCCAATAAAGCTTTTATGTGTTTATGTGGCCCTCATTAGGTTGTATCCAGCTCTGGAACAATAAAATGAAGGGTGAAGGAAAGATTTAAACTGAGACTGAAGTGGGTGCTGACCTAAAAGGAAAAAAAAGTGGGAAGAGTGAAATTGTTTTAAGTCTTGGAGTATCCACAAGTGACAGATGTATACGATAGCTTGAGTGCATTTGATATTCTGTGCATTTTATATTCTTGTCAGTACTTCCCTGAGATACTGTGTGCCAACATTAATAGTGCCTAAAGATCTTGTTTCAAGTAGGAGAGTCAGATTCATATATGCAAGTCCTCTTCCTTATGAATTGGATCCAAAATCAGAATGGGGCTCTCTTTCTGTATTCTCAGGGATTTGAGAAAAGTGGATGATCTTGCAACTTCTGCATCTCAAGTTCTAAAGTCTTTTACAAATCACCTAGTCCCCCTTTTGGGTAATGATCTCTCCATGTCTCAGCACAGGTAAATGAAATTAATCTCGTACACTTCCTGTAGGGTCCTACACTCTGTGTTTTCATTTTGCTTATTGCTGAGATAGAAGGTACAACATCTTCAAATTCCCACACTGGAAATGCACAGTTTACACTTCATCTTCTACCAACCTGTGCTTTGTGGCTGTGGTCGCACACGACTAGGATTAGTGCGTAAAAACTGCTCAATTTAAATAATCGTTTGATCATTTTGGACCCAGATTTTGGGTGGGTTTAAACATTGGTTGCTCTCTTCTGAACTAGATGCTGAAAGAGATTTGTATTCTGTCTTTCAGGTGGTGCGGGGGACCGGGAAAAGATGCCTGTCAATCATGAGGCTTTCCTGCTCATGGCTAATTCCCAGAATGAAATGGAAGATTGGGTGAAAGCCATCCGACGGGTTATATGGGCTCCATTTGGTGGAGGTATTGCAAATAGCTCACATGCACATAAATTAAAACATTTGCCTCAAGGTAAAACATATTCTTGTGATACTAGGATATGTGTAACACTGTAAAATCACTGAGATGCCTAGATAAGCTCTTGATTGTCTGAAGTGTTATGCAGCAAGGAGATTGGGTTGATTATTTTGCCAGGAGATGGAAGGGAATAGAAGGGGAGGGCATATCCAGACTGTAAAACCGACTGTCAGTCAGAAATGGGTAGTAGTAATAAACATACCACTACTGTCAGTATGCATTTTTTTTACAGCTAATTATGAGTTATTCTGTGGATCTTTCTTATCCTTATGGACATAAAGGAGTGTGTCCAGATATCTCAGTTTTCTACCACAGGGGCAGATACCCATCTTTAACTTCTGTATAACCAGAGGCGTCAAAACTTTTCATCTAGCTAATGTAGGACCCAGTTGAGAAGACAAAGCTTCCGATGGCTTCTGTAGGAGAGTAGCCTCAGTTAGAACAGGGTCAGGCCAAGTGAACACCTGTAAGATAATACAGCTGTTGACAACTTCTGTAGTTAAAATGAATTAAAAAATCCAGACTCTCGTTGTTGATACTATATCACAATCTTCAAATTCTCAAGCCAGGATGTTAAATAGGATGTATTTTTGTGGTTTACCATAGAGAAAGGTTTCACAGATATTTTCTTCTGGGTTTGCTGTTGGTGACAGTAGCTACTGACTCGGTACTGGACACTATGCTTTGAAGTAACTTCTGTGCTACTGATGGAGTTCATGTAAATAATGGTATCATATACAAGATAGTGATATCGACCTCTTTAGAGAGATACAGATAAAAAAGTGCCAGATAAGGATTAGGTAATACAATTACTTTTGTTGAAATTACTAGGTTTCCTATATCTAGAGGAAAAAGAAAATGACCTTGATGCAATTGACAGAAGCTCAAATACCACAAGTTCACCAAGAAGACCCTGTGTTAGTAACTTTTATCTTGGGTTTTGTATTTTTTTCTTTTAAGTGACTCACAGTTTTGAGTCTCTGTGCAGCACATGCTCTGTGTGCCATTTGGAGGACATACAATCTCTACTGATAATGTAATTTTTTCTGAGGTCCTTTTTTTACGTAGCAGAAAGGGTATATCTATGAGAGGCTGAATGAGATGCTGTTATGCTGTGGGTTGGACAGCCCTTTTCTCTAGTAGAAACTGATCTACCATGATTTCTCCTCAAACATGAAGATGTGCTTGTTTTGCTTTCCTTCTGAAGTCCAGTTTACAGTGAAGGATTCTCTAGACTGTGAGCTCAGTGCAGGTCTCTGCAGTTCCTCCATGAGAAGTCTCAGAATGTCAGTGATGGTATTTCTGTGGCCATTTGTAATGGACCTTATATTGTGCATTTTATGACTTTGCTATGTGCATCAAATAAATACTGTGAGGAAAAAGCAGACATTCAGTCATTACAAATGGTGCACATTTCAGCAACAGCCTCCATCTTGATGGCATGATGTCGTCAGCACTGCTGGTATCGGTTCAAATTTGGCTTCTTTTTTGTTAGTATTCATGTTTTGTAAGTCTCTTGGAATAGTTCCAGAATAAATGGCTTTTTTTAAAGTATTAAAATATTATTAAAAATCCAAAGATTTTAAAAACGAAGATATGAGGCTAGCATAAAGGAAGGCATACACTTCTTTTGTTTGTCTCTTTATGGGAGCAACATTAATCTTCCTCTTTTCTGAACTTCTACAATTCTCTGCCAAGCTATTGGACAACATTTTGTTATTTCTTTAAATGAGGCAGATACTCTTACATTTGATACCAGAAGCTGGGACTTTGAGGTATCAAAAAGCATAGAGTGAAATAATGTGAATGTGGGAGCTGGGCAGTGGAGGGGGGGAAATACAGCAGCTGCTGTTTGTTGCTATTTTCATATGCTGCAGATCTGATCTAGTTCCATCAATGTCAGTATAAAGGCTGTTTTGGCTGTTGGGGAGAGTTGACTTAAGTCCCGTAGAAGAGAAGCACTGCCATTTGCAGAGTTGGAAAGAGTTACAATGACGTTTTTTCTCAATCTGTGAATAAAAACTACCCAAGAATGTGGGCACAGCCTGGCCTGAGCTCCCTGCTTTAATACTCAGATGTATCAGGCCAAATCTAGTTTGGCTATATTTGCTTTGTAGTCCAAACTGCATGAACAGTTTCTTATGCTATGGTTTCATTGCTTCTCTGAGCAGACTGCAATGCTAGATGCTGTCGGGAGGGATCTCTTCCCACCTTGCAGCTATATGTTCCCACCACATTTCATTCTGCTGATAGTGGTTATGTAGTTGTGCAGTAGGAAATGACCTGGCAGAAAAAATAAGGGTGTAGGATTAGTTTGTAGGTGGATTGGCTCCCTGGCCCTGATAACCATGCAGCTGCAGGACTAGTAGTTCCAACACAGTGAGGACACTGGGGAGAGATAATGGAGTGAAGAAGAGATGATGAGGTGGAAGAGAGCATGCTTGTTCATTATGACTGCAGCCCACACATAAATTGGTTTAAGGAAGCCATGGAGCTGCATTCTCAATTTTGCCTTTCAAAAAGTATTTATAGGAATGTCAGTAACCAGGAAAGTTAAAATTTTCAAACCATTATTTCCAAATTATTTTAGCCAGTTTGGAGAAAGGCTCAAACCTACTCCTCCTCCATCAGAATCAGAGCAGGGCAATTTCTCTGAGTGAAATCCCAGCTTAGCTCAAATGTGGGAGGACAGTAAACAAGCTTTCTCTGTGTTTTATTTGAATAATTTGAACACTGCTTTGCTAGCACCACTAATTTGAGAGCTAAGTCTTATCTATCGACACTTTTTAATATATGAAGCTAAAGGGATGGGAGGAGGAAATAAAAAGCAGCCTTATTATTAATATGTAAATATCTAGCCCTGGAGAAGGTTGCTATAGTGTAAAAATGAATTGTGCCAAGATAAAAGGAGAGGCTTAGCCACACTTTAATCTCTGCTGATGTATTGAAGGAAACATAAATAAAAGGTTGAGGGTATCTTCTTACATGTTGATGTGGGCACATGAACTGTGTTTAAAGGTGAACAGCAAAGGCTTCTTAAAATAAAACAGAGAACTCCCCAAAGCTGCTGAGGATCCCGGATTATTAATAGGGGACACATTCAGGCTTAAAAGCTATATGGAATGTGCGCTTTGAAATACACTTCAAATGTGGTCTTAAAATAAAATCCTAGCGTTCCCAAGTCTTTTGAAGAAGAACTGCATTGTTTACGCAGAAAATAATTTCTAAAAAGTTTCTCTGATTTTCAGACTCCCGAATTCTTGAGTTTAGTCCATCTCACTCAGAGCAGAACATTTTGTAAACTGAGAGTACTCTGTATGTTTTGATTATGTTTTCAAGAATGGAGTTTGTCCCTGTGGCTTGATAAAAGTGAGTTTTGGAGCACATTCTGATAGAGAGTGATTAAGATTGTTCCCTATGATCCTTCCTACTTCTGTGATGAACAAATTTTGCTCTGAGTTTACACTGCTAAAAGTTTATCTGGAGTGTCCCTCTGTGCCCTACAGTCCTACTGTTCTACAGCTGCACTTTCACATGGAGTGCTTGTAGCAGTGCCATAGTACTAAATGCAAAGGGTTTGAGGCCATAGGCTTTTGTGACAGAGAGTCTGCCAGTGTCCTCCAAAAGTGGATGCACTGGGAATGTTTGGTGTAGTTGCGGAGAGAGTGAGGTTATTCTTCACTCTGTAGGTGCACAGTGGCACTGTACTTCTAGTCTGAAGAAATAAAGCTACTTTAAGGAAATCCCCTTCCATCTGCTCACCTCTGAGTTGGCATGCCTTCCTCATTTTTGTTTTTCATCAGATGTCAAGCATAATGTGTCTAGGACTGAATTTTGGTCCTAGGTACAAAAGTGAGTATTTTGGTGCCTAAATTGAAAGCCAAGTGGCAAGACTCTCTCTCACAGCTCAGCACATGATCAGCACTGCATGGAGGCAGGATCATTCAGTGTTAATCTTGTGTTATGTTTGTGTTTGTTTTCTTCTGTTTACATACCTTTTTTTCTGGCCATGAGCAGTTCCTTGCTTTTCTGCCAGAAATGCATGTCACAGCCTCTTTCTTTCTCCATTACTTTATCCTAATTTCTCCTCCACCTCATCCCAAGCTTTCATCAGTTCCTTGTGATAGAGGGGAGGTGAAGCAGTTGGAAGGGCTGTGTTTCCCTTAGGCAAACACAGAGAGCATAACCCTGTGACAAAGTAATTGTGCTGCAGGAGTGCTCCACGTGTCATTTCATCATTCAGGAGCAACAGTCACTTTTAAACTGGTGGGCTCTGAAGAAGTGTCCACTGAGGAAGTCTCTGCTACCAATTCCAGTCCTCTTCTCCATATAAATAAACTATGATGTGTAGATTCTTTGTTCTTTTGCCAGCAAAACAGTGCAGACAATGTTATTCTGGCAACCAGGGCTCTGAGCAGGCTATATCTTGTATTAGGGGAGTGCTGCAAATCAGGGGACAAGTTTCTGAGGTATAATCTAATATCTGGCTCAATGTCATTATGAGTAATGGAAGAATAGCCCTACATAGGCCTAATTAGGGTTCCTGTTTTAGATGAGTAAACATCTTTCAGATAACATCTGCATGAGAGCAAAACTTGACTGGTTTTGAAGGGACACATATTGGTATTAGATTCATATCCACCGGGATGCCAGACTGTTTAGGAGCTAGGATGTGATGTTAAGTCTTGGGAGTCTGAGGTTTAATTTCTTCATCTGGAAAGTGAGGATTTTCCAGAAAGAGCATTATAAGCATAGAATCATATCAGTGAATTTGAGATGCCACATTAATGAAGAAGGATGTGGTTTCTGTTATCTGCCCACTGTGAAGACAAAGGAGGTTTCTGCTCTCTGACTTGTTGGAGGGCTCCTCCAGAGTGACAGTCTCAAGTAGGATTCCTGGCTGGGCCAAGAGAAGCCCCTTCACTAGGTGGCAGAGTGGGCTTCCCCTGTGCAGGCCCCTACAGGTGTACGGGGAATCATGTGGGCTGTTTGTGCCTGATATGTGCCATTATCTCTGCACAGACACCTGGCGCCTGATGTGGCTTATCAGTGTTTGCTCTTCAGTGCTGTCTCATGCTGAGAGATGTGTGCAACCAAGGGAAGAGGAAGAGAAAGACAATGGGGGTTATTAGTTCAGATACCTGCTCAGGACTGGGGTACACATGAATCATCTGCAAGGAGGTGCTGATTAGCCTTATCGCTGGCAGAGGTATCACAGGCAGAGACCACCCTTGTGGATATAGAAACTCAGACATAGAGTAGAACTAAATAAAGTTGGGAGTGGACCTTGCTGCCAAAACTGCTTGCAACGGAGAATGTTTTAAGTTCTGCTTCTGTCTCCTGTAATACTCTCATTTACAAATTCATAAAGTACACACTAGATAAATAGACAGTGAAGTGTATTGAAAACTGGCTGAACTGCTGTACTCTAAGGATTGTAATCAGTAGCCCAAAGTCTTTCTGAAGGGCAGTCATTAGTGGTACACCCCAGGAGCTGCTACTGGGGCCAGTACTGTTTAACAGTTCCATTAATGACCTGGATAATGGGACAGAGTACACCCTTGGCAAACTCGTAGATGATCTTGGGAGGAATGGTTAGGGGAGCCTCAGCAGGCTGGAGAAATAGGTGGACAGGAACCCCATGACGTTCAACAGAGAGTAATGCAAAGCCCTGCCCCAGTGAATACATAAACCTAGACAACAGTACACAGGGAGCTGACCAACTGGAAAACATCTTTGTAAAGAAGCACCTAAGATGCTGTAGGACAAGAAGTTGAATATGAGCCAGTGATGCACACTTGTGGCAAACAATGCCAACAGATTCCTGGACTGCATTGCCAGCAGGTTGAGGGAGATAAGCCTTCCCCTCAGCACTAGTAAGACCATATCTGGAGTGCTTTGTCCAGTTCTGCATTCTCCAGGACAAAAAGGATGTGAGCCTACTGCAGTGAGTCCAGTGAAAGGCCACTAAGCTGATTAAAGGATTGTGGCAAGTGAAATACTAAGAGAAGCTGAGAAGGCTGGAATTGTTTAGCCTGGAGAAGAGAATATTCAGAGTGGATCTTGATCAGTGTGTATAAATACTTGACGAAAGGGTGTAAGACTCAAAGCAGAACTAAAGCATGTCAAGGGCAAAAGATGTTCCTTACTGACTTTTGAAGATCCTAGCTTTAGAAGTCAGATGACTGCTCCACTTCCATATAAAATTAATAACTTTCATGTCTCTTTAGTTTCTTTAGTTGACTCCCTGTGTGTATTTCGCCTTTAAAGCTGCCAGCTAACAGCTGACATTTGGTACCAGTGCCCAAGCTTATCTGGCAGAGCAGAAATGGGTATTCTCAGACTACTGTGTCAGGGCTTCTCAGAAGGCCAAGTTCTCTCCTACTGGTTTCAAAAACGCCAGGCAGAACCATGAGTTCTGCACTGCAATGCCATGTATCCAGAAAAACAAACCAATCATAAAACAAACAAACAAAACCAAACCAACCAACGAAATAAACAAAAAAAACCCACACACTTTAAAAATTATCTTGGAAGAGAGAAGATTGAAGGAATGTCTGATGAATAAAATTATAAATACAAGGAGAATTAGAACAGTGAACAGTCATGAGATTTAACCAAGAAGAAAATAGCGTTTTATGCAGTGCAGTGTTAAATTAGGAAACACATTGCCACAAGATGTGGAAACAAAAATAATAAATTAATCCAAAATAGAATTAGATGTGGCTTAGGGCTTAGGGTTCATGGAAGCTAAATCCACCTGGGCTATCAAAGAAAATGTTCTGGATGGAGTCAATAGCTTCATATACCATGTACTGCTAAGAGCTTTATGTAATATATTGTGGGACTTGTATTTTCTTTGATAACAGGTTGTTTCCTCTTCAGTTAGTAAGTACAATATGGAGAGGTGACAGTGGCTGTGCATTTGTTATATTGTTGGTGGGTACCGCCTGTAGCAGGTAGTCTGACTGATACCACCTCCTACACTGGTTGTTTCTCAGAGAGATCATTCCTGTAATAATTAAATCCACGCTTATGTTTGAAGGCTGACAGTCCTTAAAACACAGATAGTTCCTACTGCACCTCCTGGCAGCATATGATTAATGGGACAAATATGTTCCTGTGGTGTTTCTCAGCTTGCAGGCAAGTATTTTAATTTCTCTATATTATTTCTTTGATGAATGTTACAAGGATAGGTGCTTACTGAAGGGGAATGGTAGCCTGCTTCTTGCCTGTTGCAATTTTAACTGTTTAGGAGCTGAGAACAAAATAATTCACCCTGCCTCTCTTTTCCTATTTACTTTCTAAAGGTTACCCTTCTCCCTTCTACAGCTGCTGCTTCTTTTCTTGTCCTTTATCATCATGTAATCAGCCCTGCAATTTCCCCTTCTTGCCTTCTGAGTTGCAGGTCAAGAAAGGGAATATTCAACCCTTGACCTCTTCTAGGAATGTTCCTGAAAGGCCAGCAGATGTACTGAAATGTTTCATCCCTTTTACAAACGGAAGTTAAATGCTATCCCCTCCCAGGCAGAGACAGCCAGCTTCAGCTGTTTCTAGAACCTAGACCACGACCTTACACTTGGGTGTTGAAGGTATAAGTTATGCTTTATTTTGACTGAGGATTTTAGTTGGATAGCTGAGGATAAAAGTAAATGTGTGGGAATTAGCTAACAGAATTTTCATCATTCATTGAGTTTGAGGAAGCAACAAAGTGAAACTTTATTTGGTAGTGAGTTTTATATTTGCAGACTGAAGATTGACAGATGACATGGTAAAGTTTGATTTGGATAATCACATATGTGTTCAGTGTTGATCCTGACTGCTTCTCAGTGACTTGTGCTTAGGTTATCAGCCTCTCAGGCTTGGGATATGGGAAAGCTTGAGAACATAAGCTTGTTCAGTTTTCTGAATGAGTAAAACAGTCTGATCTTCTACATTTTGATTGTGAATCTAGATCACAGGCCCTGCCATGGTCCAGGATGGCCAGAAATCCAGGCGGCTTATTTCATTCTGTACTAAAGACAAGGATCAGCAACAGGTTTCAGACTCTGTGATCCTTGCATTTGAACCCACAGCTGAAATTCTCATCCTGGTGGCAAAAATTACACTATGTCATAACTACTTTTTACATACTAACACCCAGAATTTTTGTAAAACTTTTCTGTGCAGTGGGGGCATCAACATGTAGCACAGTTGAAAGAGATGATCAGATGATTTCCACAGACATAGCTTCAGTCAAGTCCTGTGGAAGCTGTCTGTTAAATGTAGATAGGCATGCGCAATGGTCACTAAAAGAAACATTCTGTAGAAGATGTCCTTATGTTGTGGGGAGAAAGCTGTTTTCCAGGGCACATTTGTCCAGATCACTTCTTGCTAAAAGGCATTTTTTTGTTGCTCTTGATGTTTTGTTCTCTCAGTGCTTCTTGTCTTTGTTTAGAGAGAAATAGACCAATAAACATAAGGGTTTGGCTCCAGATTCAAAATACTGTGGTTAAGTGATGTTTAGGTCTCTTTATCATCTTTTCTTTGTGAACAAGCAATTAGAATCTCCTTTTAGAGCATAAACTGGTCAGAGTCCATTGCAAGGTAATTTACAATGCTGCTCAATTCCTTTCCTGACATATTTTAATGAGATGGAGGAACACCTCAGAGAGGTTAGGCAGCATCTACTGTAATAGGATGAACATAGCTATTTGCTAACCTTTTAATCTAGGATGAGTTAGTTTATCAGTCAGTAAGCAGAAGCCTGTTTATTCTCAGATTTCATTTTACAAGTAATGGTTAAGACCCCAGCCCAGAGCAGGGGAGTGGGAACATCATTTTGTTCATAGTAAGATCTGTCCAAAGTCTTTGGAGAAGGAGAAAACTGGAAGGGGAACTTTCTGTACAGGGATGTACTCTTGAAGTCTTTCCTGATGGGTTCAACCCTGTGACAGATCACTTGTAGCCATTTCACCACCAGCTTTCAACAGATACAAGATGATGTTCAAGTGTGCATGCTTGCCTGGCTGTAATAAATCAGCCTGTACAAGGCTCAATTTACTTAAAAATTAGGGAACTTCAGCTCTGATTCTAATTTGATATTGGGCCCTTTCTGTATGGATGAATCAGTTTCCTAGATCTGAGCTCCCTCAGACAGGTCTGCTTGAGTCTACCTGTATATTAGCTAATACTCTGTGTAAGCCAGTGTCTAAAAATACCCATACCCTATGGGCACTTGCTAGAGCTGTGCAAGCCAACAAGTTTACTCACTATCAGAGATGAGGATGAATATTTTCTGAGTTCATGTGGGTTTACCATTCCTGTCTGTTGCAACCAAATTCAAGACTGAATTTGACCTGAGTAGATGCCAAGCCAGAGACATGCCTGGATTTTCAGAGGATCTGTGAGCTGTAGTGAACTTCCCAGACAGACTCAAGGCTTGTAGTGACATGTACAGGTGGGATGCTTTCTCCCTGTTCTGGTACCTGCAGCAGAATAACTGTGGTGATGCTAGTTCATGAAAGCATTGCTAGGACTCTCTACATACAATGACACCAGGAAAGAAAACACCTCTAGCTCCCCAGCAGCAAGTTCACTTGAGATTTACTTGCTGAACAGTTTTAGAAACCTAAGTTCTTCTTTAGGAAGAATAAGAGCCACCCAGTGGCAAACTTCTGTACAGCTAAACAAATTCACACCAGTGGGGAAAAAGGGACTTCAGTCTCCATTACCCCTTTGCTTGTTGGCACATGTGTATGGGGAGATCTCCAGGTGAAATTTTTGATGGTAGTTTATATGCAATGTGGCCAGCTCTCTGGATTTTCTTGCTGTTCCTGCAGTATCTAGTGTACTTCTGGAGTCTACAGCCCCTGCAATCCAGTAATTATGTGTGAATCTTGGATTTAATTGTTGAGAAATGTGGTTAATGGAGAAAACAGGCTCCAAGTGTGACCTGGAAATTCAAAACACACAAGACAAACTAAATATATATATATGTAGTGATTTTTATTCCAGTCCCATCATATTCTGTGGTCTAAGTCACTACTTTTAACACAATGATTTGAAAGGGATTGAGAGTTGTTCCATATATGGAGTTAAGCGATAACTGTGGAGTGTGTAGCTATGCAGCAGAATGTTGCATTCTTCTCACAGGACACCTATAGCTGCAGAATTGCCATGTGCATGGAACAATACTGAACAGCTGCTGGTTTATGTTGTAGTTGTAATACTTGTGTGAGCAAGCATGTGTTCCTTCTGCTTTTTTCTCTCATCAGAGAGCTATGTTTGCTCTTTCTTTGGAGAAGAGTTGATAATGCCTTTGTCATCTCTTGAGCAACTACCAGTATTATAAGCTATGCTGAAGTCTTATCATACTGTGTCCTTGCCCACAGAGAGGCTGTCAGTTTCACAGGTTAATTATGCTTTGGATATAACAATATCCATTTTAAACAACATGACTTTCTGTTTCATGAATACCTCCTTGTTCTTGTGTTTTGAGCAATGGAAAACAGAAATGGAGAAGTGAATGGAAGAATAAAAGTCTGCGTTTGCAATCTCCTGGGCTCCCATCCCAAACACTGAGTCCCAGGCTCCATAATGATATTAGCAGACATGACACATTTTGAGGCATTGTTCCAGGTCATAGTGCCAAAGATCCTGATGATGTCTCAGCCATTCTGAAGACGATTGGTCCTGCTCACCAGTTAGCACTGTGAGCAGGCTCTCCCTAGCCTACTGTGCTCACCACAAGGGAAGAGGATATTAAAAGCATGAAGAATACCCATGATCTCACTTTTACCTTTTGTTCAAGGATCCCCATCACTTCCCAAATATTCCTTACTGGGTTTTAAATACAAGTCTAGTGTATTGTCTGGGCTTCTGGTGTTTAGTTGTACAGTACCTTGCTACTCAAGGTAAACTTTGAATACCAAAGAAGTACCTTGCCATTCAAGCTTGTGATCCTGATACTGTATTCACCTGTAGTGAGAGACAGTAATTATTTCAG
Organism: Chloroceryle aenea; assembly: GCA_013399075.1. NCBI lineage: Eukaryota > Metazoa > Chordata > Aves > Coraciiformes > Cerylidae > Chloroceryle > Chloroceryle aenea. The sequence continues at coordinate 60,202 of VWZY01006398.1, forward strand.
CAGCTTTTGATCAAAGCAGAGAATGCGGAGAATGTGAGCGTTTGATCTCAAGTTTCCTGAGTTGTGTGACAACACTGTCTGTCACTGGAATCTCAGAGCTTGACTACTGGGTCAGTACCTGCTTTGACATGGGTTCAAACTGAGCCATGGTGTAGCTAAGAAAGTAGTGGGATGCTAATTTCAGATGTGTGATCTATACAGTGACCACAGACATGATATCATACAAGCAGAATGGTTTGGCTTGGAAGGGACCTTTAAAGGTCACCTAGTCCAACCCCACTGCAGTGAGCAGGGACATCTTTAACTAGATTGTGTTGCTCAGAACCCTGTCCAACCTGACTTTGAATGTTTCCAGGGATAGAGCTTCTACCACCTCTCTGGGCAACCTGTCTGTGTCAGTGTTTTACCACCCTTATTATAAAAAAAATTGTTCTTTATATCTGGTCTAAATCTACCCTCTTTTACTTTAAAACCATTATCCCTTCTCCTCTTGCAACAGGCTCTGCTAAAAAGTCTGTCCCCACCTTTTTTATAGGCCCCCTCTTTTAATAACAGAAGCAGATAAGCAGCTGCAGATGGGGATAAGTCTTTTGCTTTTTCCTGCAGAGGGAGATGAAGTTGGCCAAACTTGATAAAATTCCCCAGAAGCTTGATGTAAAGGTCTTGGGTGGTGACAGCTGCAGGTCTGCAGTCATATGAATGTTTTGTAAATGGGAGGTAGGACTGCCCTCTGTATAACTGCATGGGGACATTGTGTGATAAGCATTTTTCTTAACTACAGGTTTCTTACCCTGAGAGCAGAAGCCGAGGGGGTGAATGTTTTCCTGTAAGTAAGTCTTGGAGATTGGTTCACATGTAAGGAGCTTGCAGTTTCTTCCCCTACCAATTCTTCAGCTGAGGTATTAATTGTCAGGCAACTTCTCTGTAAAGGGCTAAAACACAAAAAAAGCTGCACAGGTCAAAGACTGTAGCTTTTCCTAAGCTGTGTAAAACTTTCCAACATGTCCTAGAGCTGTGGAGATACTCTCAGAGCATGATGAGCCTCAAGTGAGGGGATGCTCCCCTGTAAAACAAGGTTTCTGCTTCTGCTGCTTTGCAAGCAGATCAGAGGCCAGACCAGGGCACCCAGTTGCCTGCAGCACAGCTAACATTGCCTGTATCGGAAAGGGATCCAGTGTGGCATGCAGACAGCAACAGTTGCTCAGCTTTTCCAGCTATCTAGAATAGATCTGACAAGCAATTAGAGCATGAATATATTACAGAGCCGATGGGGGATGCCTGTGTTAGAACTTGTGACCCATACTTAGCTGCTGTTTACATTGGCGGCAGCTTCGAGGGTGGGCAAGACCATACCTGCCTGTCTTTCTCCTCTCTCCTTCCCAGTGCGGAGGGAGCTGAGGAGCTCTGCATCTCATTGGATATTTCAAATGCTTTCTGCACAAGTCATAATTAATGCCGAGTTGCAGAGCTAAGACCAGATGTGCTGCTGAGATTATCTCCCAGGGCAGATCGGCTGCTCTCCACTCTAGCGCTGGGTGAATGGAAAGCTGCCAGTGCTGGGACTCAGAATGTGTCTGATGCCTGAAGTCAGGACTTTCTTTCTCTGCCGCTCCTGCTGTCTGACACTGCCTGGTTTCTGCTTGAAGCTCAGCGCCTGTCATGTAGCGGAGTGCTGCACAAGAACAAGAGGTATGGGATGATTTTCCAGAGTTCGGATTTGTTATCATTTTCTTTTCCTAGAGGAACAGCAGATGTTTGAGCTTAGCGTCTAACAGACACTAAGAATATGAAAAAGGAGCTGGCTTTACAAAGGGGGAAATAGTGGGAAGGACCAAATCTATGGCCAAAAATACTACCGGATGTCAAGCTAGCATTTGCAGATAGTTCTGGGGCTGTGTGGTTCTGTTTGCTGTTACATAGAAGTTTTAAATGGATACACGTGGATGAGATCAGTTGGATCCTAGTATACGGAGGCTGCTTTTTGTGAGGAATGGGGTCAGAAGACACCGAGTTCTACCACAGACCCATTTGCGTGGCCTTGGGCAAGTTACTTCATCAGTTTCTCTTGATTCCTATCATTTCCTTTCCCTCATTCTTGCATGCTTTATCTGGCTGGATTGTTTAGTTGTTAGGAACTATCTTTTCTTAGGCATGTACAGCTCCTAACGTGGAGCTCCTTCTTCAGTTGCCACTGGAGTAATTCACATAGTCTGTGCCTGGGTGGGCCAGGGGAGGGGAAACAAGTTATAGGTTTGTGTGTGTTTTATGCTGTGGAAGCATATGCATATCTGAATGCCTGCCTGTGATTTTTTTCTCAGTGCTTTCATGTGTGAGAGGGACAGATAAATGGGAACCTAAGCATGAATGTGGGAAGGTAAAAGCAGATGCTCAGATGTGCAGATGAGCACGTACACAATCTTTACATCCATAAACTGCCTGTCTGTGAGGCACCACATGCGTGCGCGGGTGTATGTACTGCTGTATGGGAGCATCCAGGTGTGTGCCTGATTATCTTCCCACACATCTTTGAACGTGTGTGTACAAAGCTGTACATACAGCTGACGTAGGTGTGTCTGGACTTTTCCCACTTTAAGTACATACATAGTCCTCAGTCCTCCCTGTAAAGAAAATCTACTCAAGAACTGACATTGTTGTCTCTGTCTTTAGTTTATTTTGGTTGAAATCAGAGCTCTGATGAGGAAAAATGAAACAGGGAGCATATATTTTCCTGCCCACTGCATGTCGGGACAGCATAGCTGAATGTATAGGCTTTGTATGCCTGAAGCTGGTGGGTGAGCTATTCAGGCCAGGACAGAGAGCCTGTCTGTGTCTCAGTCAGTACATCATTCCTGGCTTGCTTTTTCCACAAAGAGCCACCTAAATCATTAAAGAACAGAGGCAGCTTGTTAGAGTAAAGGAAAGAAATTCTGTAGCTCTACTAGCCCTTTTTTTAGTATCTCTTGAATCTGAGATTAAGGATGTGGTCTCAGGCATGCTGGGTTTTTTTTCTGCTTTGAAACCAAACAAAAGGGCCTAACTGTAGATAAGGGTATGACAAGAAAAGTTAACCCTTGGGCTGCTATTAGCTTTTTGGTCTTATTTCCAGCCTAACTCTATCTTGGAGTGTGACTGGATGACGTTGGCTCCCCGTCTTCTGAGTGAAGAGAAAGACTTTTATGTCTTTCAGCAGGATCATCAAATGGAGTACAGCACTGCCAAGTTCAGTCTGAGCTGCCGGCACCAGTGATTAAAACCAGGCCTCTGCCTTGAGGGGCCAGTGGGTGAGCCTGTATGTGACTGGCTCCATATTAGCTTTTCCTCCTGAGGCAGGGCAGTCCCTGTCCAGCCCAGCAATGCTGTCATAACCTGGTAGATTCAGGAACATTTTACTACATCAGTTTTACAAGCCCTTCTGAGATCTAGCTGAAATGAGATGAGTTTTACAGAGCTAGCAGGCCACCACCTCCCCAGTCTGCCCTGTTTAGCCTCAGGAGACTGAAGTAGGTGCATCTGCTACTTCTCTTGCCAGTGAGAGCCCTAGCAGTAACTTTCCTGAGGGTAGACTTCATCAAGGCCCCCAGCAAATGTCCAGCTGAAAGATTTCTGCAAGCCCAGAACTGTCAGCAGCTCCAACTCACCTTTTGCAGTCCCTTTCTAGGCCCACTCTAAAGATAGCTCTTAGCTTGCTCCTTCTCTGAACTGTAATACTAATTTCCTTTTCTAAGCCATGGATAAGCTCTGCAGCCACTGCACAGATGAATGATTTCTCCAAGGCCAACTTCCCATCCCCACTCTATTGCAGCTCTGTACTTTCTCTCTCTAAACCCCAACCCTAATGCTCTTACTGCCAAAAGACTTGGCCTGAGAGCAATCTTTCTTCTCACCACCATCTAGGGGGGGTGTCCTTGTCAATGGCTCAGCAAAAAGAAATTAGGACTAGGATAGAAAGAAAAAGTGTAGAGCTGCAGTGTAATGAGGGCTGCTGAGGGAAAGTTGCAGTTACCAACAGACTTGGCTTGCATGAAGTATTTTGTCTGTGCAATGCTTGGTGACCTTTTCTAGCACTACCCTGGAAAATTAGGGTTCAGGGTTGAGGGAAAGCAAAAACATAGATATATATAACTGGAGCTCAGCTGGAGTGGGACTGCCAAACCAATATGAGAGGCAGCCAAGAGAGCTGAGCTGGGAGAATTCTTTCACCCTGGCAATGGCTTCAGGGTCTTTTATTCCCCTCAGTAAAAAAAAAATGACCTGTGAGGGCTGTGTGATCTCACCTGCACAGCCCTTTGGCACACACAAGAAGAAGCCCATGCTTGTGCCAGCTCCTTTCACTCATCATATGATAGGCAGATCAGCTTCATCCTCAGTTATCTTGGTCTCATGGCTGGTTTTTCTTGTTACTTATTTGAAATGGTGTGAAGGGAAGTGAGTAGGATTACAGTAGAATAATATTACAGTGTCTTTGTTTCCTCCAAAAATCACCACTTCCATCCAGGAGAAAAAGATGTTACCAACCTCCATGCCTGAGAAGGGTGAGACAGAGTCCCCAGCATCTAAATTTGCAGCAGACACCCATAGTAATGTTAATACTGTGCTTGTGAAAGGTTCATCTGCTGCTCCTTCTGAATCGCCCTGCAGGTGACCCTTGTATCGAGCTGTTATCTTAGTCACATTCCTTAACCTCTGTGTTAGTGATGTCTGGCTGCAGTCAACCTGTTACCCAGAAGTTTTGAGTGTACCTTCAGAAAGCCACTGCTGTTGTGATCCCAGTTGACTGGGCTGTTGCCTGAAATGTATTAGACCATGTTGCTGACCGCAGACCAGCCAAGGCTAGGGAACGTAGACAAAGCCTCACACTGCAAGTGGAGATTATGCATGCAGCTGTTCTGTCTGTGTCTGGCACTGCCTTTGTCCTTGCTCTGTTAAGCCTAGAACACCAGTACGTAAGCTTCTAGAAAAACATTATTCTCTGTGCTCTGTACCTGGGGAATGCAGAACATTTACCTCTTTCCCAGAGCCTTCTCTAGACAGTCCCTTCAGGAAACATGGCTGTGCTTTAACAAGTAGAGATCTGAGAAAACAAGGCTGCTATCCTGTAATTGCCCTGATATCTACCACAGCCTAACCTCCCTAAACTGCATAGCATGCATATAGAAGAGTGAATACCATCATTTTAAGGAAATAGATGGGTCTGGTGGGAAGAAGCCTGGATCAGAGATTACTGATAGGATATGGAGGTTTTTGTCTCCAAGGTGCACAGCTTGGGGTCTGACCCAGGCTTGTGTAACTAATACTGTGTGACCTTGGTTTGTAATGGCCCATGGCCCAGGATCAAACATTCATATCAGACGAAGAGGGAGGAATGGTCACTAACAGAGTCACAATAGAGGTTAAACAGGACATATGTCCCTGCTCAGCTTTTCACAGCTGAGGGCCCTGTACCATAGCTTGCATGTCTTGTTGCCTGGATCATTCCTGTCTGTATTTATAATGGTGTGCAATGTTGGGTGTTCCTCCCTCATAAGCAGGATCAGCAGAGAGGCTGAGAGATGAACAGGACATGGGCACTTCACTTTTTCTGTGATCTGGATTTTGAAGGCTGAAAAGGTTGTTCTTTCATGTCTGCTGAGCCTCTGTAAGTGCCCTGGAAACCCTTGGACAATGCTGAGCCCCACATACCGAGCAGACCTGCTGTGCCCCATCATGACAGCAGGGATTATGTGATGAGATTACAAAGCAACCTGTGCAAAACCAGGAATAGATTTCCTGTCCTAGAATGTGACTTCAGAGACACCTTTCTCAGTGAAAATTCAAACAGGTTAGAAACAAGAACTAGTAAAAACTTTACTCTGCAAGAAAACCAGTATTTAGAGTGATAAAGCTAAGTTGCTCCCATGCTCCCTCCTGCCAGGATAAGGAGGGAATTTCCTTCAAGACTCTTCATGGCCCTCCAGCTCTTACACTATAATGCAGTTGTGTAGGCTGGGCCATAAGGAAGGTTTCTGTTTTCTGATGTATAACAAATTGTCAGGGAACAGAAGTTGGATTTAAGGACCCTTCTTGCATGTTTTATTCGGGAAATTGAAACTGATAGTGAAAGGTTTGTTTCAGTGAGGATTCATCAGAGTTGGACTGAATGTAGAAAGCAGATATAGTTTGGCATGATATCTCCCACAGAGGACAGTGAATGGTCATTAGGAAACTTTCTGTCAGGAGTTATCCATCCTACAAATATAGTATTAAAATAAAAATGGAAAATGTTCTTACTATCAGGAAGGTAAGTAGAGCCTTAAGAAATGACCAAATCCCATGGCCTGGTATGAGCACATCTGTGCATCCACTAAACACTGTTTCTGGCTATTGGTTGTGACTGCAGTATAACTGCAATATTGCATGCCTCTTTTTTCATTCCTCCTTTTTTTTTTTTTCCCCAGACCTGTAGGATTAACTGAGCACTGAATCCATGATCTAAAGTGTCCTTGATCTCAGTGGAAAGCTTCCTTTTGCTTTGAGGAATATTTGAATAGAATCTTTTACCTGCTATTGTCTGGTCTCATCTGAAACTGAGTAGATTCTGGGATTCTCTCACTGAATTCTTATTATCAAAATATGGTTAACTCTGCACTGACTCTACCATACCTTGTAGGGTTTAGGGTTTTAGAATCCAAATTAGGTTCGGGGTTTCAGAACACAACTCAGAAACTGTCCTTTTTAGATGGAACAGTCTCCCAGTGGCAGAGATTTAACTAAGACTTCTGTGTCTTACAGCCTGAGCCCCCTTCTGTATTGTCGAAAAGATCTGGTGCTAATAGTGGCATTGAGCAGCTGGTACTGATCAGGGACTCTGGTTTTCCAAAAGACAGAGAGTATTTCATCCTTAATGATATGTCCATAGTAGACCCAACTTAAGAATTACCAAGGCGTGTTTGTTTTTAGAGTGTCTGGTGCTTCCAATATTTTCAGGGTGCAAGAGGTACAGCATGTACACACATGTGTTAGTAGGAGGGACAATGTATTTTACATCTATTTTACTCTGTGCTTTAATTTTCATTCATCAATTTTAATTCAAGGAAAAGAAACAGAAAGGCAAAGCTTGCAGGCTGGTGGGGGATTTTCACGTTAGTCAGTTTTAACATTGACAAATGTGTTCTATCAGGTTAGCAGTCCCTGCTAGAAGGATCACTATCTGTTGGTCTGGGCAACTTCAAACTGTTGAAGGGCAACTATATGACAGGTAAGAGACATGCAGAAAGGAATTGTGTCCCATAAAGTCAGTGTAGCCTTTGTTTTGGCGATCTTGGGACGGAGGATGCAATGGAAATATAATTATGTGGATAACAATAAATATAATCTTAACCTCACCTTCCTTGTGTATAATGAGATACAAATTGGCTTAGATCAGAGGATAGTTTGAAGCACTCCTAAGCAGGAAAAAAAAATGCTCAGTATGTAATTCTCGTGTTTAAAAATAATTTTGTTCTTCTGACTCTGCTAGAAATTAAACCTTCACAGGGGTTCTACACCTCCAGGTGAAAGTTTCCCTCATCGTAGCAATAGCTCAAGGAGAGTTTAAGCTGACAGCCAGCTGTCTCTCTCGCTCTCTTTTGGCAGGGATCTTTGGACAGCGACTGGAGGACACCGTACAGTACGAGAGGAAGTATGGCCATCGCTTGGCCCCACTGCTGGTGGAACAGTGTGTGGATTTTATTCGGGAGCGAGGTCTTACAGAGGAGGGGCTCTTTCGGATGCCTGGACAAGCCAACCTTGTCAAAGATCTGCAGGATTCTTTTGACTGTGGTGAGAAGCCCCTTTTTGACAGGTAAGCTGACATCATCAGATTCAGTCTGGTTTATCTGTGGCATATAAAATCGGGCAGGAATGGCCTTGCAGTGGCTATTCTAGTTTACATGTTATCTCCACACCATGGTTCTCTTTATTTAAAGTGCTGCTGGGTCTTTCTCCCGCATGGTGTTTCATACAGGGGTCTTTATTCAGCTACATGCTTGAGCAGAGGGAGAAATTGAGCCCATTCATCTAGATGGGGTTACTCCAGTGTTTCAGCTTAAGCACATGTTGAGTGAAACACATTGCTGGATTTGCATGTCGCATACTCAGCAACTGGTGGGGCCCTACAGTAGAAATGGATATGACAAGAGATGCCAACTACGTGCTTCACTGCTTTCACGTGTTGCATCTTCCCTTGCCATAACCATAGCAGATCTGCCCAACGTGATTTTTTTTTGGTCCACAGTTTCAGCAGCTGAGATGGAATATTTATTTCAAAATTGAATATATCTTTTGTTTTTCAACAGAACTTGAGTAAAATGTTTCCGAAATAAAAGTGGCAGTTTGCATTTTTCTTCCCAATGTAAAAATACTGATATAATCACTCCTTGCATGGTACATGCTAGCTGCCTCTGTCCTACTGACTATGAAAATGTCAGGGATGAGCAATGGCCAGCTGCTCTGCAGAGCAAGGTGAGCCAGGAGCCAAGTAAGGTAACAAGGCTGGCAGAGCCACTTACATAGTCCAGAGATCACCAGGCAAGTCCATAGTGATGAGGCAGGTCTATGACGAGGCTAGGGAATCTGTTTGTGAGTCAGGGTCTGGGTCCAGATCAACAGGGTCTGTTGATCAGACATGGCTGTGATGCAGCAGGGTTGTAGCTCAGACACAGGATAAACATTGAGGATCATCTTAATATTGACTCCCATGGGAAGAGCATCAGCCCTGGCTCAGACCGCTCAGTCCAAGGTCAGCAAGGGAAGGGAGCCAGCTCTCAGCTGCGTTATCTCTACACTGGCACTGAGCCCAGGCAGTCAAATCATCAGGAGAGCGGGTACTCTTAGGGCCCTTGTAGCCAAATTCTGTCCATAACCTGTAACTAACATTTCCTTCCCTCTCTCAGATGTGCTTTCTAGAAGGTCAGCATTGTGCTAACCTAAACTGTGTTTTGAGAAATGGCCCTTGACCCTAACAGACACCTTATATTCCAGGGATATTTGGATCAAAGACCATTGCCTAGATCTAGCCCAGTATCCATTATAGGTCTAGAAGTGGGATTAAATCTGGGATCTTGGCTTCATTTCTTGCTGGAGCTCACTAGCACCACTTTCCCAGATGATGGAGCCAGCATCCGATATATTGCCAATGCATTAACCTAGAGAATTACTTCCCCTGGACCTGCAGCCAGTCTTGACATTGTCAATAGCATCCTTGCCTACTACTGCAGGAAGAACTAGTGCTCTCCAGCATGAGCAGCACAATTTTGGTCGCCTCTTGGGAAAAAATTTCCTTAGAGTTTATTTGGAACATTCTTCTAATTCTTCCCTCCCCTCAGCTTCCCAGACCACCCATACTTCTTTCTTTGATTTTTAACCACAGTCAGTACTTGTTCCTTAAATGGAAGTGTCAAATATTTAGAGATATTTTCATGAAAAAAATAAAGCTTGAAACCATCAAATTGTCTTACTTTAACTTTTCTTAAACAAAATCTTTGTATTTCCAACTGAATGTCTGGGTGTTCTAGCTCACAATTAGAAGCATCTTAATTCATGTGGAAGTGAAGAAAGTTATTTTGGAAAAAACTCATTCTGCAACTGGGATATCTACAGAAGGATTGAGTTAGGAATGATAGTTCCACTTTCATGTTTTAATTTAGTCTAATCAATACTATCTTCATTGTCAAGAAGATGAGCAAAGCCTCCCTCTGGCATTTTTAAAGCAGAAAGCCCCTCTGTTTCCATAGGCATTTCACTGGCTAAATAGATGAGTGCTGTCTCACCTTTAACTGAGACAGTGAAGATCTCCACGAAGGAATGCATGCCTTTGGTGTAGTTGATTTCAAATGTGATGACTGAAGGTTCAGTACAGAATTAAAGGAGACAATCCTAGAAGTACCTGAGTAGTGTTGAGGGTCTTCCAGTCATAGAATCATAGAATAGTAGGGGTTGGAAGAGACCTCTGGAGATTGTCAAGTCCAGCACCCCTGCCAGCACAGGATCACCTAGGGCATGTCGCACAGGAACAGATCCGGGGGGGTCTTGAAAGTCTGTAGAGAAGGAGACTCCACAACCTCTCTGGGCAGCCTGTTCCAGGCTCTGTCAACCTCATTAGTAAAGAAGTTTTTCCTTATGTTGAGGTGGAACTTCCTGTGTTCCAGTTTGTGACCATTGCCCCTCATTCTATCACAGGACACCACTGAAAAGAGACTGGGCCCTTCTACTTGACAGACACCCTTGAGATATTTGTAAACATTAATAAGATCCTCCCTCCATCTTCTCCAGGCTAAACAGCTCCAGGGCTCTCAGCCTTTCCTCATAAGAGAGATGTTCCAGTCCCTTAATCATCCTCATAGCTATCTGTTGGATTCTCTTTAGTATTTCCCTGTCCCTCTTGGACTGGGGAGCCCAGAATTGAACGCAATACACCAGATGTGGTCTCACCAGTGCAGAGTAGAGGGGGGGGAGAATCTCCCTCGACCTGCTGGCCACACTTTTCTTTATGCACCCCAGGATACCATCTGCCTTCCTGCACTCAAGAGCACATTGTTGTCTCATGGATAACTTATTGCCCACCAGAATGCCAAGGTCCCTCTCCATGGGGTTGCCTTCCAGCAGGTTTACCCCTAACCTGTACTGGCACATGGTGGTGTTTCTCCCCAGGTGCAGGACTCTATACTTACCCTTGTTGAATTTCATTAGGTTTGCCTTTGGGCAGCTATCCGGTCTGTCCAGATGTCACTGGATGGCAGCACAGCTTTCTGGTGTATCAGCCACTCCTCCCAGTTTAGTATCAGCCATTGCCTTTTGCTCTTTCTACCATGTGCACTGCAACCTGTAGACACATCTTTCTGGTCTTTGATGTGTATAGTAACAGATAGCAGCAAGGGCCAGGAAGTTCCACCCTGGTTAAGTAAAATGTTGTTACTGATTAGTCTGTTTAGACTTCCAAAGGTCAAAACCTTTGAGGAGGTCATCTGCAAATTTTAAAAAACCTGTACAACAGGTCACTTGTAATGAGGGACACGTATAGTCATACATCAAATGCTGGATAGGAAATGGAAAGGGAAGAATAGGTGCAGCTTCATCATGGGATCTAACGCCTCAACCCCAACTTAAAGGAAAGGAAAGAGGAGAGGAAAAAGACGTTCCTGGATTGGGAGGTAAAATAAAAGCTGATATACTAGCATAACAGATGGATTAGGAAATGCCAGATACCCCAGCCTGGCAGTAGAGGGCCTGGAGGAAATACAGCTTTATCCATTTATTATTGTGTGATTGACCCAGACACTTGGGAGCTTGGCCCATCAGACCGGGTGGGTGCTGGTTGGGAAGAATATTGGGCAGCAGGGATAAGTGAGAGGATCAGAGGTGGTGTTTGATTGCACCAGGATGCAGAGCTCTATTGTTAGTTCTGTGTCATCACTGGGTACTTCCCTGGACTGTGTTGCTCATGTTCCTGATCCACACTGGCTGAGGTATCACAGCACCACCCTACCTCAAGCAGTATCATGGGCATATCCCTTCTACTGCTTGTATGGCTTGAGATGCATTTATATCTTGAATAAATGGGACATTTCCCGTGTTCCCAGGTAGACCCTCCTGCCCAGTACAAACATGGCAGAACAGATTTCTTCCATCTGCCTATTTTGTCCCCATCCCTAAGAGGGACCTCGAGGCACACCCAACAAAAGGCATCAAGCTTTGGGGGAGTCTGAGTTTCTAAATTTCCTTCCCTCTTATCTATTGCAGCAACACAGATGTTCACACTGTGGCGTCCCTCCTGAAGCTTTACCTTCGAGAGCTACCAGAGCCTGTCATCCCCTTTGCCAAATATGAAGACTTTCTTTCTTGTGGACAGCTACTCTCAAAAGATGAGGGAGAGGTCAGTGACCCTTCTAATCAGCCTCTTTCTACCTCGAATATTGTTCCCAAGAATAAATCTAGTACAGCTTCTTCTCATCATTCTTTAGTCCTGGTTTAAATCAATGAAGTTCCTGGGAGCCTTCCCCTGAATTTTCCTGAATCTGCAAATTGGGAGTTAATATCATGGGCTCCTGCTTGAAGCAGGAGCTTTTTTGAAATCAGTCCTGTAGCCTGGTGCTTCTTTCTTCTGAATAAAGCTGTTCTGCAGCATGATTAGCAAGAGATGCAAGGTAGATCTGGGTCCCTTTCTGAGCCTTTCCATTGACACATTAACTATATATGAAGTCATTCATTTTTTCTATGTTTCTAGTTTCACATATCAGAACAGCACATTCTGCTTCACAGAGTTTTTGGTGGATGAGGTGTTGATCAGTGTGTTGGTCTTTATATTTCTTAGATGAAAGGTGCTACAAAAGAGCAGGCTACAATAGTATCCCAAAATGAAGGAAGTAATGCTATGAGCACTTTGTTCCTGTCTTTGGTTTCCAGGCAAGGGAAGGGGCTGACAAAACCCTTCAAGTCTGTGGCAATCATGGAAATTTTGATTCACTGCTTGGGAGGAGCAGGGTAATTTATGATACAATGGATTGATCTGTTTCAACCATATTGTTTCTCTTGTGGTGATGCCCAAGTTCTTTGCTGACTGCAAAGACACGTTGGATCTGGTCTAATGCAGGTGGAACTGTGCCACCTTCTAAAAGAGGTTTAAGGAAGCTGTAAGGGTTGTTATAGTATCAGCTAAAGAAGCAAAAGCCTGAGGGTTTATAAGTCACGGTCAACAGTTCTGTTCCTTTTTTGTGTGTGGTCTCAAGACTGTTCTCACATCTTTTCCTCTGGTGGGGATCATAAGAACTGTCCTTTACCAAAAACCTGGGGTTCACCTTTAGTTCAAGTGGCAGAAGGCTCTGCAGAGATTCAGTCCTACATGATGTCCATAGGAAGACACTTGTTTGCATGCATCAAATGTAACATATCTGGTAATGTCATTTTTTTTTAACAGATAAAAGGCAAGTTTGCTACTATCTGTACTCACATAATGTATCCTCTAGCCACCTGAGAAAGCAAATTCCTGTTCGTGACACAGCATATTGCCACACATGAATATGTATTTGCATCCTGGACATGGCCACGTCAGTGTGTCAGTGCACTAGCATTGTCTTTTAATAGGTACAGGCATGTGTTTACTAGCTCCAAAACTTACTTGCCGCTTTTCTGTCTTATGCTCAGTCAACTTGGGTATCTCTGCAGGGTACTGCTATGTTACAGACAGCAGAATGGCTGTTTTCACAAGAAGCAGCATTTCTAAAGCAGGGGAGCTGTTTTCATTTTGGTCACAAGATGTGCAGATTGGGAGTTTTGACTCCATTAAGTACTATTGCACAAGAGTAGGGACACTGCCAAGTTAGTAAAACATAATTGTGTAGCACTGCTCAGCTTATTAACTATGTAGTTTGCCTGACTTCACCTGCACAGCAGCTTGGGAAGCAACCTCTTTGTTGTTTTTTTTTTCGGTAGTGCAGTATTCTTTTTGGTTTCAAAAGGTGACGAGGAGCACTAGGTAGCCAAAATGAAAGCTTACAAAATGCAGTACTCTCATAGCAAAAAGTTGTCTTAAAGTGGTGGTGTAAATATAAGCTTTATTTTATTTTGTCAGGAGAACCTCAACAAGGCCTGTTTACTTTTTCAGAAAGGGAGGTGGAGTTCACACAGCAAGGGTGGAGAGGTTATAAATGCACAGAAGCATGTGGAGCAGAATGTGGCACAAAGTCATACCGAGCCTGTAGGCCTGACTCGCCTCCCACATTGAAAAACTCTTGCTCAAAAATGTGATTTCACTGAAACCATCACTTTATAGCACAAAATGATAAGCAGAGCATTTCAAAAACAAATCTTTCACCTTTAAAAAGTATTTGGAAACAAAATGTAATCTATTGTTTCAATTTGAAGTACTATTTTGTTTTAATTTTTTACTTGCAAGTTCTGAATGAGACTTTTGAACTCAAAATACATATTTTATTATTTTTTTTTAATCTTGTTCACCCCTCCACACCCCCAATAACAACAGAATTATTTAAGGTAATAACCGTTTAGATAAAACTGTTGGCACCACATGCTGCTACATTGTGATCATAGGTAGGAATTATTATAATGTTACCTTGGCCTAATGTCCATCTGCAGCAAAAAATACTCCAGCACTTCCCTGAGCTTTCCATTTTTCATGCAGACTGCTGTTCATCTTCATTCTGCACCCAACTAATTTCTGGTACTGGAAAGCAAACAGAAATATAACATTGACCTTGGGTTGTGCTGAGGTCTCCAGGTATCTCAGCAGGACTGCAGTGTTAAAAAAGATTTGATTCTGATCCAAAGTAGTTGGGAGGAGGAATCAAAAATGAAAAACAATCTTAGAGTAAGAATGAGTGAAAGATCTTCAAACCTCTAAAAAAATCATCTGAGTGTGAGCTGGCTTGACTTGGTAGTATTTCAGCCCTCACTGCTGCCTGTGCTCTAGAGTTGCACACAGCAGTTCAGTGGCACAGCGCTTTGGGTTTTTAAAGAGGTGTCTGAATTTGGTTGAGCATCTGAAGTGTGCTAGTTTTCCAGCCAGGATAGAAGATCCTAACTGATGCCGACCTGTTACAGACATTGCAAAATCCTTGGGTTTGGGATGACTCCTTGGAAAGCATGAATGTGTGGTAAAGTAGGCACGCAGTGTTTTCAAGGAGGTAAGAGTTATTACTGCAAAGTACCATGACAAAAGACAGTGCAATGCCTCTGTTGCTTGCTAGGCTGCAGCCATAGGCATGATCAGTGCTAGTTGATAATAATGTGCAGTTTTCTAGTTTGCATTTTCCTTTACACATTTGCTGTGGTGTTACTAGGCTCAGCCTTCTGCCGTCTGTTGGTCAAGTGGTTGATGGGTACAAATCTGTGGCAGAGCAGGACAGAAAGTTTTGGGTTTTAACTTGATAAGTATTTATACCTTAAGTACTCTCTGTGTGATACGACATTTGTGTTACCTTGTGGCCGAGCCTGGAGGATAAAGTTCTAAAGGTCAAAAGAACTCCCTCCCTAACAGTCCTTAATAAATCAAAGAAAGTTTGAAATGCATGTCTAAAGGCACTTCTTTGTCTTGGAACTAGCTGCTTCTGGAATTTATCCCTTATTAGTTAGCAGCCTTCCGTCATTTATTAGCAACTCTTACTCTTCTGAAATGTGCTTGGGTATCTATTTTTCCACAAAATGTTTAGTTGTCTCAAAAAAATAAGCAAATCTCCAGGGCAACTGCAGTGTTGACAGGGAACAAGCAAATGATGCTTGGGCCTGTGGAAGGACAATAGCCTTCTGAGTCAGAGGTGTTCATGAGATGATTTCATTAGCTTCAGGGTTTTAAGTCATTCCTCCAGCAGATGTCTCATCTTACATTTCAATTTAAGGACAGAAATTTTATGAGGAAGTGTGTCACGACTCAGCATGACTGCCTGCAAATGGAATTGAAAAGGAGGTAGTTGAACTGGAATGTTGTTTAGCTTTTTAAAGAAAAAGCTCTCTGCTCAGTTGAACAATACTGCAATGTATTTATAATGCATTCAATGACACAAAGTTTCAAATAGGCCAGGTGCTAAAAAAGATACAGTTCCTGGTACATTTATGCCAAAGCCAGTGGGCAGACCTTGAAGATTAGCAAACACCACTAGCTAAAGGCTTTGGCATTGACTGTTAAAGCTGACAGGAGGATTTCCACTGATTTTGAGAAACGAATCAAGTTCTGGACATTGAGTTTTTGTAAGACATGAGACACCAGATGACACCTTTTTTTTTTTTTTTAAGCAAAGCCTCCTTGTGTTATCTGTTGTTCACAGTTTTGACTCTTGAAAGAGGGCTTTGTAGTCATGTCTAATGTTAATTTATATTAATACCTCTCTTTCTTGTCTTTCCTGTCCCTCAGGGTACTCAGGAACTGGTTAAACAGGTGAAAAATTTGCCCCAAGCCAACTACAACCTCCTTAAATACATATGCAAGTAAGTGAAAATAATTAACATTTTGAAAAGTCACCACGTTTTATGATGCTTGGTCTTACAGTAAAAATAATTTACTCTAAAAGTATGGATATTCAGACATCATTTAGATGGAAGTTGCTGCTCCTATAAAGCATGTGGAGGTGAATGTGCAGCCTGCCTGAAAGAAGCTCTTGGTTTATCTAAAGGCACCAGCCAAGCAAATTGCTGTCACCGACAGCCTTGGCAGCAGACATATATATATATATAACTAATATATAACGTTGTTTATTTCAGAGGCACTTAAAGAACGGTAAAAAAGAGACATTTTCTTCCAGGTCCCATATGCTTGGAAGACTTATGACACAAGCTGAGTATCAGATGCAGTTAGAATAGCCAGTTGGGTCTCAGCTGTGGTTTGGAAGTGGGGTTGGGAT
The DNA here is from genome assembly GCA_013399075.1 of Chloroceryle aenea. Taxonomy (NCBI): domain Eukaryota; kingdom Metazoa; phylum Chordata; class Aves; order Coraciiformes; family Cerylidae; genus Chloroceryle; species Chloroceryle aenea. The sequence goes on from VWZY01006398.1 coordinate 76,566, forward strand.
TGGCTTTCCCTTGGAGTACCAGGGACTCCACACACAGCCTTGTCACCCTCATCTCCTTGCTGACTTTCCCAGTTTTTGTAAAGTGGGCTGGAATGTGTTTTGGGAGCTGGAATGGACTGTTACCCTAGATACAATGTAGTGAACTTCATGTTGCATTCTAGTCTCTGTGCTAGTCAGTCACCTTATAACCAGTGAGATTCGCACATCTGGAGCAGGCAGTAGAGTGACATGAAGCCCATGACTTATTCAAGAGATATCAAGTCATTCACAAGTGTACAGGCATCATTTCTGACAAGTATTTTTTGAAGCCTTTAAAAAATTTATTTTGCCTTACTTCTACTTTGCTTCTATAGCCATTTGTTTCAACATCTGAGCACCTTAAAACATGAATGGCTGAGTCAGGAGAATATAATTATATATGTTTTTTAACTGAAGAACTGAGGAAAGGTATGCAGAATTCACTTCTGACTTAGTGAAGAAAACTGAGGAGTTTTGGGTCTCAACACAGTGTCCACCACAGGGCAAAGCCACAGAAAATAGTGAGACTGCCTAGAAAAGTCATATTGCCTCTAGAAGCGGTCAAAAATTTGCTAAGTAGTGCAGAATGAAAAGGAAACTTTTTTCCTGACAAAAGCCACCCAATCATCCAAAAATTAACGATAGTTTAGGAAACAGAGTGTGGCTATTCCCTTTTGAGGCCACTGAGTTCTATCTCCTGCTATGGTAGGTTTGCATGTCACAGAGTTCTTTTTACAACTTGGCAAATTATGTACAATCTGTTTAGGTGTTTGTTGCAGCCTTTCTCTTGCTATAACTGCTATGGGGATGCTGTTCCAAAATACAGAAAAATTAACTGTTAACTTCTGCTGATTTCCAGCTTATATGTATGGATAGCCAGTCTCTCTGGATTCCTTTGTGCTGTCTTTGGCTTTTTCTTGTGTTGATATTTGCCCAGCTTATGCATTCACAAGAAGCATCTGGACTACCTCTTTGTCTGTGTTTTGTTAGATTCAAGCCACAAAGCTCTCTCCACAGGTTTCTAGTTCTAGGATGAGGAGATGAGTGAAATGTCTTTGTACATCTGTTACATCTGTAAGTGAAAACTGGCAGAAGCCAATCTGCGTAACTGGAGAATTCCTAAAAAAATGTGAAAAAATCTTGTCTTTTCATACACGGTAGAAGGCTAGATCCCTGGTACTTTTGACAGAAACCATCCCGTCTTCCTTCCTAGTGTATGAACAAGAGATCTGGGTTATTACTGAGCAGCTAAGTGAGCGCTGCATCATTTAATGTCTGAATGCATTAGTCCCTAGAAGCATTTCAGGAATCAGGAAATTATAAACACAGGACAAAACTGCTCCTGCCTCAAAGTGCCTACAATGTGAGAAGTGACTTCTTCTTATTCTCCTCCTTTGATTTTTCTGGGGGGGCTTTTCAAGGTTCCTTGATGAAGTTCAGGCTCACTCCAGCATTAACAAGATGAGTGTCCAGAACCTGGCTACAGTATTCGGACCAAATATATTACGGCCCAAAATGGAGGATCCAGTGACCATGATGGAAGGTAGGTGCTACTCTTGTGAGATAACACAACGCCCGTGTTTTGGAGCTGTAAGAGCATCCTGAAAGTCACGCTCATTGGTAGCTGTATCACTTGACTGCACAGACAGCAACAAGTCAAGCAATTAATTTCATCAGTGCCTGGGGGTGTACTGGTCGGCTTCTGTTACCCCACTCACTGCTGACCTGGGATTCTCTCCTCTCTACCACATGGAGATACCTCTGCTCTATTGTAAGTTGTTGTGTGAAACTCTTTTTAAAACCACTGCTAACACAAAACCTCAAATATTATTTAGAAGGACTATGTTCACCAAACTGCTATCATTTAGCACTGGTGCATTTCACTGGTTAGACAGCTCCCTGCAAAGTACAACCAGTCCACAATGAAAGAGGTACTGTAGTTTTTGCCGTGCCACTATGGCTCTAACTAGATATCTTAGAAACCCTGTCCTCTAAGCAGGCTGTGTATGGGTCAGAACTTCATAGAACCCAAGGGGAAAGATGAAAAATCACTGTTAATTTTGGATTAAAATATCTGAAGCTTGAAAATGATCTACCTCCCATATGGGTCAGGAAATGACCAGGGCATGATCTCTGTCTGGCTGACACTAGGGCTGGGATACAGCCCCTCTCCCAGGTGTCACCGGAGTACAACTACTGTGGTGCAAGTTTTAGTGGGGTCTTGGCAAGCCTGCAAAAAACAATTGATGGATTCATCCAGCATTAGGCACAGATGGAGATGCTGTGCTCAGGGTATCTGAACTCAGCCCTGGCAGTGCTCCCAAACTGTAGGGCACAGCTGATGTGGTGTTCTGCATGATGGAAATCCTTCATGGAACACCAGCATTATCATGCCTTAGCAGCAGCATTGCCTTTGGCTCTGCATACGTGACCTCTGAAAGGCACTGCAGATGTGTGTCCCACAAATGGCAACTCTCGCTATAAGGTAACAACAGAGCATGGCCTGACAAACTATAGTTGCTCAGAGCTGTGGGCCCTGTTCTTAAGGCCAGATTTGAAATCTTCCCCTTGAAGGGGGAAGGTACAAAAATGTGGGGAGGAGAAAAAGAGTGCAGGAGCACTTTTTTTTTTTGGTGGTGCTCCATCCCAGCATGCTGGATTATTCAGTGTTACAAAAGTGGGAAGAACTTAAACCTTATCTGTTGTGTGATGCTGTGGGTTCCTCTAGTGGCCAGCTGACCAGCGTTGATGACTCTTGAAGCCTTGCCTTGTTCCATTGGTATAAATCCCAGATTTGGGCTCAGTTTATCATTATGCAGTCTAGCTGATGGCAGAGGTGCTGGTACTTTGTGTAGGTGCACAGGTAGCATATATGCTGTGGTCTCATAGTCACTTCTAATCATCGTATAAAAACACTACAGTGACCCAACTTGGAATTCTGTATTTCCACAGACCTGAACTGTAGAAAAAAGGGGATATGGTGACTGGATTTTTAGACTTAATCATTATACTTAAGCAATAGCAATGGCAATGTTTTGTTTCATTGTTAGTTGATTATAGAAGATTATTAAATATAAATAATGGAGAAGTGGAAAGACTCTCTTTTTTTTTTTTTTTTTAGCTTGAGGGTACAATGGATCTGCTAAATCAACTGATTTAGAAAAACTTGCTGCCAGTTCTTAACAAAAAGCACTTTAATTGTGTCTCTTTTCAAATTTAAACCATGAATTTCAAACAGATGTATCTGAAGTTTGACAGCTAAATTGTTAGGAATGCTATCTCCAGAGAGTTATTTTTCTCTCTGCATTCACAGAACTAAAATTAAAGTTTTAGGTGAGCTCAGGATCTCTTGCTATCAGGCCAAAACCTCATTATTAAATTCAGGCTCATACCTTGAACCCCTGAGTATAGCAGTCTTATTTTCTCTTTCATACAATACTTAAAGATAGAATTACATACTTGCTCATTTTAAGGCTCTCCTCTCTTGTAGAAAGTGCTTTTGTCTTAGGTTTGGTAAGTGGTGTTCTCTGTTTGTTCATATGGTCTACTCCACTACTGGAAAACAGTGATAATTCATTTCCGTGGATTTAAATAAAGGCAAGCACTTTCTGTGTTTGCCGGTCGCCTACTGCAGGTGCTTGTATCATATCGTACAGCTGTCATCTTTTCTGCCACTTTCTCTGTACGCGGAGTGCAGCAAAGGCCTCCTGAGCTGGAATTTCTGGTGCTTCAGTAAACACTAGCTCTGGGCCCATTAAGACTGTGAAATTGGGTGCAACGTAACTGTGGAAACCTGTCGGTTTTGGAAGCTGGACAGAGAGGTGCTCTATGCTGTCCTGCAATGGATGCAAACACCAAGATTGATGCTGGCTCTGAACCTTATGCCTTGGTGTGGTACAGACGTGCTCTGTTTTCCAGGTGTCCTTCCCTGTCATCCTCAAATGCGTCCTTGAGCAGGTTAATTTATTAGTCATTGCTAGTGATCATTTGTACTCTGCTAGTCTGCTACATTCACGAGCTGGACTGACCCCTGCATTCTTCACAGTCCCCAGTTCCAGCAAGGGAACCGATTCCTGCCCCTTGCAGTCCTGTACAGAAAGGCCCAGTGCAGTTGCTTGTGCAGATCCATTGCAGTGCATGGTCAGCCCAGGGCTACCTCAGAAGGAGCTCTCAGGGCATCTCACAGACAGGGGGTGAGTGTCTGAGGTCTTCCATGTCTCATCAACTGCTTGCCTTTGTTTTCTCCCCACAGGCACCTCACTAGTTCAGCACCTGATGACAGTGTTGATAAGTGAACAGGGGCGAATCTTTGCTGTTCCTCAGGTAGATGTGCCAGGGAGCCAGCTGGAAATCAGACCTGTGCGTCAGCGCAGTACTGTGGAGTGGATCTCTGAGGAGGACGGGGAGGACAGCAGGTCGGAGAACAGCGTTCCCAGCCCCGCTGATTTGCCTTCCAGCAACGCTGTGCCACTCGAGGCCACTCCTGGACCTGCGGTGAAAAACACTCCTTCAGAGCTCAGTGGCAAATTGACTCATCCTGCCACTAGCCCCAGTAAAAGAGTGCAGACACTGCCTCCATGGAAATACTCCTTCCGCCAGCAGGGAGCACGGTCTGTCAGTCCAAAGCTGGGCAGCTCATCCTTAGATATCCCCAACCTCTCCTCCAGTGGGAACTGGTTGATGAATGGACTGTACTCCCTCCGAGGCCATCGTCGGACAGCCTCTGGGGAACGAGTTAAAGACTCGTGTTCTTCCCAGAGACTCTCCACCTATGACAATGTCCCTTCATCCAGCCTCTCCCTTAGCACGCACAGTATGGCCAGCACCACATGGTCTACATCATCATGTGAAATCTCTGTGATGGACTCAGTCAGCAGCTGCCCAGCTTGTCGGGCCAGTGACTCTTCTGCTTTAAGCTCTCTCAAAACTGAGTGGATAACTCAGGGCTCACTGTCTCACAGTGAGGTCAAGACTGCAGATTTGGAGAACAGCATCGACAGGTTTGAAGCATGCAGTAGCAGCAGCAGCGAACAAAGCAACCCAGCTGCAGCTTCCAGAGACTCTGTCAGATGCTCTAGGGCCTTACAGAGCTTGGTGGTGGAGCTAAAGACAGAACTGAGCAAACAGAGGACTGAGTATGAGACTAGTATCAAAAGGTAATGTCACCTGCAGGGGGGACAAGGAAATCATCTGGCAGCATTACCCCTGTTTGAACATGGACGTGGGCTACCAAGTGTATCAGGTTTTCAACCCTGGAGTTTTGGTTTGGGAGACAGAGATTTAGTTCTACTCTTTCTTCACTGCTCACTCTGAATCCAACTTTCTCTCTCTGATCTAAGATTTAAAAAAAAAGGGGGGGTGGATTTCTGTCACACAGGGACAGGGAATTTCAATATTTCACATTCTGTTTTCTCACTGGAAATCAGAACTGCACAGGTAATGCCAAAGTTTGCTTTTTGTTAGCATCCTGGAAGAAACCACAAAGCAAGCATCTTGGAAGAAGGGACTGGGACTGAGGGTGGTCAAACATCAGCAAGGAACTCTGTTGGTGTCTGTGCGGGTGCCAAGATTTGTACCAAATCCGTCTGACACTGAAGGGTTTTTGTTGCTTTTCCCAACAGAAACAGTATTCAGGGAACTTCCAGGTTGGTTCTCTTTTGGGTGGTGGTGGGATTGCATCTCAGCTACAGATTTTTCAGCAGCCCTTTTGTGCTGAAATTCTAGAACCCTTGCTTTTTATGTACCTGCAGTGGTCTTTTGTTCATGAGGCCAGCCCCTGACTTAAAATAGCAGCAAGATATTGCTTGTACAGCAGGTACTGTGAACTGTGTAGGTCTTTGACCACCGCGATGCTTACCTGCACAACTGCAACTGTTGGTGCTGCATTTCAGATCTGAGCTCAAAAAAAATTCCTTCCAGTTTTCAGGAGAGATGTGTGTGAGGGCAGAGGCTGTAGGAAGCATTAATAAATAGGAAGGCATATTTTTTCATTGGAACATATTAAGTTTTATGAGTGTGTTTAATAGAATGACTTTCAGGCAAGTACTCAGGAAAATATGCAGATGAAATATCACTGCTTAAAGGAATTACATAAATTTTAATATACAACCACATGCAAACTTGCACACTATAGTACAGGAGAATCATCATTGGCCTGGACTCTGCAGCACTTTACTCCTGCAGAGCTGCCCTGCCAAGCCTTGTTGCAGGGCTGCAGAGTAAGAAACAGAAAGATCAAGCTGCAAAACTTGGAAATGTCTATCTGCATATTTTTACCTGCTGCCTGTGGGAAGAGATGGCATTCCACTTCTTATCAGTAAAACTATTCCAGGGCTGTCAGCTGTTGACATCAGGGACATCCAGATAGACCCATTCTTCATTCTGGCTGTTGAGCAGTTTCAACTGCTTCAACTCTTAACAAACACCTGCTTTTCCCTTTTAGCCGGACAGAGAGCACCGTGGGAGGACTATAAATTGGCCAGGTCTCACAGGGCAAAGTAGCTAGGAGAAAAAGTACCTAATGAACTCATAGTTTCACAAAACCAGGCAAGGTGCAATCGCTGGCCGTTTGTATTAAACAGGATGACTCCAGCTGTTCAGGATTACAGCCCCAAGGATCTTGCTGTCAAGTCTAAGAATTTCGAGCCAAGTTTTTCAGCTGTCAAAACTTTGCAATGTTTTTTCTGCATCTGCACAATTTACATGTGCAAAAATCTGTACTTTTGAGACTGCATAAAGTCTGCTCCTGTGGAAAGACTGGAACTAACCCGTCAAAGAAGGGAGGCCACTTAGCAGGAAAATGTTGTGCTGCCTCACTAGCTTTATTGAAAAAAAAAAAAAAAAAATGTAGTCCTCAAAAGTAATTAGTTCCTTTGAAATTGTACACGTGCTTGTGTGGTTTGCAGAACATGCTTGTGTCGCAGGGCACATTTTAATGGAGGAATATGAGCTTTTTGTTGGCACGTACATAAATGGAGGGGAAAGCAGAGTCAGTACCTGCCTGGGGCAGCGGTAAGTAACACTTGCTGATGGAAAAGCTGTTAGTTATCGTCATCAACTGCCCATTTTCTCTTAGAGTGAGGCAAGTTTTATGGCCTTTCTGTAACCAGTCAGTTCCAGAACGTTTCTCCCGCAAGGTTGGTATAATTATCAGGCATTTGCTGCTGAGTGTTGGTAATTCAAGTTTACCACCTGGGACTCTTAAGAAACTAGAGTATCTTGGAGAGGACTGTTATGTTGTGTATGTAGAAATGCAGCACTTACTGTGACCCTGTGCAATCCAGAACACAGACAGCTAGTATACAGACTGCTGTAGGTGACCCCTAAACTTCATGGTGTTTAGGAGCTGTAGTATGTAACAAAAATGTTATAAAGAGTACGTGAGCGTGGGAAAGCAACCTAGCTTCAGAAGTGACCTCCTGTATTACAGGAGATGACTATCTGGGTGCTCAAAGTCTGCCTTCATCCAAGGGCAGATCTTGCAGGCATAGTACACATTTCTGTTCACTCCTAGTGCAGCTGTTGGGCTGGATGCACCTCCTTTGCTGTGAAAGTTGTGACAACATACTGCCATCCTCAGCTGTATGTGAAGGAACAGTTGAAGTTGATACACTGCATTACTTGCCTAGATCTTCTTAGTGGTCACAAAATAGAATTCAGTTCCCCTCTGGGACTGTCACAAAGGTTGCCTTTGTTGTTGTTGTTGTGGTGGAGTCTGTAGCATGCCCTGGATAAGTGTCATTTATAAAAACAAACCCGTTCACAATTTCACAGGGAAGACAGACACTCCAGCTTCATTGTTGGGTATTACACTACTCATCAGTGAAGAAGGGGTGATGGTTTTGGTTGCTGTGGGTTTTTTTAAGTTGGGGGGTGCAGACACTTTTCCTAGGAAAAGCCTAATTTTTACAATTCTATCAACAAGAAATTTCTATCTGGATATACTCCCTCCTCCCTATTAACACCACTACTCTGTCTTGTGATTAGGAAAGATGATGGAGAAAAGCAAGTGATGTGCTTGTTCCAAATCAAAAAAAACCCCATGAACTTTGTTCTTTTACCTCCTTAGAGAAAAGCTCTGAGTCTTGCATAAGATTTTTGTGCATAGATAAATTTAAGGTCTGTTCTTCAGATTCTTCCTCATATGAAATGTTGGTTTTTGTAAAATCTTGCAAAGTATGAAAACCTTTTATCCCTCCTCCCCAGTGTCAGTGACAAACTTTACAGAAAATACCTTAAAATGGATGGTAAGGAAAGACTGTTACCTCATTCCTACCTGACCTCCAAGGATGTTCCTCTCTATTGGATATCTATATAGGGAAACACAGTATCAGGATAAAAACAGAGATTAAAATATTAGTTTGAAAATATCTATTTAAACTCAGCCTGAGGAGTTAATACATCTCTCCTGATAATCAGTCTGTTGCCCAAAAGTAAGCAATTTGTACCCACCTTTAAAACTTCCTCTTAGAATGAAGCTATTTTAGCTCTTGTAAGTGGAGCAACTCATATTTATTATAGCTATCGGCAGTGTTTATCCAGCCACTGAAAACACCTTTTTTTTTTTTTTTTTTTCTCCCCCCACCCCTCTCTCTCCCCTTCGGTTTTAAGAATTGAAGAAACAAGTGCAGACCTGAGGAAACAAGTGGTTAGGTTAGAAGAAGAACTGGACCAAGAACGAAAGAAGTACACAATGCTGGAGATAAAGCTGAGGAATTCTGAACGTGCTCGTGAAGATGCTGAGAAGAGAAATCATCTCCTGCAGAAGGAAATGGAAGATTTTTTTTCAACATTAGGATGTTTAACTGGGAGTCAAAGTGCTAAAGTCCCCAAGTAGAACTAGAAGATGTACAGTACAGAAAATTCTATTTCTGGCAAAACCAGTGAAAATGCACATTTTGTTCTGGGATACTCATGTATCATGAGTAATTCTACAGTGACTGTGCTCTCAGTGACACTTGCTATGTTGTCTTTATATGTGCTGTAGTATTTGGGCCATCTGGAAAAGCCTGCTAAACATAATGCTTGAAAGTTTAGAGATCAGATTGCCAAGAAAGAGTGGGCACCCTTTTTATTCACAAATCAAGATACTGTTCTCCATAGCTGTACAGCTGCTGTCTGCAGATTGACTGCAGCAGCCTATTGCTGGTTCAAGGACAGTGGAAAGTCCTGCAAGGTGGGTGGGCTGGCCACAACTGATGGGCTGAGGGCCTCTTGGGAAGATGGCAGTTCCAATACTAAACCTCATTCAACATTGTTCAGTATATGGATTTAATGGGGTGGGGTTTTTGCCCCACTCCCTACATAAAGTGTGTTGAAATTTCTCATTCCTTAAAGTAGCATTAGTTTGTGAAGAAAATGTGAAGAAGTCACCAAACAAGCTGAAAATACCAAAATCTTGACAATTCCCTAACACTGACCCTTACCCACCAAATAGTTCCAGTGTTTCACAAAAATGCAACTTATTAAACTGTTTGTGATTAATAATCAGATTGGACACAGAAACTCCATGTACTTTAAATATGCATTTTGCCCTACGTATCTGGGGGGGGATTGAGACAAGAGCAGTATTAGCTGCAAGAAAAAGTATCTCATGAATTGATCTGTACATCATTGATCAGACATCAAGGTAGGAGTAGATAGACTCTTGTCATCAAAACACATCCAACTGATTTTTTTTTTACCTATAAAACTTTCATAGCAAAACCTACGGTAAGAGAAATTAGTGCAGTTATGAGGCAAGATCAGTTTTTAACCTTCCCATGACAACTTATACTTAGCTGCCTTGTAACGTTTCTCAAGACACCAGTTCATTTTTTTCTTGTTAGTTCAGGGGGAGAGGAGCAGACAGGAGGAGTATTGCCAACAACCCAGCAGCATGAAGTTCATTACTTCTACAAAAGCAAAATCATTAGAATGAAGTTGTAATTTCCATTACCTAGCTGCCAGGACTAACTATCCCTTCAAGGAAGTCCTTTGAGAAGTTCTGTGCAACATTTGCAGTGCCCTGAGCCACACAAAGCCTGCACACCAAAAATTGTTTCACCAGATTCAGCTGAACCTCCACTTGCCAGCCCAGCCCTCATAGCACTGTTCACTCTTTCTTGACATCTATGACAACTGAGGCAGCTTAGGAATTCCCAGAGGAGAAAGATAATTTTAACAGAAAAGTGCCACAACACCGTGAAGTGGCTAAAGGGAAAGCACAGACTGTAGTGAAAGTGCTTGCTTTATTTAAGTATTTTCCAAAAGAAAAAAAAATAACCGAATCTGTCTTTTCTTACTAGAGAAGACTGTAACTCACTCTCTGGAAATAACCTCAATATGGCTTTTTTATATACCAGCAGATTGCACACCTTTCAGTACTGACTTTCTCATCAACTCGCAGGTATCCAGGTATTTCAATATTTGAACATAGAGAAGGGAACTTGTTTCTACCTCACTGTAATGCTTCTCCTTCCTATAAAAATGTAAACCATTCTAAGTGAGCAAAAAGAAACACTTTTAACGATCCTTCCTGGCTAAGACAAGGCAAGCAAGGTGGTAGGTTAAGCTGTAGGGATAGGTTAATTCAATTATTTCAAAACATTTTCCCTTCCCAGAATATCCATCTGTGCTGGATTCCTCACTGCCCCCTGTGTGAGGCAGTGTGTCAGGTACCCGAGTGTTCAGCGGGAGCATCCTGCCACCTGCAGGCAGCAGCACCCTCATCTTTGTTTTCCACCCACCTCACCCCCCTGCCTTGTGCCCAGTAGTGACAACGAATCCTGCAAGGGAAGATAGATGGCCTGTTTAGACAGCAGCATTAAGACAGATAATGGGAGAAGCAACTGACTTCAAGCTGGAACAGCACAGTGGGTTAGGTAGCATTATGGGTTAGGTAGCATTAAGTACCATGCCAGTCATCACAAAATAAAACCTTAAGAGTAGAGAGTGGCCTAAAGTGGGTTATAAATAATTCTGTGATTAGAACAGGACTAGTAAAAAAATAAAGTTTCCACTGAGGCATTCAGTACAAGTAGTAGTAGCAATGAGGTTATTCTAATGCCCACTATCACTCCTACCCGCAGCATGGGTGCCTTTCACTATATACATCCTGACAGCCCACATCCCTTAGACTATTTATATTGCATTATCTCCTGTATCTATCAAGTGCAGGCTACTCCTCCAAGTTCTGGAAACACAACAAACCTTAAGAGCGAGCTCTGCAGACTGGGAGCCTGAAAAATAAATATGCAAGACCAGCACTAAACAGGACTGCTGGGTAACTCTCGGTGAAATCCAGTGCAGCTAAAATTCTAGATATTCTCTTTAGGTAGGTGTTAAAATACAGCAGAACTGAGGAACAAAACCACCTATCCCAAATCTTCAACTCCAGAATAGGATAATCTGTCAAATACGTAGTACTACCTCATCTTCATCTGGCATCCAGGATAACATTCTTCTTTTCAGTACCACAAGTGCAACTGTACCCACTCAAACTGATTATTGGAGCTAACCACTTCCTGGTTGATTGTTGTGCCCTAGAAATATCCATTCCTCTTGTTCATGAGGAATGAATTTCAGGTTCTTTAGAAGATGACTCACTGCAGTAAATAAAACCTGGAAGAAGCTGCACACTACCCCATTCATGCTAAAACACACAATCAGATGCCAACTCCAAAGCACAGCAACAGAAGCATAATGTTCCTTCCCATCACGCACAATTATGCAGGAACTCTCTCACGGAACGCTCTACACTTATTTGGAGAAGATGATATACTAGTTCAACTTCCACTTCTGTGCTCTTTCCCACCATTTGCCAACTTCAGGGAGAACTCCTTACTTTACAGACTTTTCACTTATTAAAGCCCCGAGTTTAAACTGACAGCTTTCTTAGCAAGCGTTTACAAGATAGAGGCTTGATAGTATTAATAAGACATTACAAAAGGCTCCTGAAATCAGGTAGACAGTTTTTTACCATAGCTTTACCTGTGTAATCTTCCCAGCCTAGAACATACCTTCCAGTATTATGCAGGCAAAAAAAGTGTAAAAACTTCTTAGTGAAAGGCACACAGCACAAGCTTATGCTTGAAAAAAATCCCCAAAGCCAAACAGCAGCATTACAGAATAACAAAAAAACCCCCCTTCTGTAGATCTCAATAGCATTTCTAATACAAAGAGGAAAATTAATAATGGTAGCTTACTGAATTATCTACATTTGCTATCAAGTACCATCCAAGCCAGCAGCACCATGGTGTGTTTCAGTTCTGGGCCTAAGTCGCCCACACACAAATCCCTGGCAAAGCTAAGACTGTCTCAGGCTTTGCTCTAGATTAATATATTGCTTGGAATCAGCTGCACTTTATACTAACGTATGCAAATAAAAAAGAGCACTTCTGAGCCTCACCGCATTCCTAGAAAAGCAGCTCACAAACAGGTGGTCCAGAGAAACAAAGCTGGCTGCTCCGTACTGCCCACGGTCACAGTATCACTCCCCTGAGAACATCCACAAAGCAATGTAACAGCATGCAGGCAAAGACAGCTCAAACGCATCTGGAGTCTTTGTTTTAAGAAACACCAAGAACCTGCTGGATATGAAGACAAGGAAGCACATTACCTTAGGATTTTGCTCCATGGTAGAGGTGCCAGTGCAGGAAGTAGTCCTGACACCCAAGTTAGCTCTCCAGTAAGAGCTCTTCAGAAGCCAAACATTTCAGGCTTCTCTGAGACTCAGTTTTGAGAAAGATTTCCTGAGGGCACAGGGACTCATTTCAATGAGTCATTTCATACCTAGCCAGCCCATGGCTTACCTCTTTCTGCAACACAGGGTTGCAGCAGTTGTATTTCCAAGAAAGAAGGTGGCTAGAATTGGCGGTTGAGGGAAGAATGGATTCCCAGCAGTCACACACACACTTGGTATTAGTCTGTGGCACATTCAAAGCCCATGGGAATGGAGACATGGAAGAAACATCATTTCCCCCTAAGTGAGCTCACACAGAAGACAGGATTTTAAGTACCATTAAAAATGGATTAATTCCCAGGAAGGCCTGATGCTAGTAAGACTCCAACTGCAGCCTTACTACAAAATCCATGAAATCCACAGGAAATGCATTCCAGCCTAGCAATGAAGAAAACTAACTGCATAGTGGGCAAACTTTTTTTTCTTTTTTATTTAAAATATCATTGTAACCAATTGACATACTAGATAACAATGTATACATTCCAGTGGTGCACACGTAATGAGCTATGGCATGAACAAGTAAAAAATCCACAATGTTCTCAGTAATGCCCCACCAACAGCTTATTTGGAGGGAATAAAGGAAAAGCAGGAAAAGGTATCAAATGTGGGGAAGAAAAAAAAATTTACAGTTTCCCCCAGTATTTTGAATGGTGTATCTTCCCCTTGGTATTTCTTGGGGACAAAATAAAATTAAGCATATGCTTCAAAAGGGGCAGAAGGAATGATCACAATAATTGGGAGGTTTTTTTCTCAACTTTAGTAATAAAAGTTAAAGAACTCTCAAAAATAGACTAGATATTGGGCCTACAAAAGTAATTCATCTGTATGCAAAGCTTACCAAGAATTATTCCTTTTGTAAAATGTAAAGGATGAGTTGACATTACTAGTAAGCTATCTTTACCTACAAAACCAGACTACAATAATAAAATCACCAATTTACAGCTAACACAATATTCTAGATGTACATTACTGTACACAAGCTATATATTACACATGAACATCTTACGTGAAATATAGAAGAAACATACTTACTGATATTGTCTCAACATTGGCCAATAGGTTTATTTTTCTAAAGGACGTGTATTTTTCTATTCACATTCAGTGTAGTTCCAATAGCAAGGGTTAGCTTTGCTTACTTAAGAAACATAGAAAGTTTGTGTGAGGTAGTTCAAGAAAATCTAGCTTAAATTTTTAACTGTAGAAGTAGAAACACAATGTGAAACATGTTTCTGTATCTAAAGAAGAAAACGGAGTGAAAGAGATCACTTAAAATAGCACTTTTACCCAGTGCCCTTTGCTCAGAATAAATTAAATTAATTGAAAATTTGGGTAGGCAGTAGAGTCTCATCACATTTCTTCATTAAAACCCTCTTTCTAATCCTGCTGAAAAATTTAGACAGCTCTCCTTCCACTCCAGTCCTCCAACTAAATTTGTAAGAAACAAAATAGATAGGAAAAAATGTAACAATACAGACAAGCTGCTGTCAACAGCAAATAAAAACATATGTAGAAACAGCAATTCACTTCCTTTAGCAACTTAGAACACTAAATTGAAGTGGAAGCTGAACCATCTTCTCCCCTCTCCCCCCATAATCTTAATGGGGGAACATCTAATGACATACACTTTGGATCATTGGCTGGGTAGGAACTATCCTCCTGTACTAGTTTTTTTGATCCTTTTTTTGTTATGCAATGTTGAGATGAATGCCACAGACAGTAATGCAAGGCATTATACTCATGCAAACCCCTGTCAAGGTGCTTTACTTTTGCTTTCTAACGAAACAGCCTGTGTTCAGAGAAACAATTTTCCATAAAAGCAGCTCTCATCAGTAACACTTGACTTCCTCGGACACTAAGGCAGCAGAGGGTGCTATTGCCACAACCACCTCAAATACAGCTCTCTGCATCCTTGCCTGAATTCACACCTCAGTGTTGGCAGCTGGGGGGTGGGGTGCGTTCCCACAGAACAACTACAATTCCCATCCGGAAAGGTGCTGTGCATATAGCATAGTACAGTTTTTCACCACTAAAATCCCAAGCCGCACAGCACCTACCCAGGGAGAAGGGCCGTGTCTCTTCAGCTTAGCAGGATAAATGCAATAGAGGTAACCTGGTCACTCAGGCTGGTCCAAGGTTGTTTGACTGATGGGTGCTGCTCTGGCAATGCAGCTCCTCACACACACAGACACACAAAAACCTCAATTCTGTTCCCATTTGTCATGTAACAGCGAAAGGCTTCACAGAGCAGAGGTGCAGCACACAGTAGCAGTACCAAGTCTCCCCTCAATTCTATTTCAATTCTTGAAAAACGTACTTCTGCAAAAGGAGAGGAGCTATTTTATTCTTGATGCCTGCCACTGCTCTGACCAGAGAAGGTGGAAATTAATGTCAGTATGACTGCCCAACTTTTTACCTCATACTGACATCAGAAATCAGACAGCTCACCATAATTCAATCCTTACCAACTCATAATGGAACAGAACAGCCTGAGAACAAGAAAGTTGCATGCATGTTAGTGAAGCTTTTTGACATGAGATGATCTTGGAATTATTGTCTAAAATAAAACATAATAATATTTTAAGAATAAAATTGTCTAGTATTAGATAGTATATTATCTAACAGCATAACAATAGTCAATGACAGCTGAACTATAACTACCACTTTGCTACCTGTGGCAGTGTACAACTATCTCTGAAATAATTTTATATTTCAACAAATAAAAGGGAAGTTAAAACTACCATGTTGTTGTGATAATTTGGTTACAGAATCTGGTTTTGTCTTTGAAATTTGTCATCACTTTAATTTGCCTAAAATGTAAGGAACTGCGAGAAAAAAACAAAACAAAACCAACACTGCTAAGAAAATGGTGCCAAAAGTGAACTCTAGGTTCCCACTGGCAAAGCTCTTACCTTATTGAAATGATCCCTTTAAACACAGCTCACTCACGCTGCAATGGGTTGCAGTGGACAGTCCCATTCATTCATTAACCCTCCCTTAAAAGAAGAAAAACTGAATTCTCCTTAGAGCTTTTGAACTCAATAAAGTTACAATTTTGTAATACACTGTGGTAAAAGTCTAGTAACTGTTTAGCTCAATACTCATTTTAAAAGCAAGTTTTCGTTTGGACACTGGAAAGTAATAGCAAAAATTATTTTAAAGTTTCAAAATAGCTCAGTCACCACTGCAATCCAGAGGGGTCCAAAATAAATTTAAATAGGAACTATATTTACTAAATTCTGTTCTTAACAGCACTTACAGGCAGCAGATTTTGTTAGTCTTAACTTCATTACACTGGGTTGACCAGAATATCACTCGACCCTACATAATAATGCAGTATTGTTGTATGACCAAAAATTTTGGCTTAATTCACAGCTTAAACTTTGATAAAAAAATTACAAAATAGACTGTTCTGTTGGTCTCTATTCAACTTGAGAAGATTTTCTATGTGCCAGTGCTAGATGAATCCAAGCATGTCCTGCCTATTCTATTCTGAGGTAATATACAATTTAGCAGGATCCTGTAAAAATAATTGCCTTAAGAAAATGTGGTTTAGAAAGGCAATATTGAAATATTAGATACAAGTGAGGAAAGCAAAATTACACACACACAGCACTTACCAGCAGTCTAGCCAGGCCAGGCAAACAACCGTGCATTTTATCAATTTAGCCTTCTTTGAGACATTACCATGCCTTGTAACCCTGTATGTTTTTTTAAAAAGACATGTTAGATACTGAAAGCATTACTATCACTTCCATTTTTCTGAAACTTTCAATCAGAACTTCAAAAAGATATCTATTTAACCCAACAAGCAGAAGGAACCACACTGAAAAGCATCAGTCAGTCCTGAACAACCTCTGTAGCCAGTTATAGTAATTGCTCATGCTCTGTGCCTGGCAAGACTTCTGTATTTTTTTAATGCTCATTTTTGTGAGCAGTACTAATTTAAATTCCTCTTCACATTCTAATTCACTACACAAAATATGCACCTACACAAGGCAATCAATTATACAGCCTAGCTTCACAAAAAATCTGCATTTTCCAAAGGAATAAATTCTGAATGATTGTTTAACTCATACATAAACTTAAGTCAGTTATACATAAATCATTCTGTAAATATAAAATGTAAACAGTTAAAATACTTCTTTGAGGAGCAGCACCATTTTACATGACTATTTAGTAACTGTTCTATATATTTCAATATATCTTTTGTTTAAAAAGTGTATTGAAATGTGGAGCTTCTGTGCAGAAAACTGACTATGACTTAAAATGAACCATTATTAAGATTTCTGCTACACTGGTCTCATAGTGAAATGAAAGAGATAAATACTACTAACAGCACTACTTCTCCCTCCTTTGGATGGCAGATATTGCTCACTTAATGCATAAGCTACAGAAATCCTGAGGTTGTCCTACCACTTAATTTTTTAGCCATCAGTTACTTTTGGTGGAGAAAAAATAGCCAAAGTTTTGCCCCTGTTGCATTCATGACATCATCTTTCCAAAAAGCACTTGCCTTAGTAGAGAAAACTAGAAAGAAACAAAAATCCCAAGAATCACATATTACATGGAAGTATAACTACAGCGTATTCGGTTTCCCTCTTGGCAGTGTAGACATCCTGGATACACTTCACTTCATGTGTACAAAACCAGGCTACAAGCTAGAAGTAAACAGTTTATTTGCATTGCAATGTATTATTCATGAAGTATCCTCATGTTTTATGGTGATCACAAGATTTGGCATTCCACAGCTCTGCAGAAAACATCACACTCCTTTGTTAGGTTAGATATTTCTGCAGCTTTGAAGATATGCTTTGCTTTCTTAAGTTTGTAAAATGATTCAGATAAAGTTACTCTGAAAGGATTGTATAATGTTTCTCTATTAAAAAAAAAAAAAATATATATAAAAAAAAAATCAGTAATTGTTGCTTCTGCTGAAGTATTAGAGGCAAGTGTCCAAAACTAAAGAGGATTTTTTTCCCTGCCAGTACCACAGTAGTAAGCCCAAAACTACAGCTGGCTGCACTGAATTCTCTCCCTCTCTACCTAAACATGGACATATGACCAAGCATAAAACTTTGAAGGATATCATGAACAAAACATCTGGAATAAATTCTAATTAAAAAATTGAAAACCTATTAAACCTTAAATAATTCATTATATGGTAATGACCACAACATTAATATGTGCTCTGATAAAACAAATCTTACAAATTCAGTAAAAAAAGATCAGCAGCATAATAGTAAAGCAAATATGCAGATTTTAAAACCACCATAAAAATTATCAGGTTTAATATTTTACAGTTAATTACAGCAAAAAAAGTGGCTGCTTTGAACACAACTTACAGTTTAAAATTACAGCACTTTATGATGAATTCTACCATTATTTTTGAAAAAACACTCAAAAATACCACCAAATTTTAAAGGTGCCCTATTAATGACTAAAAGGACCCCCCTCCCACCCCCCAAAAGACCAAGTAGTCATCTACAGCAACCCAGAGGTCCAGCTGAGGTTTCTAGACTGCTGTCTGTATCAGAGGCCAATGTTGGATCTGTTGACATTGAAGACACATCATTGACAGATGACGATGAAGATGGGTGTTGAGAGCCATTGATCATTGCTGCACCTGTGCTATGAGAAACAAAACAGCAAATCAGTTGCAGATACAGTTGCACGGTTCAGTACTTGCATTAGTCTGTCTCTTCCTAACAGCCATTACTCTCCCCTGTTCTGGCAAGTTTGAAGAGATGCCTCTCAGTCCACTGTCAAGGTAAAGAAAACCCACGAGTCTTTAATGTGGGTCTTAATGAATGGTATGTCACGAACCACAGAACTCACATGGCATGACACCTGTCAAATTACAGTAAATGCTAATGGCTGAAGGTTAAAAATCACAGAGATAGTACTGCATAAAGCCAGAGTTAAGATACCCTACAATGCTGAGACCCAAAGCTAGACTAATCTACCTATTTTGACAAAGAAAGGGCCTGGTTTTGTCCCACCAGATCCTCCACTTCAGACTGGGAAACAGCTGGTGCCCAGCCACACTGCATACATTCAATCTCAGATGCGCAGTGACTTCTCAGAGTCTGGACTTCACCGAACTCTCAGCAGAGTCAGCAACAGCTCTCCAACTTTTGCCGTAATTTTTCAGCAGTGTGAATGGAGTCCTATCAATGTTCAGTTAATGGGCACATTTTGTTCCAAAATTCAGTGACAGTTTCTGAAAGTGCTCTGAGATTTTCCAACCTAGAAATTCTGTTTCATTACTTAATAGATGTAAGCAGCTGTTATATCCTTATTTGAAAATGTACCAGCTGCACATCTAGCCAGCTTATGGCAATAGAGTACCAGTACAGACCAAGATGTTTCTTAAGGACTGAAATGAATGAAGACTAAGTTACACAAGAACAATAACAGAGGAATTTACCAGATCAATAAAAAGAGATGTCTGCCTCATACATTCCATTCAAATAAGCAATATCTCAAAAAGAATTCATGCTGTTATTTGCCATTTAAGAGTCCTTTTTTTGAGTTCGGTTACGCTTGGATGTCTTGAAAGCTTTACTCCCTCCTGACCTACAATTCAATGTAGCTTTGTACAGTGCTTTTATTGTAACCAACCTAAAGGGGCTGGTTGTCCACGTATAACCCCATTCTTGGTTCTCTCCTCCAGGTCCATGACTTCTTTGTATATCAACTCTGAAATTGCAGAGAAGAGAAGGCAAAAAATTAATGTGCAAACCCAAGATGGGATCAATAACACATCTCCCATTGAAACGTACATTTAAATTTCATAGGTTTATTACTGTTCAGAACTAGTTTTGAAAAGGAGGTAGGCTACAGAACAACTGGCAAGTGACATAAAAATGTGCAGTTCTTTTGTTATTAGCTACAATGGCTTGGCACTATCAAAACCATGCTGGCATTGCTCTAAGGCTCATTTGTCCAGTCTGCTTGGAAGTACATTTCTTATGTCATGCTACAACTGTTTCACACCTCAAGCCTGGCTCCTTTCTCAGGATCCCACAGCTGGTAGCCACTCGTATCTCCCACACCAGCTGTAACCTCACTATCTCACTCATCCCTGACATTCCTTAAGACTGCTTCTTAAGGCTTCTCTGCTTGATTTTAAAAAAGTACAGCTACCAGAGTGCTAATATGCTCTCCTCTTGAAGATTAGTGCTTCTACTTCAGACTTAACATTGCCCAGACTCCTGCATCTTTTGCAACTGAGGCAGTATGTGCAGAAGAGTTAGTTACACTCCCTAAAAAACTCTGCTGTATGTTTTGCAAAAGGTGACTGAAATGAACAAGTCTTAATTTCAACTACAAGAGTTCAGCACTTTTGCAGGAAAATTTTTAGTGTCTCAACAGTCAAGAGGTTGTGGAGTACTGGTCTATTCCCTTGCCATTCCAAGAAGCTTTAGTAAAAGCCATTAGGTTGGTCAGAAAAACCTTAATAACAGTAATTGTTGGGGTCCAGCCTATGCCCAGAAGACTTGTTGTACTTAAAATGCCCCTCTTACCTTTCCATTCTTCTATCGTGTGCTCCCTCTCATCTAACTGCTTATCTGGTATCTTTGGTGGAGGCTGAAAAACAAAACTAACTCATGATAAAGCAATCAAAGGGGATATAAAAACAGAATAAATGAAAATGAAAGTAAGCACTTGGGATACAAACTTGATTTAAAAATACTGTGTCTACATAGTCATTTAATCTCATACCTGGACTTTGCCTATTTTCTAAATGCTGCTAGATGTTTTAAAGTTCTTCTGATTAACAGCTTTGTTTACATTACTGTAATGATTAGAAAGTGAACAGCCTGGTGAAAGAGCTCAGTGCAGCAGTCTCCATCCCAAGCAGCCCTTTTTACCTACTCACTGTCAATTACTATTTTTTCCCTCTAGCTATTACATATCAACAGAATTCTAATTGTACCATTGACATCAATCACCTTTTTCTGTTCTTAGTGGGTCAATACCAAACACCTTTCTTTTAAAAAAAGAACACTTTTCTCATAAGCCAAAATTGCCCTGAAATTATTTTTTGAAGATAGAATTTTAATTAATCCTTTTTGTTTAGTATTGTTAATAATTGAAAGCTCAAGAGCCTGTATTCAGATTCTGCTGAAACACTTATTTCCTAGTTTAAGAGTATAATCAATTGCTGCAAATAATGAAAATACCTCTCTTGCCCAGGAGTAAATATTACAGAATCCTATCAAAGGCAATCAAACCACACTGAAACAGCTGAAGTTCAATACAGTAAAACACTATTTAAAAGATTTCAAATGCATTACTACACATCCAGGAGATTATATGCAGTAATACGTGAACACACACACAGAGATACAGGTAGTTTGGTTTGCACCTGTCCTAGTACTATTTCTAATAAAAATGTCTATTATGTAAATAAAAATGATTATGGCTCAGTTAAGCTTCTAGTGAAATGTTAGATCATGCAATAATCTTCTTTCAAGAGGTTATATCAATCATCGTAACAAGTATACTTTACTACAGTACTTTCCTAATCAGACTTAAACCAAGAACTTACAGCTTCTGCTTCTGATGGATCATACCAAACATTGATGTATGGATGCTGCAGGGCTTCATCCACAGAGATTCTTTTAGAAGCATCTATAACCAGCATTTTTGATAACAAATCCCTTGCCTGGCTCGCTGCAAAAGTGAAATTTTCTATTGAGACTAGTGCCATATATAGTACACACAATACGGTAAGTACTTCAAAGCTCACAGTGAGAGGCGACCCAGAGTAAACAAATTAATATCTATGCGACCTTAACATAATTTTGGGTTTAGGAAAGTGGTCCATTTGATAGGAAAAAGAGAAAATAATAACACAGATGTGAAAGGGGTTGGACAATTTCACTATACATCTTCAGCATACAGCACCCCTTGCTGCGACATCCTTAAGTGAAATACAACTTGGCTGGCAGTACAGCTTTGCCTGGAATAGCAGTGGGCAGTTACCTACTACCCCTCTCTTACAATTTATGGGGGAAAAGCTGTGACATAGTCTGACACAAAACATGGTGAATCTGTGACTCCAGTGAGTAGGTGACTTTTAGAACCAATTAATTATTTCGGTAGCTACAGGATATCTATGTATTATGAATATAAAACCTGTATCTTCATCCCTAGAGAAAGATCTGCTCTGCCCACCCAACTTCTATTCCACCCTCCCTCCACTCTTCTATAAATTACACTGGCATCTGTCATTGAGAAGAATATATATATTTAGTTTACTTTATAAAAGTATGTCCAGAATAGGAGCTGTTTCAGAGAAGATGAGACAGTGGAAGTAACCATATACCAGCATGTTCATCCATTCCCATGATACAAATAAAGTAATATTTCAATATTGAGCAGGATGATTTTATAGTGAACTAAACCAAGATGCATTTCTCTTCAATATATCACAGTTTTAAAACTTTTAAAATATACAACATGCAGAAGACACAACTTACCTTTAAGCTTATTGTGTTCAGAGTCAGCTGGGAAAAGGACATCTGGAAAAAGCTTTTCAAAACTATAGCCAGCATATTTAGGTCTGTTCTCCACATAGGTTCGGACTGTAGGCTGCAATTTCTTCATAAATTCAGGACATGGTGTTCCTAGCTGCTCTATAACTTTATTCCACTGATCAATATCTAAGGTTATGCAGCTAAGAAAAACAGTGTCTAATTTTCCGATAAAAAGTTATGTTAAAACCACATGATTAAATCAACAGAGAGAAAAAACACAGAAAATTATAATAAAATAGCAAGTTTGTCACTATTAATTAGGACTATCTTCTTTGAAAAAACAGTGAAACAGAGCGAGACTGTGATAGCCTGTCAAGGCAACACGGATTTTACTCCAAGTCATAATGAACTAGCAAAGGATACACTTTTTGTATAAACAGAGAAAATTGAGAGACTCATAAAATTTATTAAAATAATTTAAATGAAGGCATTGTTTGGTTTCTGGAAAAGAACCCACTTCCTGATCTGAACACATACCCCCAGTAGTCAAGTTAATGAACATCACCGAGGTACTTGTGAGAATTACCCCTTGTAGCTGCTTTATCCTTTGTTCTCATCTTGTTATCTCAGCCAAGTCCTAGACTCTCCCAAGCTATTTCTTGCTAAAGAAATACAACACGGAGCACCAGTGGGTGCACAAAGGATGAAATATTAGCCCACACAGGTCAGTGACAATTTTGCCAGGCACATGAATTCTGAAGTTAGAGTTTCAAGGATGAGTAACTGAAAATATACACAAGGTAAAGGGAAGATGAACCAGTTCATAGCAGAAAAAATTTAATACATGTTACTGTATAAAAAGCAGCAACATTTGCCTTGGGAATTCCTAGCTGCAGATGGTTAGATACTGGGAGATCTCAGGTAGAATTTTACATATGCTTTTCTTATTCCTGTATTTTTCTTTTCAGCTACTGTCAAAGTCTGGGTACTGGGCTACCTAAATTTTCAGCTGGATCTAGCAGGCCCTCTCTTATGTTCTTAAAACTTGACAGTAGACCCTTATATAGGGATTTTCAAGTTCTACAGTGATTTAGTATAAGCCTTGAAGAAAACATATTTACATAGTATGGCACTGAATCTAAACTGAAGAGCTGTGGTAGCAAACCAGATGCATAAAGCTAAACACAGCTCATGGAGTGACAGAGCTGTGTGAAAGTAAGGATGCCCCAGATCTCCTCACTCTACCTCAAAATCTTCACCCAGCCTTCACCCCTAAATGTTACTATAACAGTTATTAAACAGTTAACCTCTAGCAAAAGCAGGAAAGATTTCTGATGGCATCTAAAACTCTGGAGTGTAACTACTAGTAAAACAAGATGCCAAACTCCCATCAGATCCACTAATTTTAGCGATGATCCAGAGGTTTCAGCTCTATTTACTTGGAGCAGACCCTTTGTCTGAGACTTTATTCACAGGATAACCCATACAGATACCATCAAACCATTCATAGAATAGAAAGACCAGAAGTGCCAGGTATTTCTGAAAGCTGTTTGCAGGATCACTTCTGCATAAAAAAATAAATCACTAATGAAGCTGGTTTGACATTTTTTGTAGTCATTTCCTATAAAATGTAAAGAATAACAACTGTCAGTGTACTCAGATACTAAATAAGTTTAGTAAGTTATTACATAAAAATGATCTCCAAAGCAAAAATCAATGCATGTGAATCACTAAAACACCTTCTAAACAACAACAACCAAAAAAAACAACAAAACTTCTTAAATGTGGTAACATCCAAAAGCAATGGACAGACACTATATTAAACTGGAAAAAAAAAAAAAAGAGAATAGAAAAGAAAAAAG
Organism: Chloroceryle aenea; assembly: GCA_013399075.1. Taxonomy (NCBI): domain Eukaryota; kingdom Metazoa; phylum Chordata; class Aves; order Coraciiformes; family Cerylidae; genus Chloroceryle; species Chloroceryle aenea. The sequence continues at coordinate 100,652 of VWZY01006398.1, forward strand.
AAGGGAAAAAGGAAAAAAAGTCTGTTTGCCCAAGTGGTATTTTGTTCATCTTGCTTAGTATTATTATCTAAAGACAGTCATACACATTAATGATGTGTTGTGGTTTTGCTTTGAATGGTATAACTGTAGACATTTTTGCAGCTTCCTGGAACCAAAATAGTGAACTTGCAAATTATATTTTGAAAAGGCAGTTTAAAACCAGTATTTTAAAAATCAGAACCACCTTAATCTGGAACTATATTGCTGCAATATCTTTTGACCTCTTACAACTACTTCCTAGGCCAAAGGTAAGGATACGATCTGTACCAGGAAATAAAACACCACCTTTGATCATTTCTCCCATGATGCACCCAACTGACCAAATGTCAACTGAAAACAAAATGCAATGATGTTAACATAAAAGATAGTTATCAAAATAAAGTAAACAAATGTATCTAGACACACACATACATGAAGTGACTATAAAAAGCATGTGTAATGAAAATGAGTGAAGGTGAATGTATGCTAACTACAGGACCAGCAGAGACTATGTCCTACTGCTAGGTGCAGCCTGAATATAAATGAAGTTCTTAAATTTTTGTAAGAGTAGCGCAAGAAAAATCCTTGTTCATTTAATAAAAAAAAAAGAATTGTACAATATGCATTTTCATGACACAACATCAATAAAAAGGTTAATCACTTCCTAACTAATTAAACCTGCTGCAGCAGCACAAGGATACAGTCCCTTCCTGGAAAGAGGATTTTGTGGCAAACCATTTCGCCCATAATGCACCCCACAGACCATAAATCCACTACGTTTGTAGCACAAAAAGAAGGAAAAGCAAAGCAAACGGTCATTTAAAATTAAAAGAAGCATAACAAGACTGCATCCTATAAAATCCAGAGACAGCACAGGAAGAAGAGCAAGTCTTCATATTAATCAATGAAAACATTTCAAAATAACACCGTATATAAGGATTAGCTTTTAACTGTCTCAAATCCAAGGCAGAAAAACATCCTTTTCTTTAACACAGTGCTAGAGCAAGAGCTAGAGCCAAGAGAGACAGAGAGATACACACAAATGAAGCAGAGTAAAGACTTCCTCCAAGCTCTGAGGCGTGCAAAGCTACCTCTGCCAACAGACTAGATTGGAGCACCAAAGATAACTATTTTCCTTAAAAACAATTCCATTGGAGTTGTAGGAATAATTTTTGAAGTAGCAAAGTAAACTGATGTAAAAATATTGCATATGAAAACAGATATTAAATCTACTTGAAGGAGAAGAATTAATTGGTTATTACATAGGAATTAGAATTTGCCAACTAGTATTTCCTAAAGGTCAGATTATCATGCATCTCTCTCTCTCTTTAAATTAAAAGCAAACACAATCAGTAAAAGATCACTTAGAATTTTAGAGGATCAGTTAATGACAATATTAGTATGCTCCTAAAAGATTTTAATTTAAAATTGTTTCTTTAAAAATATTTCCCCACTTATGCTGAAATCACATATTATACAAAAGGAAAACACAGAAGCAAATTTTGGGGGTATGAAATACACATTTTCCACATTAACTTAAAATGAATCACTCAGAAGACATACTCAAAGATGTACAAGTTTACTTATTACAGGTATACCAAATTTTTTTTGAGGGTGCTTTTCAGAGATACTGTTAACTGTAAAAGTTTTCTTGAGGTCATAATAATGCAACTGTATTATTATGAATAATTTTGTGTCAAACATGACACTGGAATTTCAATTAAGCAGATAAGAAGGGGATTTAAATGAGAATAATTGTATACTAAATATCACATGTAAAAGTTCTGAAGGAGCTCAACAATGTAAAGCAAACAATGTTGCTTCTTAGTGAAAACATATCTTCCTCCTTATTTACAAGTTCCTCTAAAATAGTATCTAAATCATATGATGGGACATCATAGTGCATATTAATAGGTCAAAATTAAGGGCCCAGTTCATTTAAAATATAACTTATCATTCTATGATGAGTGGTGTTTTCTCTTAATATACCCAAATCTGTTTAATTAGTTTGTGTCCAACATGATAAAAACAACATCCCTAATTGCATAGAGAAGTCTGAAAAGACAAATACTGAATCAGTGAGTTACCTTCATGCCTCAGATGACAAATTACTTCAAAAGTGAAAAAAAAACATTGGAAAATATTTTTCTGGTCACCCTACAAAACCAAACTTGTGATCTTTGGGATGTTTTGTTTCATCACTTTCATTAATCAAACAAAACCTGCCTATTTATAGGTCTCTTTTATAAAGCTAGATTAACTTGTACACTGAGGACTGCTTCTGTGACTACTTCTAAAGACTAAGATCTTGTTACAGATTTGAAAAGTCTTTTTAAACATCTACTGTGTGTCATACAGAGTATATTTTATTCTTTAAAAACCTGTTTGGAGTGAACTTCCTGTTTTCTATAATTCTAAATGAAAAAATACAAAGTGAAAATGAAGTTCAAAGCCAGTATACAGACTAGGAAACTTAGAAATAGTCATTTCAGAGGGTTTGGTGCTTTCCTTGCTTTACAGGGCTTCCTTCCTGATAATCACCCACATAACTGCACATAAATCTAAATATGTTAAGGTACGTGTGCACAGACAGTTTTGGTGTTCTTCAGTTCTGAATTTCTTGAGTTTGCAAGGCCTGGTTTCTTACTGCAATATATCCAAATGTATTTTTATCTCCTTCAGTATCAAAACCTATGTAAAAGTTAAATTCATAATCAGTTTGTCTTGGATTTTTGCTACTTTTATATCAATTAAAGATGCCACATGTGCGCAGTGCAGTACCGAAAGAACACTGTTCTGTGGTATCTATCTCAGTTATCAAAATATACATTAGAGCATCCCACAGATGTTCAGGAGGGAACTGAAACAGCATAAAGCTGCCAGATGACCCTGTTCAGTTAAACTAAATGTTAGCATTAACCATTAGTTAGCAGTCAATTTAACTCTATAAATTACATGAGTTAGCTTTTACATTAACTAGGGGTTTAAAAGGCTCAAATAGGCATCAATGCGATCAGGTGAGGATCCTGGACAGGCTGTGGTTCCTACTGTAATTACATCCCTGATACCTGCTTCCCTGCCCGGGCAGCTCTACAGTGAGGAAACTCATCGGGTAGCGAATGAGAAGAGTAACAGTTTATGTAAATAGCCTTTCAGTGACAACAGTACATATGGAAATGCAGACTGTCTTCTGACTCAGCCCACACATTTACTTTGACACATTTGGAGAATGTAATTCTCAACTCAATGACCATGTATTTGGCTTTGGGAAGTTTTTAATCTGAAAGTAAATTTTCTGTGTTCTGCTGCACAACACAATTCATGCTTGCTTAAAGAACAGGATCATCGCTAGCATGACAAAGGTGCTCTAGGACACCATCTATTGAACTCCAACAATAATGTAAGCAATGTTTTAGTGGAAATAATTTTTCACATTTTCAAAACTCGAAATTACTTAATATTCAATATAAAAATGTAAACAGGGCAAGCTAAGTCAGAAAACCTGTGACTTCCATTGTATCAATTCCTTCTATAAGGCAGCAGCATGACTCAGACTACAGATTTAGTTTCTTGCATCTGATGTCTCTTAACTGGCCTATGTAAAGTCTTGGGAAAAAACAAACAAACAAAACCCAAACTTAAATAAATGCTTTCCACAAAACTTCAGCAGTTAAAAAAAATACTTAAAAGTTTGCTCCACTTAGCCTCTGACTTCTAAATTACAGGAAAAGTAGCCAACCATGTAGGTCACTTGAAGGAATGTACATCATGCACACTAACAACCCAAGCAGAAATAAAAAACACAGTCTTGCAAAACAGATCTACTCTCATTCCTTTGAGTTGGCTTCTTTCATTGTCAACATCGATAGAAGTTATTCTTGGCTTTTATAAATGACAACAAAATCAACTCTCTATGCACACAGCAGCCATGGCTTACACATAACCTGAAGTCACTTGCTGTAATGGTATGCAGTTGCCAGGCAAGTTTGCAGACTGTGTTAAGAATCCTAGCGAGCCCTAGTTGTGTCACTAACCTGAGGAGCCATGCCTCAAATCACCAGGAGACAGCTAACAAAGCCTCGAGCATTCCAGCATCTCAGGGGCCTTACCGGAGGACAAATCAATGAGGGTTTCAAATACCTTCATCAAACAGTAACCTCTGAGCCCTGTGCCTGCCTGAGATGGAAACACCAAGTGAGGTGAACCGACCACAGTGACAACAGATCAATGAAATGGCAGCCACTACAATTGGGGTCACTACAACAGAACTTCAGGAATGACATGTACTTTGGTTTCCTGAAGGATAGTCGCTGTTTCATTCAGAAGATGCAATGTACTTGATCATGTGTTTCTTTCAAATACCTGATCCTTTCCTTAGTTGCTCGTAGAAGATATTGAGAGAATGACCACCAGGAAAAAAAGGGAAACACATGCAAGCTGAGGGACAATGTAAACAACTTTCCTTGGAATTCATTATGGACCTCAAAGAATCTATGCTGCTATGTAACAGTACTCCCTACATTCTTGTCTTGAGTATATTGATTTTTTGCTTACTAATTCAGAGCTTATTGTGACAGGTTTAAAGTAGGCTAGTTTTAATAAAACAATGCCACAGTAGATAGTTTTAGCTTGTTTTCACCTCAGAAGCATTTACGTTCCCTACATCCTGAAAGGCTATTGAATGTAGTTATTTAAACATTAAATTTAGGACACAGATTTACTGATGAATTACAGTTTACATGCTCATCAGGAATAAAGTCAGGTGAAGGTATATCAAGGTATATACCACACATTAAGAAAACATATTTCCAGTTCTTCCTCGATGAAACTTAATCTACTATGGAAGTTATTTAGATTTTTAAACAAACAAGGCCCCCAATTTCTTCTCCTATTAAATGCAAACATTTCTAATGGGTTGAGTTGCATAAACGAATTGGTGTACCCAGAATCTGCATTTTGGTCACAAGGCTAATTTATAAAATTTCTACAACTTGCAAAAAAACATTAACATGTAAAATGTGGTGTGCCAAACAAAAAAAAAAAAAAAAAAAGAAAAAAAAAAAGAAAAAAAAAGAAAAGGAAAAAAGCTATGCCAAAGAAAGACTATATTTGCTGACCGTTTTCTTTGTATCCCATCCCTAGGATGACCTCTGGTGCTCTGTAGTAACGAGTCACTACATAAGGCGTCATCATAAAACTAGTTCCTGCAGTTCTGGCCAGTCCAAAGTCAAGAATCTTCAATGTGCAGTCTGACTTTACTACTATATTACTGGGCTTTAAATCCTTTAAAAAGAAACATCATATATGACTGCTAAGACAAGCACAAAGTACTCTGTGGTTCACATTTTTCAAAGATAAGACTGCTAACATTAAACCCCACATATACAACTAGGTTATACATACACAGCTAGGCTACTGCTGCAATTTCTTTTCCCCCTGCATTAATTGTCACGCATTCAGCAGACAGACTACAGAATTAACTCCCTTAATGTGCTTGTACATTTATATAGCAACTAAAGAAGGAAAACATAACCAGTGTTACAAGACAGGTTAGTAATGTCTGAAATAAATTGAGGTTAGTAAGAAATGTTAGCTCTGAAGAAAGATCTAGAAACTGCTCACTGGAACAGCAGTTGAGTTACTCACAAGGAACATGACAATTGCTGCAATCATCTGATGCAATAATTATCTTGATACAAGAATTATTAAAATTATAACATCAATTTAAAAAGTAAAAGGTTTCTTTGCTAGCTGAGGATGCATTACCTCTTCTGAACCAATGCAGATGTTTCTCTGAACAGGAAGGAAATCCCCATGCTCACAAAAATTTAGTTTCCCATTTAGGATCTGGGCTTATACAATTTTGGTGACCAAGCCCAAAAGGGCACCATTGAAAAACTGCCAGAAGTTAAGACAGTCATTAAACTGGAGTGGAAAATGCCCTGATACAGCTTCAGATCAACTCAGTTAGAAAATTGGCATATGTATTCTTTCCACTTGAATCCTAAAAAAGCATTTATAATAGTTGGTTTACAACATCTATTTATAGGATAGTGCACAGGCATACTCAGCCATTATCTCAGGAGGATCTTACACACATCTGAATGTCACAGAGCAAGTATTACAAAATAAGGAACATAAGAATAACTTTGCCATCATAAAATCATTCATAGCACACAGGCTGACAATGATAAGGCTTGGATCTTTTCTGCCTAAACTCTAATAAGATTACTGAGAGAAAAACCCAAGATGTGGTGGAGAAATACAGAATTTGAGTTGTAGGCATCTGATAAAGTCTTAAAAGTGGCTATCTGCAAAATACATGAAGTTTTCATTTGTATTTTATGGTTTGCAGCAAACCCCTCATAAAGCTAAGAAAGGTGCATTAAAGACACAGAGAAAACCACAAAAAGGAGTTCCAGAACAATAGAATTTTCATAGATAATTACAAGCCTTACATACTTACATATTCACACATGCACTTCCAATTCACACACATAAAGGCTCTGCAGATAATTTTAGCTTAAAAGATTCTTAAATGTCATAAATTAATTCAAGTGTTAGAAGGTATTTCAGCTATTTAATATGCAGGTTTCAGATTCTGCTACAATCCTGCTTATTATCAGCTTTATTTTGCACATTTCTATTACTTGGAGGATGTTCACTGCGGAATTGCAGATGCACACTCATAGTATTAACTATACTCATCCTCCCCAAAACTGAAAATGTTACACGAGATCTTTCCTTTGCAAAAGAAAAATGTACAAGGAGAAAAAGCAAAAGCTTACAGAATACTATCCAGCCCTAATTTCTGAACATCATGTAGTTGTCATGAATCTTAGGAACATGTTCTAATTTTGAATACAGAGCTATCCTTCAAAATAATGGGAGTGAGAGTTGACTGACACTGTATCCAAACTCATAAAGAACGAATACCCCTTATATTTTAAATAAACAAGGATTCAAAATCTCTTATAGAAATGACCATGTTAGGCTGTATAAATACATACAGAACCTATAGCAGAAGATATCTTGGCTAACTTAAAAAAATGTAAAAAGTCAGTGCCTAAAAATCAGAGATTATTCATAGTCATCTCCCCATTAATCAGACAGGGAGAGAGTGGCATCTTTGGATGGTAATTCATGGCTTCTATGGGCTTTTCACTTTCTAAACAAAGACTTGAGTGACGAGCTTCCCTAACTAGGTAACTTTTTCAAGTACTCAAAATTAGGCAGAATACAATGTTTCACAGCCTGCATGCCAGAATAATGAGACACTTTGTGTCCTTCAGCAAGTCAGTGAGGCACGACCCTGCAATACTAGTAATTCATCCTCCTCTGACTGCAAAATATAAATGAACACTTACTTCCACGCTTGCTGGAAACCATCTCTGCAAAATGTTTTGAACACAGTAACATTCATTTGCCAACTTCTGTTAAAGTCAGTGTAAAGCTACAGTCAAATATATACCAAGATCAAATCTTTATCCACTGATGTGGCAGCTAAGTATGCCCCCTGCAAATTCTAGGTGAAATTGTCTGATGCTCTTTGTGTTTGATGTCCGCCTTGTTCCATGCCTCTAATATGATATGAAAAAAACACTTATGTCTATGGCAGGCAGTATCCAGTGCTACAGGAACATGAACAGATTGCTGTAATTTCATTAATTCAGTTACTGAGGTGCTGCGATTTATCGCAGCTGTATTAGAAGATGAAGAACCCAGTTAAAAACTGTGTGAAACCACCAGCACCAAAAAATGCTTTAGGGGACACCAATGAAGTACACTAGATTCATAGCCAGAATGCTCCACGGGCAGCCACAGTGCAAAGCATGTTTAAGAACTAACTAGTTTCAACAAAGTCATTAGCTTTAGACATTAAGGGCGGTGGTGCTGAAAGCGCAGAAGTGGTGTAGTTACTGTTGCAGCCACACAGTCCGTATGAAACATTTCTCTATTCAAGCACGTCCTTGTCTTCAGAGGGTTTGTTTAGCTTGTTCCCCAGAGAAACAGGATTTTGATACTTTACTCCCTGAAGCATAATGGCATAATACACACAGCAGGTAAGTAACAGAAAACATTTTGCCTGAACATACTTAATCTTCTAACAACATCAGAGAAGAAGCTGTCAGCTGAAAATCTACCATGAAGACATGCAAGTGAAACGTATCTGCCTGTGCCCTTCAAAAGCATTCATGCATACATATGTTACTATTTACATAGCAATTGAATCTATAGTCTCGCTGGAATAGGTTATCCCTGTACTTCATGTAACTGCACAATTTGAAGCATTTCAAAGATTTCACCTCTATGTACAGGGACAGATATTCTCTCTGCAGAGCTGTCTTTATTCCTGCCCAACAACTACCTAAGCGGTTATTTCTCTTCCATATATACTTGAATGTATATATTTATCCATGACTTCTACAGGCTTGGTGGTTTGATGCTCATTTTATAGGCATACAAACTGCCTTTGAAGCAAGTGTTTAGAGGCTCCCTCCTACCTGCACTAAGATCCACAGAAAGAGGCACTCTTACATTACCCACTCCAGCACATCCGAGCAATATGCAATTTTCCACAGATAAAAAAGACCCAGGAAAACCCACAGCATTAAACTTGCACACCTAAGTACCGACGAGACCAGACAATATGAAGCTGTGTACAAAACCCTTATTTCAATCCCACAGGCACGTGCATTGGGAGACAAAGGGCTGCATAATATCAGTCCTACACAATACAGCCTCCCAGCTGTAGCAAGTGAAGTAACCCAGTTTAGCCCAGCATTGCCAGAATAATGCAACAAGCCCACTGACCTGTCTCAATGCCCACATGCAGACCAAGAGGCACAGGCTGCAATGCCTGATTGTAGGCAATGATTCTGCTTACCTTCCCTCTTCCATCTTTCTCAAACACAGCAGTTTAGGGCAAACTGTGTGTACAAAGGAAGCCTTCGCCTTCCCTCCCTGAGCTCCTCACTGGAATGAGGCAGCTGATGAGTGCTAGACCTAGCTGAGCAAAGGAAGCAGTGTTTGACTCTTCTGTCAGTATTCTCCATTGACACGCTTGTTGCAGTCCCCTTGAGGAGAAAACAGCACCTGGAGTGTCATAGCATCATACCCAGCCTTCTGGCCATGCAGCAACCTGGTCACAAGGAGTCAGACTACCGAAATGGGCAAGCATCATAACACAGCGATGCCTGGAGTAGCACTCACAATTGCCATTTGTGATTTGCTTTGCTGTGTACATAACCCATGGGGAAGGCTAGCAACTACTGAAAGTACTGCACAATAGTAAGTTTAATTAAATCTTCTGCATCATTTCAGAAATGAAAAATTCTAAAACTCTCTAAAAAAATTATAATGAAAAATGTAGCACTGTAGAAATACAAGCCTGTAATATGCCACAATAGCAGAGATTACATTTGAAAAGTTATAACTAGACAATCTCAAGCAACATTCACACTACACAGAAACAAGATGTTCAACTTGAACAATCAAACTTAAATTCAGAATTACTTGACTGGATTGTAACACATGCCATTTAAAAAGTAGTAATCAGTTGTGCCTGTGGGCAGCCTGAGTGAATGCTTTGTGACACACAGGTGTATGGAAGTTCCACTTACAGGTCTTTATCACCATCTCTTTATCTGGAAACTTCAATATTTATTCTCTACTCTGCTAGTAGGACAGCAGAAATAAAATGGGCAGTTATTTCAAAAGATGTGTTTTCAAGTTTGGTTACCAAAGCAATAAAGGCAGAAACACTTTCAGATATTCTTTCCTGCCATGACCACTAAAATAGAACACTATACAGAACTAGAGGAGGTAATGTAACTCACTGCAAAAAATCTGTTTACTCTGTGCAGGTTATTATCAAATCATTCACACATTCAAAAGGTTTATTCCAGAATTAAAGTGGGAAAAGGTGGATGTGATGACTTCGGATTTCTCTCTCTCCCTATGGGACAGGCTATGGATCACCCTTTGTGGTCCTATTTCTGATTTTTTTTCTGTCTTTTAAATACTCAAAGCAAAACCATGTGCAATGCATAATATACACAGCTAAGTTCACTTACCCTGTGTATAATTCCAGCTGAATGAAGATGTTTGATACCACACAGCATTTGATAAAGAAGATAGGACATTCTTTCATGGTCTAGCTCCATCTGAATCACTTGGCAGAGATTTGCATCCATGAGCTCCATCACTATGTAGCTTATGAAAACAAAATAAATCAGATAATACTGTCATTTCATTGCATTTGTCCTCTTGTTCGTATTTCTGTGAGAGTATTTCTAAAATTAATTCTCAGCTTTAGTTCAAAGCAGACTTACACATCTTGAAATTCTTCCAGGGATTTTTGTGGCGTGAACACATTCAGTAGGCCGATTATCTGTAGGAAGGGGGAGAGGAAGCATAACTGCACCACAGCAATAGCAAAGCTGCAAAGTCAACATTTCAAAACCAATACCCGTGTTATGAGGTGAGCCTCCTTGAACACACTGAAGCTCAAGATGCTCAGTGGTTCGACCAGGCCTGGCTGTACATAAGCTGTAACAGATGCTAATGATTTTAGAATTTTTCCTCTGCAAATCATATTATCTAAAGACATTCTATGTGCATTAACAAGATGCTATTCAAAGCTTAAAACCTAAGAAAGTTAGTCAGTCTTCCCCTGCCTTATCCTTTCAGTTCAAAGAAAGCTGGTAAGATGGAGCTGCTCCGGGACACTTCCCAGTTGCTAAGAATGGATAGGATGTGGAGAAACGGGTGAATTTACATTAAGAGTCAGGCAGGCTTGTCTATAAAAATACAAATTATACTATCAGGTAAAACTTCTTTCACATAGTCCACATATAAAGCATCTCTGTGTTAGAAAAATACAACATTTCCCCAAGTAGCTGCAAGGCAGAGTAAATTTTCCATGACGCTCTTCTCTAGCACCCAAGGGAAATTTTATCTTGCTGAAGGGGGATTAAGAGGGAAGGTGAAGTGACATAGCTGTCACTGAAGGAAGACAATGGCCAGTACCAGCCTTCTGTAGCTCATCTCTGATAAATTTATCACTTATTCTCTACTCATTTCTGTGCTCTGAACTACTCCACAACTTCATAAGCATCAGGCAGTTCCTGTTGTCACAACACATGATTCCTGACTCATTCACACACCGAGAAAAAGACAAATAAATTATTACAGCCTTTTTCTTCTAATTGTCCAGCAGCGAAAACAGACACAAGGATGCACTTACTCCTCATGGTAATTCTTATTTGCCAGGTGCTTGTAAAATGTAGCAGCGTAACACTGAATCCCTTCCTGAGGTTGAAGGGCAGATATCAAAAACTAGTCAACAATAGACCTTCTGAAAGATCCTTCTATACTTACCATGGGAGATACAACCATGCAATGAAAACCTCTGTAATCTACAGAGGATGCCATCCTCTCAAGTCACTTTTAAGACTTCTACAAAGAACAACCTTCTAGTTAATTCTTTAACATTTAAAGCAGGGCACTGCACTCACATTTTTGTGATTAACGCACTTCATAAGAACAAGCTCTCTGTAGGCTCTCTTGGCATGGGTCTGGTTCTGAAATGGCCGGCTTAATTTCTTGATCGCAACATTTCGTTCAAGGATAGCATCATAAGCTGCACTGTAATTGAAAAAAACCAACATTATTACATCCCAGTGTCAATGTCCCTCAATTTGTGGCAGCTGCCACTTTTTTTCAGATACCTTGTATCATGTCTGAAGATACACCAAATTTCCACTAGTATTCAACTTTGGGGTGCGCAGCAAAGTGCTCTTGTGTGCTGAATGATCCCCAATTTAGACCTGTTTGCCTGATTCACAGTATTAATACATGACAATCTCCACAAAATAATACAAGATCACTGCTTCCTAAAATATCTTACTAAAGATAATGAGTTCTTGGCACTCAAGAACAGCCCACTTAAAAAATAGATCGAAATCACTTCAAAAGCACGTCAATTGTATGTAAAACCTTCACATTGAAAGGGATGAAGGAGAGAGGAAAAGTAGGTTACATAAAGGCCCCATGCTTTCCACTTACGCAGTTGCTTAATATCCTCATGACAACCATTGTTAAGAAAAATTAAAAACAATGTTAGGAAAACATCAACATCTTGATGCCACTGGCTTTTACTTGGTAAAAAGAAAGAATAACATTGTGTTTGCAGACTAATGGCAAGAATGCTGTGTGATTTGGTGACATAGGCTGTTTAACTGATGAAGAATGTTACTGGGGACAACTCCCATACATATCCCATTTCTATGACAGGAAGGCACGGATTTTGTTTCCTGAAGCCACAGTTCAGCAGCTGACTACCACACAGGCTCAGGAAATATTTATCAGTTACTCAAAAAGCCTCAGAAGGGTAAACACAGATTTCTTGTCTCGTATCAACAGTGGTACTCAAACCTAATGAAGAACATTTGCCAGTAAATGGTCAGAATCTACTATATCCACCCAGCTACTTTAAAAAAGCATGTTGTCTACATAGTATGAAGCTTAAATTTATTTATTTATTTGTTTTGGTTACATTATCAAAATATCTAGTCACTATCAAAGAAAGAAGAAATGGGAACAACACATAGCAGTCACTTTCTTTGATTTACTTTTTCCACTACCTGCAATTTCCCACAACTACACCCAAGATAAGGAATATCTTCCAAAAAAGCAGAGAAGAGGTGGCCAGGAAAGACTGACAACATGGCACTCCTAGCATTTTAGCTTCTGCATTCCCAGTGCAGAAGAGTAGCCTTAGAGTCTGTTTCAGTATTAGACATGGTTGAGCCTTTAAGCCATCTACTTGATTCTCCTCCAAATCAAGATGGATCAGGTCACTTTTTTTTTTTTTTTTCAAACAAAACAACAGAACAAAACCCACAACCTAAATCACAGAAATTACACTCTATCTGCTCCACACATGGGCAAGATTTAACCACATGAACACTGCAGTCATTCACAGGGTAATCACAACAATTTAACTAAAACAGAACTTCAATTACCACTAGTAGCAATTACAGAATGACACTAGAGTAATTCCGTGGTCAGGTTTTGGATCTCAGTTGTAGGAGGGGCAGTAAATTTGGAAAACAGGCAGTAACATATGACTGGGAATCAGAAGGACAATAACAACATCTAAAGCATCTACAGCAGCTAAACAAACTAGACAAACAACTGCCTACATACTCATATTAACACACATGCAAACAAAATTCAGATCAGTTTTTCTACTGCTGCTACTTACAGACTAAGTAATCTTAATGCTAGCAGTTAGCATTTCAAAACTGACTCTCTCTAGTAGTACCCTTCAAGTTTTCATTTGCACTAAGCACACTGTTTTATTATTAAACCAGCCAAAACATAGACATGAATTAACAACCCACCCACACCACAGAGTCTCTAAACAAGACAAGATCAAGACAGTAAAGAGGTTACAGGGAAAAGTGGTCAGCAAGATGATGCTTTTCTCTGCCCTCCTCTTCCTTGATGTTTCTTTTGTATGTTTATGTCCCTGGTTAGCATCTTAGAAGTTGCAGTGAACTGGAAAATCTTAAGGCTCCTGTGCTATCTACATCCTTCTCTTCAACATTCAAAAAAAAACAAACTCCAAGTTCAAACCAATGTTTATCTTTGGGGCAGTATCACTGCACGGGAAACAGTGCCTACAAGCAGCTAAATGTCACCAATTTTAAATCAGTTGGACACTTTGGTCCACACAGCTGAGCTCCTATTAAAAGAACTGTATTGTCAAGTATTATTTTCCTAAACTGCATCAGGTATTTAGATATTACCATGACAGTCAGCATCACAAATGCTAACTAAGTGAAACAGGCAACTAAAAAAACATTTCAAGAAGTAAAAGCATTTACAAGCAGCGAATATTATACAGATTATTTCTGGCTTTTGTTTCAGTGTAAACAGTGTGGTTTAGGATTAGGATTAGTTTCTTTATCCGGTTCCACCTCCCACCCCCTGCCCTTAATTTATGGGACTCAGCACAGCTGTCTGAATTTGCACAGAAGGGCAACAGTGTGGAAGCAGGAAAGGACCTACATCAAAAAGCAACAGCCCTTGCTGAGGAAAAACAGCCAACAATTACTGTTGACATTTTGCACATAAAAGGAAGCTCTCCACACTCCTACTCAGTAACATACAACAGTTAAAGGACTCAGAAAATTCTACTAAGGGAACCTAAAAATATGTTTAAATTTTAAGGAAACCTTACCACACTATCCCTTGTGCTCCTGATCCTATTGGTTTTAAGTTTTGATAGCGTTTCAATACGGTGAAAGTAGAGTCTCCAATTTCAACACTGTAGAAATTGTTGTCGCGCTTGCTTCTGCTCATGACGGCAACTTAGGTAGATTGCTTCATCCAAAATTCGATTCTGGTCTGTAAAGAGACACAATTTGAAAAACTAAGACTTTGTGACTGTATGTAATCTGAGAAAAGGCAAAAATCCTTAGAATACGTGGAAGATGCTACCCAAGTAAGTCCCAGATGCAAATATATGTTATTTTTAAGGTCTACCAGAATGAGATAGCACATGTCTGAAATGTTTTATTTTTATGAATATTCCTAAGATAGTATTCTAGAAAGTCAAGAGTAAAAGAAGCACAAAAATGAACAGATCATGGCAAAAATCTTAAGGTGGTAATGACAGAAGATCAGAAGGAAAGAAGCTAGAGGGCTGAGAGTGCTTCCTTCACACATGCAGCAGGGCTGCAGGGTTTGGACCAGACACTCTCCAAAAGTCCCTTGCAACCTAAATTGTTGCGTGACTCTGTAACTACAAGTCTTCCAGACAATCCAATCATCAAAATACTCTTGGTCACAGCAGCCAGGAAAACTTGTCCCTCATGTGGAAACATATACCATCAATCTAGGCCAGAAAAGGAAAACTGGCCTTGTCAGAGAGCTCACATACCAACTCCTATGAATAACAGTAATCATCAGGGAAAGAAAGAGCAAGAGTAAGAAAAAGGATGCATATGCCACCCAAATCCCCTCACAAAGGCAGCATCTCAATGCATATGGCTGCAGGAGAAAAAAAAACCTGCACCGTGGCTTTTATTTCTGTTTCTTTGATGTTAACTGTGCACATTTAATTTTCACTTTACAGGGGTTCTGGGTGTAGTGGTAACAGATGTTTAGTAGTGCAAATGCCTGTTTGACTAGAAGAAATTCTTTTGTTTCTTCAAGAGCAACAGCATGCTGCTTTCCTTTGTTACTAAGGAAAACAGGTTCTTAGCTTCTGTACACCATGACATCTTCCACTTGTTAAATTTTAAACAGACAGTGCAAATGTGGCTTCCACAAATATTGTCACAAATACTGTACAAGCAGAATTCTTTCACAAATCCATAAACTTACAAAATTCCACTTTCAATTACCTAACCCACATTCATTTCAGCTATATTAAGTGTAGTATAAAGCACTCTGAAATTCTAAAAAGGACACACCTTTAACTATTTGGTCTACTGTAAATTAAAAATGCACTACATTAACTGGCATTTATCTCAAAAGAAATGTCTGTTGAACAAGACCCTTCCACAAAACACCGTCAAAACCTGAGTCTCTGTAACAAAGACTTCATTAAATGCCAAAGAAGCTTGTATCAGTGTGTTTGCAGTACTGGTGAAGGCTTCTTTCTTCAGCTGATAGGGGAGGCATAATTGGGCATGAAATGTTGCTTGGCAGAAGAAAAACTACACAAGCTGGGGATCCAGGCTGTAAACGGTAGCTCTATGGGGTGGAGGCAGGCTTACTGGAGGGTGCCAAAAGCCTAATTTCTTAGCAATACACAACACCATCCCCAGCTCTTTCTTCTCTATCCCTTTTATCGCTACATCTTTGGACTCTGCTTCTTTCTCAACACTTCACAGATGTACTCACAAAATTTTGAATAAAGATCGCCAACAAACACATAATGATTAAATAAAAACCCCAACTGAATTAGGAAAGTTTTCTGTGGAAGATAAGGAGTCAGCCAAACAAATTTTTGAATCAGAAAACAAAGAACCAAGACAAGTATTCACACAATCTTACATCTATTCACTGTCAGCTGAGATAGAAAAAAAGCAAGCCACTCTTGAATGTCTCCAGTAAAACTGTATCAGGATGTAGTGGCATTGAACAGCATAGGATTAGCCACAACAGCTTAGTAGACAGAGCTCTGCTGTTTGGTATCAGCATCAAGATAATGAAAGTTTCATACTTCACTTTGGAAAATTCCTCAGAAACAAATACAGGAAGGACTGCTCCTCACCATCCAAGGTTTTCAGATGAATGTTGAAACCTTCCATTTTAAAGGTAAATATTTTGAATTGCCAAAATGAAGTCTTGAATTGAACTTTCTTTCAATTTGGTAAACTTCATAAGATCAAAGGGTGAAACAAATTAAGTATACTTTAAGAAAAGCACCCCAAAAGTATTCTCTTAGAAAATAATTCCTTCATATTGACACATTTTACATGTGTATCACACATTGTATTATTAAAAAGCAAATTTTACTGCCTTAAAGCTTTGTCATTTGCTACATGCTGAATACTGTAAAACGTGCTTGGCAATAGGTACTAGGAAACTTCTATTTAGTAACCACTTTAAAATTCATAATACTGTTTTAGCATATAATAGCATATAAAATAAATCCTTGGTTATTTTTAGTAAGGTAAAAAAAAAAAAGAAAATAATTCTTTGTGTAATCTTTCTGTAATAAAGCTTTAAATCAGTTCTGAATATATTAGCTATGCAGTCATCTAGTTACTGCCTCTGATCAATTAGCCCACCCCTCTCTGCTCACAAGATAAATGAAAAAAAAAAGACCAAACAACAAACTATTTGCACACTATCAGCCTTTTCTTTCACATTTGGTATGGTGAGCTGTTGTGGGATCTAAATAAGCCAGTTGGGCGTAACGCACTCAGATCAGCACAGACGAGGGAGGTCTCAGAACACACATATGCTTTCCCCTTGCCTCCAACCCTCCAGCATTTCATCCAGCCATTATAGCATCCTCAGCCTGAACCAGCCCTGACACACATCTTCTCTGTGCCTCTCACCTCAAAGTCTCTTATAACTTCTACAGTTTTGTCCATCAACCATGCAAAGTGTGAGCCTCTCATTTTATAAGCAAGTTTACTTCCACTCAGTGCTTTTGCTCCTGCTCAGCTCAGAATGCACTGTGCTGCCCGTCTCTTCATCTCTCACAAAAGGATCTTCAGAAGCGTCTGGTATTGCCCAGCTCTGTAAATACAGCTCCCAGAAGAAAGCCAAAGACTTCATTTTTTCCTATCTGTTAATTTACTGGTGACTGGCCTTATGAAGTCTTACTTCAAAGATCCACAACACCAAAAGTCTTAGTCTTTAAATATTAAACTAAGTCTAAATTCAGAAACTGTCAAGACTTTCAAGATTCTTACACAATGTACCCCTGCAATTTCTTTCATTAAAACATGATTAAGCTCTATCAGATAAACTCGCCTGCCTGAAATTTGACATTTTATTCCATTTTCTAGCAATTTTGCAGAAACACACACGGAAGAAAGGCAGGATGCAGATTCCAGATTTCTATTATTAATGAGGAATCTAATCATACATTTGTCCCATTAACTGTCACCTTGCCAGAACAGTGTCAACTGTCAGCAGGGGAAGAACCCATTCCATTTCCTCTCACACATTAACTATTGTGCTTTTCCTTGAAAATAGCTTGCCTAAGCAAATTTCTATACAAGACAACCTTTTAGCAGCAGCCCACAACTACTTAATATAAGGACACTCCAAAACTGAACCCTAAGATAGCACATTGTGGTTTGGCATATTGACTTAGTAATTCCTCAGAATGCCACAAAGTTATTTACTTCAGGAAGTACAACAAAAATGAAGAAAATGAAATAACACTGTATCCACAGAGTGGAAGTCCCCTAAAGGACACACAAGGCTGTGCCTAAGTCTTAGTTAAGCAACTAGAATTCAACAGTCCTGCAGGAGATTTAGATGGTGAACAAGTTCCACTCATCACTTCTTTTATACAGCCTGATGAAAGTTTAAGTTGTAAAAGCATGAACATGGACACACTGAACTTGTGGCTCCTTGAAAAGACAAGTTGCATCTATCTATGAAAGTAATGCCATGGCTAATCTTAAGGTAAGGACATGCATAAAATTATTTTGTTGACACCCCATCCTCCTCCTCCACAAGGGAGTAATACTTACAATGAAAACCAACAACATTTCTTCACCCAGCTATAAAATAAGCATATTTAAACCAACAGTAAAATTTTAGAATAAAAGAAATAACGTATAGCAACGTTTATGTACAAAATTCAAACATTTGCCATGTACTCCTGTTGAAAGAAAGGCATGTACCTTAGCACTTCTCAACAAGATTGTTGTATATATTATAGAAACTTGCTGACTTCAAGATATCTGGAAGATAACATCTTGCTGTATTTTAAGGCTAATATCAAACTTTATCTCTAATATAGAAAGTGTTCAATTTATTAATCAATATATGGACAGTATATGTTAAAATATTTTTTAAAGCCTAAATACACAAGAGAAACAGAGGATTTGGGGATGGAATGGTAGGGTGGATTAGACAGGAGCTAATCCTTTGCTCATACAGCTTTCACATAAGAAGTCTGACTTCAGGTGCATGAAAAACCTTAGAAATGGACAGATGGACTTAGACATAGATAAAACAAAAAACTCACAGTGCAAAATTATATAAATAATAGCAATATATTTGGTAAACTCGCCCCTGCAGAGTGTGTAAACTGAGTTATTTAGAAGGCAGAGAGAGATGACTTGATGCTTATTCCAGGCCCCATTTTATTTAATGCTTTTTATGCCCAAGATCTATTGAACAAGGGTCTCCAAAGTAGCAAGGCTTCAACTCTAAACAGCACACTCCCAAACTGCTGCTGAAATTAATGTGTTCAAACTAGAGCTGGCACCAGGGTGGTTCAGTCAAGGTTTATGGTTATGCAGAGCCTGTGGTACAGACGCAGTTATTCAGACCTGTACCCATGATGCCACTATGGCTGGATTTGGGCAATCTCACCTTTTGCTTTTAAAATCAATCCAGGCTCATATGCAGCAGGACTCTGAGAAGTTTAGCTAAAAAAGCAGGCAAATAAAAGAACTTGCTCAGCTCACGGGTCCTAAGCATTGTACTCCTGAGTTAACCACAAATTTGTGTATCCACAATTAGAACTTAACTGAAAATCTGTGTGCTTTCAAGCAGACATCTGAATATTTTCCTTCAGTGCATCACTACCATCAAATACTATTTTCTTGGCTATCACACCTGCTAGCCTTCACATCAACTAGATAACAAGTCTGTGCTGTTAAGATCATAGATGACTTCAAAAATAACACATAATTATGCATAATCTTACTTCTCTTGTGCAGTGACCTGAATGCATGCATTCCAGGCATACAGAGGAACAGAAATGGAACAGGTTTTGCAGAAGAAAGGAGCTCTCAGTTTACATAATATCACAAAATATTTTATGACCTCTTCTGCACTTTTCCCTCACTAGAGATAGTAACAGTTAACAAGAAAGCTTCAAAGGTTGCACTGCAAAGTGACAAAATCCATACATTTGAGAGATGTCTCTTCTTCTCAGACAAAGATACGGAACCCAAGAGATAATTTTGTCACTAGGGACACAGAAACAGAATTGGTTAGAATACTGCCAACTTAAAGGGTGAAGAAACATATGCTCTGTACAGTTAAGTCTCTAAGATTGCTCATTAGCGGTTGGTTTATACCTTTGCAAGACAGCATTAAGAAGAAAATCCAAGATTCATCCCATGCTCTGGTGCACAATACCTTACCCTAAGGGTCCTTAAAGAAATTACACTTATTCAGCTTGTTCCTACTACAGTGAAGAAGTGCAGCTGAGAAGCTATTTACATACTCTAGTATCTTGAAATCTAACATAATATAAGAAATGCAATATAAGAAATGAGAAAAATCATAGGAAGGAACAACCATCATTAGGTATAGCTTTTGCATGGAATCAGACTTAGTTTTCATGTTCACGGTTTCTGAAGCAATCCTTTCCTACAAGCAAGCATAAATGGGCTTAGTCTTAGAAGAAAACTAGCTAAGCCAGCAAACAGTCTTTGGGGCAAGACATGTCTTAGCTGCAACACATCTATCAACTAAGACAGGAACCTACTTACGCACACTGAAGACTGGGGGTTCCGGGGTAAAACTGCTTTATGATTAAGGAAGATTTATTACTGCAGCTGCTCTGAAGTACAGTGACAAGAAATTCAGATCTTGACAGGCAGAGAGGCAGAAATGAAAGAAGGCAATTTTAAAATACAACAACTGTATACATTAAAACATTAGTTAGTAATATTATCAACATTATACTGACATAAGCTACATATCAATGATGATTCCATAACTCCAGTTAGCAAGGGATCTATCATTACTGAAATGAATATTCTGTAGGAATTTGTCATTGACCTAGAGAAAGTGTTTCAAGGATGTGCTAGATTGCTATCAAAAGCAAAACAAACACACAGTGTATATTAAGCTCCTGCATTAACATATTTAATTTCTTTGTGAAAACAGAGATCACCCATAGCTGATCTGCATGCCTCACGCGTTTGTGAATCCTTCTCTGATTTTCAGCTGTCACATTTAAAGGCTTCTGGGCATCCACTAGTGAATATTGCAAATGAGACTCTACTTTTCAGATACCTAAAAATGCTTCAAGGCTCAAATTTAGTCAATGAAAGAAAAAAAAAAGCATTCTGGTTCTCAAAGGTAACTCCATAACTTGTTCAGTCATTCACAAAAATAATAATGGTTTTAATAACTTTTTTTAATGTGCCATAAATGCAAAAAGGGTGTATTTAGATTTCTGTTATGACTCACCTACTGCTTTTAGGTTCAAACAGATGAAGAGAAGTCACTTCAGTGTGCATGAAGATGACAAAGACACATCTGGGTTTTTTTAAACTTCGGGATTGTTATGTATTCTTTTTTAACACTAATTTTTTACAGAAAATTCAAAGCTGAGTTCTTAAATCCCCAAAGCATGCTGACTTTCTACACCAAAGACAGTAATTTCAGAAAAGATGACAAGTTTGGGATTGAAAAATAAATATGGCTTTAAAGCAAAAAAAATATTTTAGTATGCAATGGCAAAATGAAACTTAAGAGAATATACTGTATGGGCTGTTTGTACCAATAAATTACCTCAGCAAATGTTACTGCCAGACTGATAAATCTCCTGGGAAGACTTAGAGCCCTCTCTGTTAAACTAATTCTGTTCTTGATATATTTTACAAGAAACTATAAAAAGTCTTAAATTACTGATGTAAAAAAAATCTATTAATATTAATATAATCTTCTCAGTGATTTAATTTTGTAGTTTACAGGTTCATATAGTGGCTCCAACCTCTCATGCTCCAGCCAGATCACATGATGACTTTTTCTAATTGTCTAGAAACTCGATATAGTTCTCTTCATATATTTCTGTCATCTCATCTGACTATTAAGACAGTAACTGTAATATAAGGAATCTACTATGAGGAGGAGGGTGTGTAGGGAAATAAACCACCCCCTTCTCCACTCCAGCAACATTTTCTTGGCCAGTATTCACATTACATATTTTCCATAAAATCATCACTTAATTCAATGCAATTGCAATGAACTGAGTTTAATTCTGTGCTCCAAAAATCACTTGGAGCCCTAGCTGGTATCAAGGAGCTGCCCACCACCTGAACAGCACAGCCTCACACTGCACTCACTCCATACTGAACACCCATTCAAAGCTGCACAGTGAGCCCTCTCCCAGCTGTAGAAAAGTAAAATAAAGAAATTCATAAAACTAAAACGAATATTGGCTTTACTACCACATACAAACCAATCTGTATATGGGATGGTTGGGAGCACAAGAAGTCTAAGCAAAGGAGGAAGCATGTCTTCCCTTTGACAAGGAAGATCAAAAAAATTACATTGTTTGGAAATCAGTGACTATTCTATAACTCTGGTTTTGTAAGCTACTTGCAGAACATCTAAAATACAACTTCTTGTCATAAATTCTTAACCTGGTAAATATAAAAGCCAAACTTACTTCTTTATTAGTTGTCAATAAAAATTCCCTCAGTAAAATCTAAAATTCTGCTGAATTCAATACGTCATGCTGTCTACAAGACCATTCCAAGGACTTACTATCACCTCTTGCAAAAGGCACTTACAAAACAAGTCTGATAATCTGATTTTACTCTCCACAAATGGTGTCTTTCCCCAGATACCAGTTCTGTTTGCAACAGACAAGTAATCCTCACATACAGAGAGCTTTCTTACAACCATCATCTTCAGATGGAAGTATAAAAGAAGTTTAAAGGACCTCAAGAACTGTGAGGTTCACACACATTAGTAGTGATTGAAGGTAGGAGCTCAAACAGAGAACAGTAAGCACTTTTAGGGCTGACCATACTTAAGTACACAAGGTCACTTCAGCGTTTGCAGATGAGGTACTCTCAGATGCTCTAAACCAGGCTGCCTTCTGGCAACAGATACATCTCTCCAGTCTCTAGGTTACTTCTAGTCCCATACTTCTCTCCACAGACCTATCAACACACACTATCCCTTCCTTACTTCCTTTTCCATCCGAAAAAAACTTACATCCTATTCTTCATCAAGTCCAGCTTTGAGGTCAACCTCCCCCATTTCCAGCTTCCAGCAGAGGCTTTCCTGTGCTTCCTCACAGGAGCAGCAGTTCACTGAATCCTCACAAACTCCAGATCTTGCACCTCACACATGGGCCAGAAACTGTTTCCCCTATAGCTTTTCTAAAATGTCAAGGCAGCCTTGACTACCCAGGAGAAAGGAACCTAACTTCCAGTTACAACTGTGGATTATGGAAGAAACCCTGCAGTTTTAAAAATAAAAAAAACCAAAGCAAGAGTTTTTCCAGATGCCAAATCAAAGAAGACAAAACTAACAAAGAGGAACCTGAATTAGCAGAGCGAGATTTGCATTTTTTCCCCATCTGTACAGCGAGGAAGAGGCAGGATGCCAGGATCCAAGTGTACTGAGGATGAACTAATCTTCAAGGGGGACATCATGTCTATCTCTGAAGCTACTGATCCACACTAGTCAGCTGCTCAATAATGCAGAGTTGCTCTTCAGCAGACACCCAGGTAACAGCCCTCTTATTTTTACTCTTGCAAAAATGGGTCAACTTTTATGTTTAATGCTATTATAGTAGAATTTGAAGGGCAGGAAAGAGAAAATTTCTTCATAGAAACACCATCAGCAACTTTCAAAATTTATTTTCACTACTTTTAGTGAGCTTCCTGGAAATTCAATCTTTCCCAGCCTAATATTTACACATTTTATAAACTGTAGTGCCCAAGCCAGATATTGTGTTACCCACTGAATAAAAATAACTCCAGTGTATTATGGAAGTATTTGGGAGCTTCCTTATTTGCTTTGGAGGGAGGGGAGAAAAGAGCTACTACTGACAGCCAGGCAAAGATTTCTCCAGAGTACAGGAACATACTTATTTAGGTACTGGAACAGGCTGCCCAGGGAGGCAGTGGAGTCATCATCCCTGGGGGTGTTTAAAAAACGAGTGGATGTAGCACTTGAGGCTATGGTCTAATGGACAGAGAGATGTTAGGATGAAGGTTGGACTTGATGATCCTAGAGGTCTTTTCCAACCCTAATGATTCTATGATTTCCCAAGCAGAGCTGTTCTGCAGCAGCTGCTGGCAAATGCAGCCCCTTGACTTTTTCCCTTTTTGTGCTGCTCTCTCGAACAAGGCAATTTCACCTGAGGCTGAAGACATGTTCTGCACTGTCACTGAAGCTAGGACACCCTAGGGATTCTATTTGCAGGGTTGGTCATACAGGCAGGAACTTGAGGCTGTTATGGTCTCTAGTACTGCTCCCATCAGACTTATCTGATCAATACCATAGCATCTCAGCCAAAAGCAGATGTATCCACTGAACAGCATGTCATTTGGGGAACCTCACACCAAAGGTTTCACAAGCCATGATGAAAGGTTAATAATAAAATCAGTAATAAGCCTGAACAGCTCATTTTCAACATTATGTTTTATACACCTGTGCTTGAATTCCCTGCATCAAATTATGTTCAAATACTAGATAGCCAGAAGGGCTCCTTCCTGTGGAGTGCAGGGAAGGCCAATGTGCCCACTTCACATCATGTTTTCCTCAGAAGCATAAAGCAAGCATTTATGCAAAACAAGTATCAAAAAGCATATTTTCTGAAGTGGTTAATGCTACTCCTGAGTGGGGATCACCAACTTTAAATGCTGATCCTGCACCCACAGCTTTTGAGTATCCTCTATATAAAAATCAATGTTATTCTGCTACATACATTTCCAAAGAGGATTCTCATCTTGTGAAATATCTCTTACAAAACACACAAAATAAGGCCATCAATGTAATTTCTGCTACTTCTAAAACATTTGTTTTATTTAATAACAAATCATGAACTGATTTCTTTACAGACAGAGAAAAAAAACAGCACCACGTACCTTGCACGAGCAGGAAAATGAAGAATCAAGTAACAAATGCACACACAGTAAATTATTCATAGAATCACAGAATCATTTTGGCTGGAAAAGACCTTTAAGATCATCAAGCCCAACTGTAAACCCAGAACTGCCAATCCACCCCTAAACCATGTCCCACAGTATCACACCTGTAAGTCTTTACCTCTAGGGACAGTTACTCCACCACGACCCTGGACGTTCTGTTCCAGTGCTTTACAATCCTTTTGGTGAAGGGGTTTCACAACTTACATCAATTTTGCATTGATTTTCTTTTCAATACACATTTTTCTGCTTTTTATCAACAAAGCTGTTATTGAGAGGGTTTCACTTAATCTATCTTGCACCTCAGTTTCTCTACACTCCAAAATATTGTCACATAATGCCAGTCTATAAGCTACAGCCCTTCCACTACAAAAACTATGAGCATATGGTAGTCACGAAGCATTAAGGTATTACTTGTTAACAGCACAAATAAAGAGATCTCCAAAAAGCTTGGGAAAAAAACCACATGGGACTGTGCGTTTCTACTTATCTTCTGAACACTACCTAAACCAGACAGATAACTGACCTCACCTCTGGCACTTTCAGCGCTACTTGGTTTTATCTCCCCTTGACAACGGCGCTAAGGCAGCTGGTCACACAATAAAATTATCCACAGATAGTTGGGTTAGGTCCTGCCTGACAACTAGGTAAAGCACACATTAGGGACACCACCACCTCTTAACTTTGTAACATGGGGAGATGAAAAAAACCAAAACTGAGATTCAGAAAATAGAAGAATGAGAAGGTAAGTCAAAATAGAAAGCACAGTCTTGCCTGAAGGCAAGGCAATAAAGAAGTGTAAGTGAATGCATGCTATCAGCTGCATGAAAAGATGTGAAAACTGTGCTTGTTTACCTACCATTCCCTCAGCCTCTCCCTCTCCTCTAAGAGAGCAGGGCAAGACTTGACAGCTTAAGGCAGGGCAGATTAAACCTGACACTTCATCATCTGTGAATATTAAAGACTTGGTGCTATCTAGATTTCCTGGTTCCTGCAATATATGTTTTTTTAAAAGGTACATATTCTGAATACAAAGCAATCTCTAGAGAGAGACACCAAACTAAGTATTTAAAACAGCCTGATATTGAGAGTTATTAACTTTAAGATTTACCCAAACTTTTCTGAAGCTTACAAAGTGATTTTGGTGATGGTCAAATCCGCCCTAGTTATCCACATCAACAAACCAGACAGCAGCACATCCCACCTCCCAGCACTTCTCATGGTCAAGTCAGTTCTGTAATGTGACCAGTAAGTCAACACAGCTGCTCTGCCGTACCAGTGCAGTCCGTCTGGAAAGTCCTTACCTGTGGCCAACAGCACTTATTTAACAGCTGCATCCTCACCAAGGTATAAAACACTTGTGATGTAGTTCATTACAATGACACTCAACCACTATACAGTACTCTGCACTGTAAGTTTTCTAGGCTTTTGCAGTTTGTGATAAAGGTATGTATGACATAGAGATCAACACAGGAGGTTGGAGAGAGAAGTTATGTATCTGTAATTGAATATCCTACAGAGTTTCTCCATTCCTAACCATTGTTTACTTAAGAAATAATGAGCAGAAGAGATTCTTTAAGGTAAGTATCCTCCTTCCTCTTCAAAATAGCTTTCAGATTGACATGCCAGTAGGATGTAAATAAAGAGGCAGATGAACTGCAGCACAGGATACCGAACAGCCTTCAAGCTGGCACTTCTAACACTGAAGATTCTCACCTGCCTCTCCTCTCAGTTTGTTTATGGACTCCTGAACTGTGACTTTAATTAAATTAATCACACAGAAAAAGAATGTTAATAGATAGCATTTTCCTAGAACAAGCATTAACAGAATGAACAGTGCTACATCTACCTAAAAAAAAATAAAAATCACTCTGCAAACATTGTGCTGTGCTACATTTCCCAGGAGAGTCTCTCTATAGTTTCTTCAGTGCAATGTCAGATGAAGCTCCACTACAGATGGTTCCACGATGAATCCTATTATCACAATATATTAAGTAACACTTTGCCAACTGTCTCTTGCAGGTCAGTTTTGCCACAGAAATCACAAACCAGAATGTCTCCATCAGAAGACAATTCGTGTAATTCCACGGTTTGGCAAATAAGCTGTTATGACAGAAGATTAAAAGACTATTCTTAGCAAAACTCTCTTTTTCAGAAATAACAGGATAAAGCAAGGATCTTCCAATTCCTTAATACTTTTTCAAATAAAAGATTATATTGAATGCATGCTGCTGGACCTAGAAAAGAAGTTAAAAGTCTCACTTAACACATAACCCTGCCAAATGACTGGGACTACTGCAGTGAAGGAATGCTGATCCATATTGCTTTAGATACCTCCCTTATGTGCAGAATCTTATGTCATGACACAGTCATCTGATTCTCTGCCCTTCCTATGACCAAAGTAGTAACACAGAACAAACAGTCAAAGCATCAGCAAAGTAAATCAGTAAATATGACTCCGAGTGCTTCAATGAGATCTGCATAGGGTGAGAAACAAAATCCCATTCCAGGATTGCCCTGGGGTAGGTAGAAATGCTTGTTCCTTAACACCTTCTTGTAGGGGAAGATGAAGTACATGGAAGTTAAATGTTTCAGCAGAAGAAACAGACCAGAAAATTCTCTAATTCTTTTAAAGGACAACAAAAAGCAAACAAAAGATATCAAGTGACCTAAAATACTCAGTAAATACCAGTGATGAAGAAGACAATAGCTACAGTATATTAGAGGAAGCAAGGAGCTGCCCAACAGCTGGGAAAAAAAAAGGGGTTTCAGAATGTTTTAAAACTACATTTAGGAATCACATCAGTAGTTCCACAAAAAGTTGGTAAAGCTGAAAACATTTTTACTTTAAATTCCAGTTACAAAAACTTAGAATCCAATTATGAATGCGCAGCTTTCACTAATTCATGCATCTATCTGTTAAATAGAAGCAGATTAATGTGCTATGAAATCCTGTCTAAAGTATTTGGCATAAAATACCTCAGTAATAAGAGCTTTAGAATGGAACAAAAAACTCCAAGAAATGCTAAAACCTCAGTGCTGACAATTCCTTCACAGATACCTCCTGTGCAGCAGTACAGTACTTTGCACAGTAATTTACTGGGATCAGGGTGGGGTGGGAAGGCAGGCAGTACTTTTCAAATTAAAGGCTTCACTTTCTAGGTAGTTTGTAGGAAACTACACAAATTTACAGGATTCTTTTCTGATGGCAAAAAAGTCTGTTGGGTTGTCCCATTTCTCTTAGACTTCATTAGTGCCTGCTGCTCTGTCCTCGCAAAAAAATTTCTAGGACAGAAATTCCCAAACTAGGCAGAGTTTGAGAATTTCCCTTCTTTAAATAAGAACAAAGAAGCCCTTCAGAAGCACTGCTGTGCACCGTACACTAGTGCTGCTGGCTGTGCACAGGAAGAGTTGTGATGAACAGTTTTTTGAAGGAAACAGAAATTAAAAATAAACTAAAAGAGGGGGAGAATAAAGCATCTCTAGTGATATCCAGACTTTCGGATTTCCCCACAATGCTATGCTAATGTTAGTGAAATCTTTTTACGTCCAGCATTATCTTACTAGAAACTGAACTTTTTTCTTCATTGAAACCAGGACACCCATCCCAACATATGTGGCACAATACTATTGTGATGCTTCAATTTAAAACACAGTAAAAGCAACGCTAGCTATTGTTCAACAAGGAGGTTTGCATTGTAGCAACCTGTGTGGTTGTGCAGGGAACCGCTGCACAAACTCAAGTACAAGAAGAGAGTATCTAAATCATGGAAGGAGGGGCTGACCACTTGTGTGGAGTAAAAGTCTGTTGTCAGGGGAGGTAGGGAGGCAACTAGGAAAGCTAAAGCCTCCCTGGAACTAAACCTTGCTAGGGAGGTCAAGGACAGCAGAAAGGGCTTCTTCAAATTAATATTAGNAAAAAACTTATCCTTGCTGCTGTGTCTAGGCATATTAAGGATAAGAGGGTCACCGACCTGATAGCCTTTTATGAGGACATAACCAGGTGGATGGATGGTGGCCGAGCAGTGGATGTGATTTATCTAGACTTCAGTAAAGGATTGGACACCCTCCCCCACCACC
>VWZY01006398.1:137717-207034 GCA_013399075.1 Chloroceryle aenea
GAGTGCTGTAACATTTTCTTGTTCTATATTTGTTTTGGCCCCATCTTTCCTCTGAATGTTCAGTGCCTCTTTGTGGGATTTCGAGTTCATTAACGTTGCCTTTGTCTCATGGAACCTGACATGAACAGTCTCTCCTGGGTTTTCAATATTTTATTTGCTATATCACAGACATTCTTTTTTTTTTTTTTACTTTTTTTTTCCCCAGAAATGTCCACGCTTAGAGGCAAAAGGAGACCCCTCAGCACCATGAAGTCATGTCAATATGACTGAAGCAAGCTTTTGTATGGTTTTACTACACAGTACAAAAAAAGACATTATAAGCAGTATTTAAAAATATCTAAACTTTGCCAGTTTGGGCACAGGGGGGCTGTAAACATGAAAATTTCACATTTAATTAATTCTAAAACTTTTGAGTAGCGGTGTCACATTTTTGAAGATGCCAATATTGAGATTGTTGCTGCTAGCAGCTTTTATCTCTCTGTAATAAGCATCGATTTTTACATAGTAATGCTGGTGTTTCAGAATATTCCAGTTTTGCCCACTGCCTTGGTGTTAAAAGCTTCACTTTTGTAAAGCTGTCTATATACTACTGATATGCCCATTTTAGTGACATCTTTGCACTGCCTGCTCTTAAAAAATATCATGTAAATTAAGCAAGCCCATTTTCACTCTATTAGTATATTCACTCTATTTCACTTAGTTAGAACTGGTTCTTTTCCAGATCCCCACAGATAGATATAAGATGCTTCCTTTGTATCTATTCAAAAACCCAAACCAAGCCTATTGCTCAGATTTCATATCTGGCTCTCTTTAGATGCTACAGGACTGTAAGTCAGTTTCTAAGATACACCTCCCACCTCAACTCCAACCATTTCTGTAGAACAGTCCCAGAACTTCGCTGGCCAGTTTTTAGCTTTGAGGCTTTTTCTTGTTGCAGTATGTTAGATCACAGCCAGACATTGCATTCCCTTCCATGGTTATGTATGCCAAAGTCAAAGCTCGTCTGGCAGAAGGGGCAATGGGGATCCTCAAAATACACTATATGCAAAATTCAGACTGGGTAGGTCATATTCATCTTCACCAGCAGATTAAGCTAGCCCTGCTAATTTTGGCTGATGCAGGTCATGGCACCTTCAGATGTTTTTTTTCTATTGGCAAACAGATCTCTACGATTAACATCTGGTCATCTCTGCACAGCAAGAAACAGGTCCAGTGACATCATGTTCAGCCACTTCCGTTACTTGCAGCAAGACCCATGGTCTTACAGGTCGCCGATGTTACTCCTAGACTTTTTGGGAGAGTTATTATTCCTGATCATCCCATTTGAAGTAAGACTGCATCGAGATTTGCAGGTGACGAAGGATGACAGTTCCTTTAAGAATCAAATGGTGTTTTGCTTAGGATCCAGATCTGTCATGTTTCTTTTACAAGGCATAATCGAACTCTCATTAAGGTTCTGTAGTTCTCAAAGTTGATGCTTTTAAACAAAGATGTATTTTTAAGTGACTTTTAAACTAGACTTCACAACCTTGTACACCGTCAGCATCTATTGCAATCTGGCACGTAGAGATTATAATTAATAAATAAATAAATAATGATGCAGAAATTATGGAAAGAGATCAGACTGGTGCTGTTTCAAGGGAAGATGAAGGAGCATTATATCTTTTAATAGGGGTTCCAAAATATGTAAAGACTTCACAAAGGAAATCTATGGAAGAAACATAAGAATTCCATACCATAAATTTGCTACTTACCAGTATAGCAGTTTAAAAATTAAAAATGACAGGCTGTAAAGTTTGGCAAAATAATGGGAATCACCAAACCCAGAACTTGAATTTTCCATTTCAAAATAAACATGATTTTTTTATATATAAGGAGAATCTGATGTGAAGTTTTATTTAATAATAGAAACTCCAAAATTACATTAATGAGCAAACTGAAGCATGAAAATCATCGTCTGATTAAACGTAAATCATTCTCTTGCTTCTTCAGTGTTGGTGTCCGTGTACCATTAGTCTTGAATTTTGACTGCTGCTTTAAAATAAGCAGTTGTTGATTGTTTAATAAATATTTTGATTGAAACAGTGACAGTAAAATCTGAATTATGTCAAAATACTGCAAGCTTTCTCACTCCCATACGTTGGTACACAAGTGCATTTATGAACATCATAATAAAATGTCTTCATTCAGCAGTCATGAAGTTGCTTAAATGCAGTTTTGTCATTTTTTAATATTCTCCTTAAGTTCTTACTCATTTCTTAAGTTCTTTACTACACTCGTGGTAGTAAACACAGTTTTAGCACACTGATATTTATTAACTGCAAAACAAAAATTCAGGCTGAAATCTTTGGAGTCAAGGCGATGGATCTGAGTATCCAACCCAAATTTAGATGTACAAAAGTGAAAATGACAAAAATTGGAACCTATAACAAAAATAATAGGCCCCAAAATATATGCAGTAGCCAATTTTAGCAACAAAAGATCCATAAGAGAGAATAATGATTTATTTTTGCACCAAAAGGCGTCAGCAATAACTCAATACGCTTCAGCTGCGTGGGACTGTAGTGCACAGATACAAGGTGACAATTGCTTACACCACAATAGCTGGTTTTCAAATGAATATCTGATTAAGCCTACAGTCATTTTTAGACAAGCTGAAAATAGAAACAAGATATTCTAGGCATGTGTTGCAACAACATGATAACATTTAGACAAAGAACTGTGTGAGCTGATTTTTAAAAAATCATTTTAGTTACATATTTAAAAATGTTTATTTGCAAGAATTAACCTTCTAACCTCCTTTTCTTAAGTAATCTCCAATGGACCATGCTGCTAGTAACAGAATTTCATGGGACTTCTCAGGCTGAGCTATGTGTGCAAAGAAGCAGCCCCTGTAATTCACTCATTTATTCTAGACATCCATGTATCATCATCACATAGGCACCTAGGTACCTTGCAGCAGTGAAAGCCACCCTCAGGAAATTAACCTAATTATTTCATCAAGAAGAGATCAAAGGAATTGTAAGTACTCAGGGGGCCTGTTTTTTTCACACTAAGGCTTGATTAAGTCATGGCCAGGATCAACATCCATGTCCTCTTATGAAAACAGGTTGCTATGCATTGTTTGATAAGGGAGATACATGTGGAATGAAAACCCAGACTTCGAGACATTTTACAAAATACCAGAAATGACACAATCTCTACGTGAAATAAACAAAGTGGTTTGGAAAT
The DNA here is from genome assembly GCA_013399075.1 of Chloroceryle aenea. Lineage (NCBI taxonomy): Eukaryota > Metazoa > Chordata > Aves > Coraciiformes > Cerylidae > Chloroceryle > Chloroceryle aenea. Next base: position 140,949 of record VWZY01006398.1, read on the forward strand.
AATAGATTTTCTTAAAACTTTTTTTTTTTTTTTACCATTGGTTGTGCCACAGAAGCAGCATTTCACATAATAAAATGAAATGGAAATTTGCTGGAAACTACAATCAAACCCCAATTTCATTGACATAGTACAGCCTTAAAAAGCGTATGAAGAAAACCAGACCAAGATTCTCAAATACTAGTTGTTTATAAATACAGATTATTTTAAAATGTTTCATTTAAAAAATGAATTAGATTTTTAAAAAAGGACCTAACAGCTATAATTTTTATTTAATTATGTCTTGAAAAGCAGTATGAAATCAATCTCAAGTAACAACCTGGAGGGACCAATCAGTAGTTGCCAAATGTTGTTTATTACTCGAATTCTGACTACTAGCAAATAATCTCAAAATAGGCTAAATACTTTCTTTTTAAAATAGTAACCAAAGTGAATTGAGCCCTTGCTGACCCGAGCAAATGGAACAGGAGACAAACAGCCACCATGGGGCACCATGCGACAGGTTATAAATGTGAGCATGAAGGGCCATGTTCATGATTCAGGGATACTGAAGCTCAGTTAAAATGGCATTTCTGTATGTCTAGTCAAGAAACCGTGTTCTCTGAAATGTCGTTAGTGCTATCAACACCGCCTTGCTGATCCTGCAAAGCTCTTCACAAGCTGCCATAATTCTGTGTACAGCAAATTTACGTTAACAGGTATACTGGGTAAATAGGCAGCAAAGTACTAAAATCATGAGATGTACTCAGCCAACTGAATTTATTATTTTATAATTTTCTTTGGTGGAGACAAGTGTAGTTTATCTATTAGAAAATAGTATTTATGGTATCATATTCCTCATATTTTCTTTAAATTGATATTAAGTCAGGATAGGATGTTCTTTATACTGTTACCCAGTTTCAACTGTTCATGGGCAAATTTAGGAAAAGGCTCGGGGTTTGGCATTATTTGAGAACAATATTAAATATATTCTACCTAAGTTACAATAAAGTTGTTGTGGTGTCTTTACTGGGGAAAAGTTGATTGTAAATGTGTGCATCTCTGCAGCTGTGGGGTTTAATTCATCAATCTACCAAACATATGTCTAATTTATGTCTGTACTCCACCCCTGTTTTCCGAAATTTCACACCAACATACCTGATCTCCCTTTCTGCACCTTCATCACCTAAGACTTTGTATTTGGCTTTCTAAGAATAATTCCAGAGCAAAAGGCATTTCCAGGATTCAGAACAAGGCAACGGGGACATTTATATCAGCTGTTTCTCTCTCTTCATTAGGTGCTCATAGCTGGAAAAGCCCCTTGTACCATGTAGAGGAACACATAAAACTTAGCTTTATCTCTTTTGACTTGATACATTATTATGAACTTACCAAAGATTTTGAAGATAATTAATAGTGTGTGTTATGTCTATACCACAGAATACCACGACAGTGCTAAGCAAACTACACTAGGCAGAATAAAGAGGGTAACTGCAATAGCAAATGATTCCCCTGGGTGAAGCTGTACCTCTTTGTGCTAGTTTGGTGTCTGCACATACCTCTGCATTGTGGAATGCTCCTCTGTGATCACTTATGTACCACCATTTTGAAATGAAGACACATTTTGATCACTTTGGCTATTGTAGAGAAAAATTACTTTCACTCTATAACTGCTAATCTGATACACACCAGTGTATCTGAATCTATGCAGGTTTCATTGTGGTGGCCAAGAGCAACCCAAATATAAAATTTCTTTTCCAGAAGAGAAAAAAGATTTTTTTTTCCTTATAACCAGCATCTATGTCATCTCTGAGTAAAATGGCTATTTTTAATAAACTATACATGAAGTGTACACGTGGAATTCCATCACCATATTCCAGCAAACGTTAAAGAAGTTTCACTCTTTCTTTCCTCAGATTAATGGCCTGAATTTACAGTTCTTATTTAGACAGTAACTCCATTGCAGCCTGAGAGTATTTGGCATTAAATAGTGCCAGTCTGTACACTATACCATTAATTAATTGCCTCACACTCTCTCTTCTTGTATCCTGGAAAGATGTATTGGAGGATGTATCACAGGAAGAATGCTGTTCATTGAATTACTTATGGGATCAACAGAGCTGTAATCAGGTATCACAAACATGAGCTGTTTGTTCAATCACGTTTTATTGCCTCAGATCACATCTCAAAAGCAGTGTAAGAAGCAAAAACAAATTAAACATTGTATTCAAAGTGATATTTTAATTTGGTCTCATCCATCCATTGACCTTTCTAAAGATTTAGAAACTCCCAGGGGTTTGATCCAGAGTTCGCCAACTATTGCTCTTAAGGAACAGCAGCTACTGTCACCAGTGGCAGGTAAAGTTATGCTGCCTTCCTGTCCTCTTCAAACATAAACTTAAAAACAAACCCCAAAACACCTCACTTGCAGTTTAGTGATTTCTTGTTCATTTTTTTTTTTTAAATAAAATTAGGAAACAAGCTGTTCAGATATGTTTGTTCAGATATTAATCTGAAATTAGTTTCCTTACATAGATCCTTCCTTTGCATCTTGCTTACATATTGGCCTTCAGATTTTCTTCAAAACTGAGATCAGGACTACGGAGATCAGAACAAATTGTGATGAAGGTACTGTTGTGAAATACCCCTGACAGCAGAGATCAGAACAAGAGCATAGACTCACTTCCTTATATTACTTACCTAAGCTAAATATATATGAATGGACCGATTCCAATCTGCTTAGAAACCATTATGGAAATAAAACATTAATTTTTATGTATAAGGGGCATAGGGATGATGCATGGAAGTGTACTATCAGAAGTGGTCAGGTCCTGTTATACGACTTGAGCAACTTAAAACAAGAAGGGAAATTCCCTGATTTTTCTGAAGCTCAACTGATCTCCATTTAGGTCTGACAGCTCAAGCAGTTTATGATCCATTCCATGGGACTCTGAACTAAAACCAGTTAAAACAACAAAAGCATTGTGAGTCTTCTTGGTTTAACAGAAACCCCACACCTGTAGTTTTGACATGCTGCTTGGTACCATCATCAGCTGAGAAGTAAATAATAATCCTCACCTTTATGTAAACTTTAAGAGCTTCCCACACTCCCAGCTTCTGTGGGATGAAAAGGCATTAATGTCAGAGAATAATTGGATTCTAACCCTTGCCAGTTCTCAGAAAGCTGGACGGAACATAAGGGAGATCCTAAGCCTCCATCCATCAATTCCTTCACTGGGATAAACAGTCTTTCATCTTGTTAACCTTCTTTCATACTGATCTAGTTACGTAAACTTTGCCACAATTACATACGTGTCACCTGTACACAGTAAGGATTCAATAGGTGAAGAGAATGAATGCAACTGAAGCTTTCATGCTGTCTGTTTTGAGTTTATGTCTCTGAAATACTGCTTTGGTTCAGACCAATATGATGTGAGTATTTCCTAAAATGTCTGTTTACATTGACTATCTAAAACAGAGAAGGAACCACGGGTGAGAATTTAATTTCACAAATGCAGAACCACTGCTTGTACCAACAGAACTACCACAGGCTTTCACTGGGCTCATGGGAAGAATGATTGAGTCTTTTCTTAAAGCAATGGAGCATAAAATATTTAGGAACTTTGATTAGTCAAATCAACATTTCTATCTGATTTAATAGGAGCTTATTCGCACAACACAATATTTCTAGCAAAATGATTCCACAAGCCACACGCCCTATTAACTCCACAAGTAGCATTATATTCACAATCTACTTAAATCAAATCTCGCAGCTACAAGTGCACCACTGTAAATAATTCCTATCTCCTCCCCACTCATTATGTGGGGAAGGAACAGCCACAGCTTTTCTCCTGATAGCGTGACTGTATTGGGCAATCAGGCTGAATACATCCTAACGTGCATCAATGCTCAAAGTTTCTTTTTATCAGCATCAACAGCCTTTTGCCGATATGTTGGTATTTAAATCCATGAATCCAAAAAATGAAGACCAGGATAAGTCCCAGTGATGATAGGCAAAGAGTCATCAAATAGTCTTTATTGCACTGTTGGTAAGATTTATCAGGAAGTGTTGGTTTGACAATTTCAAAATGTTCTGTTTGTGACATCTCAGATGTGAGATATTTCTACCTAATTTTATTCCTGACTGCATTCCTGGCAGACTGCCCTTCAGATCAGATTTATGACTTCTGGACCACGACCAAATTCAGGAAAAAAAAAAAAAAGAAAAAAAAAATATTATTTTGCTGCTATAAAGAAAATGGACTAGAGAAGGGATGCAAAAAGATGGGTGATATGCACAGTGTGAGTATTCAGCAAAATGGGTGTTTTCAGTGACATTTTGGATAAGGCAATATTTCATTTGTCAGTGTAGAAGAGAGGGATTTGCAGCAATTAAGATGAGAAAAGCCTGAATAAATGTTGTTTAAAGACAGAAAAAGAGGGCCATAGCTTGTAAACTTTATTCAAAAGCACAGGTCAAGACCCAGATACAGTGGAAGGATTGACCTAGGAATGAGATTAAACCAAACACAATACCCAGCATACAGGCTCAGCATAACAGTGGCATCATTCACAGAGATGGAAAAAGGAAAAAGGAGTGAGAAATAAGGAACTAAGAGGGCTTTTTTTTGATCATTTTGAACTTAAATGACTAGTTGCATGAAGTCAGGCAAAGAGAGACAATCCAAGGTTTTCATTTGGACATGAAAAGAGAAACCCACAGCGGAGACGTCTGTGAGGCATTGGCATAGAGATTGTAGCTGAAATTGCATTTGCAAATCACATTGGTCAGGGACAAATTATAGGGAGGAAGATTAAACAGATGCAGCTTTGTGGAATGCTTATACAAAGCTGGTGGGAGAAAGTGAAGGATCCTCCAATTACTCCCTAGAAGCATGCTTATGGAGGACAAGAATTCGGGCTGGAGACAGTCTTACAGTCCAAGGGAGAACAAGATGTAAAAAAAGAACATTGTTGAGTATTAGCTGATAAACAGTACAAGGATCTAGACTAATGATGCTTTCAGCTTCTGATGGTAAAATAACCTCAACTTGTGTCTACCACAGACATGCACAGCAAAAGAGATGGCTGCCTGATATGAGTATTTTCTTGGTGTAGCTTTTAGCCTTTTTATGATACAACATTTTCTCTTGTGTCATTGAACTGAAAAAAAAATAAACATAAATGTTCTCTTCTCTATCTGAATACTAACATTATCATAAAAGTGGATATTTGCCACTGAAATACATAACATACATTTTGAAAATTTCTTCTGGTTGTGGTGGTTTTTTTTAACATTTGGAAGCAAAAGAATGAATATTGACATTTTTTTTGGAGAGAGCAGGACTTCTGTTTAGCTCCAGTCAGAAGAAAGCTGTTTTGAAGATGGAAGTAATAATCTAGAATCACAAGAGAAACAAAGCTGGAAAGAACAGAGGAATAGAATAGTTAATGTGAAGAGCTTATTAAATAAGTCCAGTAAAACTTTCTTTCATTTTGTTAGAGTGGTTTTTTTCTTCACTTTCTTATGCCCACCTCACATTTGCCCTGCATCATCCCACGAGCAGCCTTTGCCATGATCTGAACACAGCTGCACCTTGCAATAAGTAACCAGGATTTTTCAGATTAAGCAATATTAAAAAAAAAAAATCTAATTCCCCTCTTTCAGTTTTTTTGATGGTGGTGGTGGTTTTTTCTTTTTTTTTTTTCCTTCTGCCAGACAGACCCATCAAAATCTTATTTGCTTTGTTTATTGAGTCTGAAGGATTTTGCTGCTCATAAAGGACATGCTCGCCACCTTAGCCCATCAATCTCTGCTTTGGTGTACTGCTTCTCTCTGGATTGGCAGGGGGTTGAAAGTGACATCAGCCTACAGGGCTTTAGAACTAATGCTCCCGTGTGCGTCAGGTAATCCAATTGAGTTCTTATATGGCGACGGACCCAGAGATTTATATTGAGCCACTTCCTAAAAGCTGACTCTTATTACCTGTCAGCTGAACTACCAAAAAAAAAAAGAAAAGTAACAAGTGTAAACAGCCTCAGCAGACATGACGTCCTCAACTTCAAACCAGGAGCTGCTAGGCTTGTCTTGCAAACAAGAGAAGGAACCTTACTGTTTAATTGCTTAGCCACTTGCCAAACCACACTAGTGCTTAGTTACGAGATATAAACAAAGCAATAAAAAGAGAGGAAGAAAGAGAACGAAAGAGAGAGACAGGAGAAGGAAAGAAAGAGACAAAGAAAAAACCTCCAAGAAACAGAAGTCCAAGCAAGTCCTGAATATGTTTAATTTGACATTTTCAGCTATGATGATCTAAACAATCAGTATTGGGGGAAAATATAGAAGATTTCAGACTATTCTGGATGCAGCATATGTCCAGCTTGTACAGGTAGGTTCTTATGTATTTCTCTTAATCTCATTATCAATTAAATAAGTATTAAAACATTCAACTTCTTGTCCTTGTACAGCAGTATCTAGTATTTACCCTGAGTTGTTTTTTGTGGTGTGCTGTTTTCTTTCTTTGGGATTTTTTGTTTGTTTGGTTTGGGTTTTTTTTGTACTAAATCTCATTTATTTTCTCTCAAGTTATTAGCTATTTCTGATTAAAAGGCTGCTTGCTTGTATGAAAAATTATAATATAGAGTTGGTCAGACTATGGTCCAGAATGTCTCCTGCCTCCTTCTGGAGTTAGTAACATTCACCTCTAACAGAATTTCACTGATAAAACCTCAGAGTTCCTCAGCATATTTTTATTTTCTATTGAAGGCAAAGGAGTAGAAGGCACTGCATTTATAGCAGGGATTCATTTATATAACTCAGTTCAGTTCACTTGATTCTGGAAAACTTGTTTAAATACATTATTTATTCATGGGTTTATACAAAATACTGTTATTTAGGAAACAGCACTGAACTCTAAAGACTAGAAGGACTTGTCTCTAGTGATTACAACCTGGGACTAAAGACTCTCAATTAAGAAAATGGTTTCCTAATTTCTTCCCTACTGCTCTCCAATGTGTTTTTTTTTGCATTACAGTTTGCAGATTATAAAATAAAAGCATCCTTATTTTATGGTATATACTTTGTAAACATTACTGATTTAGAAATTTTTAGACAGAAATTCCAGAGAAACAGAAATAATGGTAATTTACTATTTACTTCTAAAGTGGATCACCACTGAGAGCAAACCAACTGCATCACCCTCAGTGATGTGATGAAAGAAGGCACTGAGACTTTCTCAGGTGATAGAGTCCATCGGCATTCAAATAAAGATCAGAAGCTTTGGATATCTTTCTGCTGCAAGCAAAGGTAGAATTGTGACACATTCAGTACTCAAAAACTAGCTTCAGAGTGCCTGTTTACCCTATTATCAATAGGCAAACCACAGCAGCAATCACTACAGTAGGATTCTCTGCTTCAGAAGCTGCGGAGAGAATTTGGAAAGCCTGGACAGCATAGGTAAAATCTTTTAATCTTTAATTTGGGACTTTATTATTCTTTAGCATCCAAAGGAGCTACAGTAAAGCCTGCTCAGGTTCTTTTACATGTGTAAAAGCCACATCTTTTAACACCCTTACCACTCAGTTCATGACATTCACTCCAGAGAGGCACAGAACCACACTGTTCAGGAATCAGATTTCAACTCTCTCCTTCAAAGATTAGACTTTTAAAGGCTGGCCCAAACCTTGAGAAGTTTATGATTTCCTACCAATGAAATTTGGCTCTTCAGCCACGGAAATTTATGCCCCTTGAGTGTTAAATACTTTGCAGTAGTCTGATTAATGCTCCTATTGACTAAAATGCATGGTTCTAGAAAGGAAATAAAGAAGCCTACATTAAGAGGGCAAAAAAAAAACATATAATGAAGGCTGTATCATTACAGATATAATTTCTGTGGCATAACCTTTCTAAGGAAAAGTTGTTTCAGCAACAAGGCAACTCCCTTAGTAACTTGTCAGTGTTTACAGATTTGGCTCCTCCTGTCTACTTTTATTTGAACAGAATTTCTCTGACATAATTTTAAGAAGTTATTGAAATTATAAACCCATAAATTTCTACCTCATATTTCAGAGTTGCATTTGATTCTTAGTGAGATTCATCTCTGATATGAGGAATACAGTGTATTGTCTCCAAAATTATAATAACAAGCGTATAATAAGTCAGAGTATAAAATTTGTATATGGAATATATGTGAATATATCAGGTTATAATTTAACTTAATTTTATACTAGATCTTTCAAAAATGTGCTTTTTTCTGTCTCTTCCAACTTTTCATGTAGCTAAAATGTATTGGTATTTTGTGGACAAGCAGCACTGAAACATGGCAGATTATACTTAAGCAAAGTAATTAGTAATTATCCATTTTTTAAATTCAGTTATTATGCTTATATATCTAGGTAAAAAACAAGTTAGGGCTATTGTGTTGGCCCTAAGATGCATTATATACACAAGAAGCTCAGAGTTTAGTTTATACATTTGAAAAAGTCCACAGTATACAGTGGGGGGACCTAATTCCCCCCAATTTTTAATTGTTTTTTTCTCTGAAATATGAGTACAGTTATGATTAAGATATTTTACATTTAGTTTTGAAACTTTTTTCTCTATTTCCCCTAAGATTGTAAGTAACAGTCATTAGTTTAGTGAGAGCAACAACATTCCCTTAATTCAATTTTAACTACATTTTAATATATTTTGAGAATTTGCTGTTAAACTTTTTTNNTTTTACTGTTTGCATTTCAATTTTAAATGTTATGGATGAATAGTGCTTATAAAAACAATATATTTAGTTGTCACTTCTTAGTAAATAATTTCTATACTATATTTTTGATAATCCTAACTTGTCTTATGGAAGAGTACTGGTCTTCAAAAAAACAAACAACAAAACCTTAAAAACTTGAAGTATTAAACCAGAACTGTAGAACTGTCATACAACACAACAGGTGCAGTCAGACCAAATCCAAAGCTCACAATCACAGACAATCTTTCCTCTGTAGACAATGCATGTTACAATTTTGTGGATTGTTATGAATCAGATGCAAATGAAAACAGGTTTAGGGTTCTCACTGATGGAGAGTTTGGTCCCACCTTTCAGTGCTTCTTTAGTTACTTCTCCTAGTTACTACCTAGTCCCAGTTATTTTGGAAACCAAAAATCTCTCAAAATCTCCATACATTATTCCAAGTTACAGGGCTTGGATTTTTTTTAAAGCAAACACCATACAGTCTTAATCAACAAAAGATTATGATCCTCATGTGAAAATTGTTCATTTAAGAATATTTAAGTATGAAGAGTTGGGTGGGGCAGAATTATTTCACTGACCCAGAATTGGTTTAATGTATATGTAATGATCTTGTGCCATAAATCTTATAATAAAGTCACATCTTGATGATCTTGGAGGTCTACTCCAGCCTCAGTAATTCTGTGATTCTCTACAAAAAGTATCTTCCTATCTTCCCACTGCAATTGAGAAATTATTCTGTGCATCAACTATTTATTCTGTATGCATACCAGGATAATTTGCAATTTAAAAAATGTTACTACATTCACTTTTATAACTGTATAATATTTAAGTGCATAAATTAAGTTTCTTCCTGGAGATACCTCCCGCTGAATGCAGAGAGGTCATTCTGGCCCTGGTTCAGGTTCGTGCCAACACTGTCCCTGCCTCCACAACTCAGGGCAGTCAGAGGCAGTGAGAATGATGCTAACTGCATCTGCTCCTCTTCAGCCTGTGACTACAGAAAGTGTTCTGCCTTTGTCATGTCACATCAATGTACTGCTAGGCTCAGGACATAAATTCTCTAAAATTGCTTTGGAACTATTACTGATTATTTAAAAATTATACCTCAATCCAAATGTTAATATTGCTCCTATTTTTAATTCCCCTGATTTTGCATTCTGACTTTGATTTATTGCACAGCAAGTCCTGAGATAGGCTGCAAGATTTTTTCTTAGTGTATTTGTAATACTTGATATTAAAAAAGCATTTGTCTTGCCTTTAGTCAGATATTATTTGTGGTTTAATTTACTTTTATACCTCAGTGGAATTTTCAGTCCCTTTTGATGAAGTTTCTGAACTCTTGTGTCACAAATATGTAAAGGTAGAAATTATCACTCGGCTACTCTTAAACATAAGGCACTTCAAAGCAATATGTTGCTTTATCAATCTTTGAGGGGTGGAACCACAGAGGAAAATGAAGAGATAGGATAGACATACTGGTCAAAGTCCTCACCTCAGTGTGTTCAGAAATTACATTACTTGATACGTTAATTAACCCATTGTCCAGCACTTCCTGTCAAGTAAAAAGGGTTCTGACTAAAAATGCATTTTTCTAGCTGCTTTTCATTCTAAAAGATCTTTAATCGTTAGCAAATCTGTCTTGCTAATCTGTTATGGATGCCTTTTCAGCCCTTAAAATCATTCTATCAGCCCTCCAACACCCTAGGAAAATGTTACTTCAAGTTTCCATCTCTCCTGGCATTTGATCAACTTAGATTTGAAAGCAGACTGCTTAACATCTTGAAGAATAGCACCTGAGCTCCTCTAGATAGGTCCTTTCCAAAAAGTGGGCTTTTTTCCCTGCTTCACCTTGCTTCCACTGATACAAGAAGTTTTGCCTTTGGCTATACTGAAGCAGGATTGCGTCCCCTTGGTTTTGGACATTTATTTACACAAGATGGTTTTAGTCTATCAGACAGCATGTGAGGCTTAAAAGAGACTACTACCCAGATGAGAAATTGGAGTACAACAGATGAAAGGCAGAGAAGGCTAAGAAAAATACCATATTTAGAGACAGTTGGCTAAAGACTGCATTTTTATAGACTTGTGTGTAGTTTTACTGGTGTGTCCTTCAAAACAGCACTAGAAGAAATAATTCCTGGTCTCTAACATTGCCCTTGAAACTGGTGGATGGAGGCTTAGATACACAGCACAGCAAATACATTAAGCAAAATCAGTGTTGGCTAACTTCATGTGCCTGTACATGCAGCAGATTTACACTTAGGAATAGACAACATTTTCTGGATATAGTCGTGCACTCCAAGCCCCCTCTCTGCCTGTCACTGTAAGCCTACACTCATACTCTCTTAGTAAGGTTAGTGTTTGAGGTTAGCAAACTCTCAGATCTGTCAGAGGACCTACTTAAGTGGTCTCTGTCTGGCTCATTCATGTCAAAATCAATTAGTCACTTCTAGTAGAGAGGCTGTGATGGGCCTTTAGGCCCGAAACAGAAAAAGGCCATACACCTTTCTCAGACACAACTGCCTACAAAATATGCATCTATTTACACCCTTCAGCAATCTAAAAGCTGCTTAAATTTCCACCTAGGTATTTTGCAATACACAGAATAATGAAGCTGAACTGGATGTTAAGTCAGAAGAAAGACAAGACCTCTGCAAGAACAGCTTCCAGACAGTAAAATTTCTGGTTTGACAGAAGCCTTTCCAGTTTACAGAAATACCCAAGGTTAATCCTTTGGTTTTGTTATTGTGTTTATACACAGACTTTTTGCCAAAGTTCTCATTTCCAGTTGTTCTTCAAGATGCCCAAATGAGGAAAATCTCTTCTTGATTCATGCCTTTAGAAGCAGACAAGAAACAAACTTGGCCCCAGATTTTCAAAACCTTTATGGAATTTCTTCTTCCTCACCATCTTATTCACTGCTATGTCCTATGATCTCCCTTGTCATCTGCTTTTTCACCATCATCCAGGTAACAGATTAAGACTTTCGTACTACAGAAACTGATTGTACAGCTGAACCACCTCCCCAGTAAACTCCCTCTTACAGGCTTGCGTGAAAACAGCCGTCATTTCGTTAGGAATCCAGATGTCCTGTTCCTCTTGAGGATGTTTAATGCACATGACCGTGTTTGATAAGGGAAGGTCAGTTTCCTTAAAAAAGTAGTAGTCTTTATCTTTCTTGGTTTTACACAGTCAACAAACCAGCAAAAGTAAAAATGAAGCTTGACAAAAGCCACGTTGCTCCCTTACATTTTACTAAATAAGACTGCCAAATCTAGTAAAGCCAAATTGCACACAAAGTGACCCTGACATAAGAAATTACCAATGCATGATTGTTAGTAACTTAAATTTAATTGCAAAGCTGTAGTTCATAATCTTTTATAATCAATTCAATTTCTTTCATTGACCCCAGATTTCCATGACTGCTTGGATGAAAGCTTGCACATATGACAAAGCAAAATGTACCAAAACAGAATAAAATAATTTAGAATAAAATATGATAAATAGGTGGATGTTTGTGGCAAAATTGTGGGTTAGCCTCACCTTAGTGTACCTTTCATATCTGTACAAGAGTAGCTTAAATTCTTCCAGGGGAAAATATATTAAGTTGAGACAGTCCACATAATGAATGAATGTGTTGCAAAGATTAGAAAGGGAAGAATATTTTAGGCTAACTTGTCTATTTGGATGGCATGACCTTATTCCACAGAAGTCAGCAGAAGATTTGTCTGACCTCAAGCGTGAATTGGCACTGAAAGTACTTTGCTACTTTTTCCAGGCACAAATACATTAACCTCTATATCCTGGCCAAACTCCAAAATAGGTGATTACATTCTGCTGCTCTAATTTTTCCCTGCAGGCTCAACTAGACCCTAGCATAATTTCCTGATATGTAGTGTTACTGCAAACCATCAAGTCCCTTTCTGCAAGGTTGATGTTACCTTTTTCCTCCTAATCTGTCTGCTTTGCCTTGTCAGTTGTAGCTTGTTTGAAGGTCGGAAATGGTTCTGGATCACAACTTTTATTAAATGGAGGGACCTTGAATATGTGCAGTGCTACAATGACAATATCTTCATATCACTTTTACTCTCATATCATATACATAGTGTACCTTGGCTAAAAAAGAAGTGAACTGTAGTTTTTTTCCCCAAGTACTCAGACAGTTATATTTTTGTTAAATATCACATCATGCTGGTCTTGAAAACCAAAATTATAAAATACACCCCCGAATTACAGAATGTTCTGAGTGGGTTTAAAAACCAATTGCCAATTTGCTTGTAAAATTACACATCATTTAACTCTACATTGGATTAAAGCAATGATTTATTACACTTTGAAGAGATTATTATTTCCATGGCCATACAATCTAATAATTTTTAGAAGAAGTTTGCACATCATCATTGCTAGCATAATTAATTTATTTCATACTTAGTATTGATCTGAGTATTTCCTCTTAAACATTCACTACAAAAGTGAAGCACCTCTGGTGTAACTGCTGATTTCACTTTGGCTCTATAACGCTGTAATACCTGCACTCTGTATAGTTGCTTGTTGAGTAACTTAACCTAATTAAACATCTCAGCACTGAAATCACTTGGTATAAGCACTTCTATCTACAATAGAGCCTGCAGTTCTCCTTCTGCCAGCACGATCTCCAATGAAACAGCACTAAGTACAGTCTGGTGTATTACCCATACAGAGAAGTCACATAGACTCTAGCTCTGCGGATGTGAATTGATTGCTTAGTCCAGTATCACAGGGTTAAGTGAAATGCAATAACAGTAATTTATTATGAAGAGAAATGGTGATGGCTTAGATTAAGAAGATTTGTCTGTCTCTTCTAATTAAGGTTAGGTTCTTAAGAAGCTTTACTACCCTTTGAAGCTACAGAGACTAAAATTAGTATGCTGGTTCTGTTTAAAATGTCACTAGGTTGGTCCATAATCCTGTAGTGATTGCAGAAAGGGAGCATTCTTCCAGTGTTTTGGTTCCTTGTTTGGAAGGTAGTGATCCAGGACAAGACTCCATGAATCAAAATACGAGTATTCTATTAATCAGCAACAAGTTGGTTCTGGGAGAACATTTTAACGCTCTTGTAGTGACCCCTTCAAAACTGCATAATAAACAGGAAGCTGGCAAAGAAATCAGCTCTAAGACACAGTAAATTCTATTGCAGACAGAGAGCAAATGGTAACAGTATGTGGGCTGTGTACAGAGTGTGAAGAAATGGTTAGGGGGGAAGATCTGTTTTGTGTCTCTAAGTGAAGTCATTTCACAGTAGTGTTTATATCCTACACATGACAATAGCATGCTCACGTGGTGGTCTACAGACAATGTCAATACCTCAAAGCAATAGATGGATCAATTCCAACTTTTCTCATTGTGCCCCTATGTTCACAGCATACAATGAAGCTATGGAGCTCATTGTTACAGGACAGTAACAGCAAAAGTGTACATTAAGTTCAAAACATTTTAGCAAATTTTAAGTTTGGATCCAATTTTCCTTACAGTTGTGTAGACCTAGAGCAGCTCTGCCTAGATTGGTTAAATACAGAAATGTAAAACTGCTGAAATGGAAAAAAATCATAGCCACTTAGGAAGAACAAAAGCTTATTTGATAATATTTAGTATGATATAATGTTCTGAGGAAAAGTGTCTGGGATCAGGAAAATACTTTTCCACTAGGTAAGACATTAAATTATAATTCATTACAGGATGCCTTTCTCTAAATGATCTGATGCTGCATTGCAGAGACAAAGCAGGGAGAGTGTGTGGACCAACATTTGTCTGCAGTATGCCAGGTTTTATGCATCTGTCAGAGCGGACAGTGTGCCGGGAGCCACTTAATTGCTCTTCAGCAGGTCACAGAGGGAATCATCTTTTAATTTGGTTTAGGGAAACAAAGCAAATTTATATGTGTATCAGTATGGATGAGCTGAAAGTTCTGAGTCTCAGGTATCTGACCAAGAAAACCTCTCATCAATAAATTCACTAAGTCTCCAAGCTTTTACTGATTAATCTGATGAGCAATGAATGAAACTCAATTGTTCTGTTTGACTGTGTTTATAAACCTTTCATGTTACAGTGTATCTCTTCTGCTTCACCATTCTTCTCCTTTTAAATTAACTGTCATGTTTTTATAGAGAAGAGCATCCAATTAAGCAGCAAAATCAATGCCCTACCATTCAGATAACCACTCACAAAGTCTGAACAGCACATATTCATGAAGGATCTTCTGAGTATAAAGTATCTGCCCCACAGAATTTTGTGATTGGTTTTAAATGATGGGCTCAAAAAGATTACAGGGAGTTACTTAGTTCAGTCCCCCTTACTTAGTCTTACACAGTTTAAGCTAGGGATGAATGATACCTACCTTTTGGGAACAAAGAAGCAGAGTAGGTCACAAAATATTAATGTGAGAGAAGGGTACAGCTGTAATCAGTATGGTTTACTTTGAGCAATTCAGTCTACTTTAGTATGTCTAAAATCTGGTTTCTATTGCAGCAGGCATGAGCAGTTCCTGTGTGACACTGGCCGAGGTTCTGTGGGCAAAAGGAAGCTCTTTGGAGGAAGAAGAAATATGGGCACTCTTGTACTTGGCCACAGTGCAGCTTCTGGAGGACCTTCACAAAGGTGAGGTGAAAAGTATGTTCTTGTAGTTCTTACTGTTGGAAATTCATTCCTGAGGTATTTTAGCTCTTTCAAGTTTGTTGTTTTTGTTGTTGTTTGGAGGGTTTTTTTGAGACAAAAAGCACTAAAGGCAATAATAACATATTTTTAATAAAAAAGATAAATCTTTCAGTGCTGCTGGGTTTACATGCAGACTGCTTTGCCTGCATAAAAGATCTTTACAGTTTTTGTTGTTCTGTTTGTTTGTTTTTTTTCAAAATTACACATCAGATATTAATTCATGTAAGCACAATTACACAAGGTGGAACAGGACAGAAGAGTCCTTCCTAATGTCTGAATAACATACATACACAGAATGTACAGTGCCAGCTAGGATCATATCCTTCATGTCCTGATAGAGGAGGACAGGCAAACCGACATGGCTCCTCCTTCAGCTAGTAAGAAACTTTTATCCTTGATGATAATAATACGACTTATTATAGTGGCTAGGCAAGTCATAAAGATGAATGCTTGCCAAGCAGGCCAGCTGTACAAGACAGCACAGACGAGCAACCTGTGACACTTTGAGAAATGTTTAAGACAATGGATATTCCTTATGAGGGGAGAATAGCTGAGTTCTTACCTCATGAGCATGTAGAACCAAAACACAGAATACTGAAAAAATGTGTTGAGTAACTTCTGCTATAGCTGGAGGAGTGAACTTTTATTAAGTAGTTTTTAATGGACTGGAACAATACAGCAGGTTGACTATAGCATCAGGTCTCTACTATTTAGCATAACAAGGGTATGGAACAGCTCAGACAAGACAGGCACCATGAATGTGCAAAGCAGTGCAGCACAGAACTACTCACCTGGATAGATTCAGCTCAGGTCCATCACAACTTATTAACTCAGTGACAAACACTAAGCTGACACTATGCTCTCCTGATCTCTTGTTTGAGAAGAAGGAAGGAGGGAAGGAGGGAAGGAAGGAGGGAAGGAAGGCAGGCAATACTTTTTGGATATCTATCGAATTGAGATAATCAGCTTATGTTCCTTATGCTGCACCAGATATACTTAGGGTTTTATGATTGGAAGATGAAAAGTAAAACAAGAGGAAGTAGAGAAGTAGCTACAAGCTGATCTACAGGTCTAGTGCAAGAATGGTCAAACATGTCTTTAGAGAGCTCAAGTCCAGAAGTAATGCCAAGTTGCACTCATTCTGAAGTTGAGTCGCCAGTGCTCCAGTTTCTTGGAGGGCAGTGAAGGTGAAATGCCTCTGCATAGCATCATCCCAGGTGACTGAGGCGTATCTCTGGACACACATCTTTTAATTACAGCTATATTGCTTCTAGCATCAGCCTCTTCTCAGGGCTGATAGTGCCAGATATTCACCGCACTGACATAATAAATCACACTAGACCTGGTGATGGTCAGCACCACTTGCTATAGCAACATTTGCAATAGATTTGGGCACTGACTGGTTAGCCAGGTATGCTCACTCACTGGCTGGGCAACATTACAGAAGGCCAGTTATCTTCATCAAGGCTAAAGTACAAGCTGTCTGGCTGTTTCTATAACAGACAAATTTCCCAGGATGTGCTAGTTTTGTTTGCATACTACATTGGTATGTACGACAAATGGTGAAGGAGCAAAAGAGCAGGTTAGCTGATGACTTTAAGAGCTTTGATTTTCTAAAGAAATAAATGCCACAACTATTGCAAATACCTGTGGTCTGTAAGTCTTGAATCTCTGGGTTCTCTGGATGTACAAATCTTCTAGGTGTATATGAGTTCCCATCTTAACTTTTTATCCATTTTTCTCCACCATGCATAAGAACCAATTAGCCATTTTTTAATGTATAATTTTTGAATGCTAAAATACCAACACATTTAGGGCATGTTTCTGAGCTCTTCTCCTGCAGAGGTGTGAATGGCCTCTGTTCTCTTTTGAAACAGAGACTGGTTCAACGACCAACAATTATTTTTTTAAAAATTACCTCAATTTCCAGGAACCCCATATCTAAATATAAGACAACTCAGCCCTTTACAAGAATACTACAGCTCATTACTGAGACTCCTTCAAATAGATTTTTAGAAAGAACAGCAAGAGCAAGCTGTTCCCTATGGGATAGGGAGCCCAGATCCAAGCACGGTTACAATGGTGGCAGGGCAAGGGCTGTGCCAGCCAGGGCCCTATCCCACGGTACCCAAATCAGGCAAGAAGGGCAGGCCTGGAGTTGACAACTCAGAATGCAAACCACCGCACAAGTTTGTGGTGACTTTTCTTAGGCTTCAGAAATCCATTGAAACCAATATATTGTTTATATGTGTGAAATGATGTGAGAGAGAAAGCAAGTCGTTAACCATCACTGAATTCCAGCTGACAAAATTAGCCAGGCATAAATGAACATGATTCCACCGACTTCTTGGTACATCTCCAGGAAACTTCAGTGATGGGTTTGGCTGTGCAGGTGAGATACCAGCAATATGATCTCTGAGGGCAGTGAATTCAACATTAAGAACTCCATTATCTTCTTCAACAATTTTCAGACCCTGCCATCTGTGTGATTTGTCCATGGTCAGTACTGCTGTCTGGTGAAGGAGATTTGTCCTTTCAAAACAATGCATACCAGAGGGAAGCTGCTCCTTTCAGTGCACCGGAATTGCTCCACAGACAAAGCAAAAACCAACGTGTTGCACTAACAAAGGTGAGGTATATTAGAAAATAAATCTTGACAGTACTTCATGAAGAGAAGCTTGTAGGTTTTATTGTAGCATACCAGGTATCTATTGTCAAACTCCATTTCTAATACCACTAAACAAACTGGGCTACACAGAAAGATTTACATGTACCTTTCAGCTTGCCATTAGATTAGCGTGTCAACATCAAATCAGTTTTGAACATCAGTTCTTAAGGTCTGCAAAAATGTATTATTTATAAAGGCTCACGGAAGGGCAGAATATTTCTATGAACATGATGTTTGATCTTATATAGTAATTGTAATCCCAGAAGCAGAAGGATTTTGGTATTCATACATTCAGAGAGTGGAAACACTCCCAGGAAGTCAGAAATATGTTCATCTTTGATAACCATTTACTTTTCTTCTCCCTGCGAAATTGTCTGTCTCTGGCAAGACAGCAAGATACAACACTCAGGTACCTTAACATTTCAAATACCACTAGGACCAACTAACGGGTGCAAACTGGAACATAGGAGGTTCCACATAAATATGAGAAGATGTTCACAGTGAGGGCAACAGAGCACTGGAACAGGCTGCCCAGAGAGGTTGTGCAGTCTCCTTCTCTGTAGGCATTCAAAACCTGCCTGAACATGTTCCTGTGTGACCCAATCTAGGTTGTCCTTCTCCAGCAAGAGGATCTTTTGAGGTCCCTTACAATCCCTAACATTCTGTGATTCTGTGACCACGTCAGTGCACAGTTCCCTCAGGCAGAATACAGTAGTTGCAAGCTCTCACATAACTTAGACACTATGCAGAAACATGAAGCTTTGGAAAAGATGCCAGTGAGAGAGCTTCAAAACTAAGAAAGTAGTTCAAATTTCTTCTCCTATTCATGGCATCACTGGAGAGAGAGCAGCCTGGCTCATCCCCTCAAGCTGAACAATAGTCATTGCATGCTATCTAGTCCATAAACTAAGGTAGCTATTGTACTTTTATATATGTTTCCTCTAGTTATCTTCTTTTTTTTTTTTTTTAAAAAAAAAAAAGATCTTTTTGGCTTCTGTTATTTTGTAACTAAGACACAAAAAGATTCTCTCTAGTATGATGTTTTTCTGTATTTAATGTTGACTTCATAAAGGCTTTCCTTTTTTATTTTGACAGATGTTGGTGTATTCCTTAGGAATGACCCTCTATTGGTCAGCAGACTACCAGGTTCCTCCAAACCAGGCCAGTAATACAAACATTTTTGCTTTCTTTTATCCTGTCTTATATTGGTAGGCTTAAAGATTGAGAGACATAATCTGAAATCACAGTAAGAAGAGCTTTATGTTTCGGACAACTAGAAAGAATTGAAAAGCTTATGTCAAGGTCCTGACTTCACCAAAAATACCAGTTCATCCAAATCAGAAACTTAGTTAGGCCTCATCTTTCCTTCTTTTTTATAAAAATCAAAATTGTTTCCATTAAGATGACTTGTAACTTGCTTTTAAGAGTGAGGATCATTTATTCCAAGACTGTAATAAGGAACAGGCTACCGAGGGAAGTGGTGGAGTTACCATCCCTGGAGGTATGTAAAAGACATGTAGATGTAGCACGTAGGGACATGACTTAGTGGTAGATGTGAGCATGATGGTTTAATGGTTGGCCTTGATCTTAAAGGTCTTTTCCAACCTGAGTCTACAGTTCTATAATTCTGTGATTCTATGATTCTAAGATAGGAATGGCTAAAAGAGAAACATCATGTTGGCATGACTGTGCTGCTGTGCACATTCATGTGCTCTTTCAAAGAACAGGATGATGGAATAAAACCAAATTTTTCTCCTTATTTCTGAGCAAATTCTACTAGCATCCCTGCTGGTTGAAAATTTGCATTTCTTGCTTACCCATAACCCTATCAAAGGTCTGTAGCATACATTTTGCTTCATTTCTGTATCTACGTCTCTGATTGCATGGTTTTGATTTGGAGAGCACAAGGTTTTAATAGATCTACCTTCCCTTTCATGGGTATACAAGGTCTAAGAGAAAAGATTCTATAAGCTACATGACTCAAAAATTTACGCATCTGGACTCTATGACAACAGTTTTCACTAGTATAACTCCTCATCTTCTTGAAGCTAAAGCTACCACATGTCTTGCATGAATCTTTAAGACTCACAGACAAATTAGCAAAGCTGTGGAGCAGACTGACCTGTTGTCTGCCATCAGGAAGACCCTGTATGGGCTGATGCCCTTCCTTGTAGGTGCCAATTCCCTCCAAGGCTATCCCAGCTCCCATTAGAGGCTCCATTTGGTGCCGTTATGCTGCCTGCCTGGAATTTTCCCAAAGTCTAAAGGAGTTTAGTGCCCATTTCTCACTCAAGTTGAAAGGCTTAGAGAAATTGCTGGTCTCAGTTTATGCAGGATTTCAGACCACTGGGAGATGTCATTTAACATTTAACTCCATTTTGACTCAGTCTCTCCAGCTGAGTGACCAACTACACACGCTCTTACTGACACTATGTGAAGATCTGCCACATAAAAGGCTTTCTCTTGAATCAATTCTGGAAACATGTGAGGCACATCAGAAGGATTTTGCTTCCTTACCAGCAAATCTCTACATAAAGAAAATGGTCCAGTTTGCAGTGGGAAGTGTCAGTGAGGTAAGTACTACTATCATACTCTTATCATCTCCTTTTTTTTTGATGAGAAAGGTGAGGAACCACATAACACAGTTGAGGAATTGCCTGAAATGAATACATATATGAGTTAAGGAAACAAGATTTGGTTGTAGACTTCTAAGAAGAAAAGCAAGTGTGTACAAGCAAATGAGGCAATGAAGCCATCTCTCATGCCACTCATGCTCCTGGGAAATGATGCAAATCCCACTATTGCACTTAGAGTATCTTCAGTTCTTTGGTTAAAACTGAAGCAATTGTAACTTACAGAGACTTCATACTTGCCAGAGGAATCAACTTTAAACAAAAAAAAACATTTTCCCATTGCCCTTCTGGTTTCAAACTTTCTGTGAATTTTAAAGAAATCACATTTATATCATACCAAGAATTGAAATCATCATCCTTGAGTGGAACTGAACATCTACTGTGCAATCAAGTCTGACCATGTGAAGTCTTTAATAAATAAACACCTGACTCTTTTTCAAGATTCAAAATATTAACAAACATTGTTTTGTTGACAAGCTAAATGAAACAGGAAGAAAACAAACTACAAAGAGTTTTTTTCTTTTCAACCAGTATTTGTTAACACTCTGAGATAACCTTTTCCCTTGCACTCTCTATTTTTCTATGTCCCACTGTAACAGAGGATGTCCCCTCTTAAACATAGCTCACATGAGAGCAGGAAGCCAGGAAAACTCAATCCTGCTTTGTGTTAATCTGAGAAGATTAAGTTGATTATACCAAGCAAATCAGCAGCCTCTGACAAGCAGAGGGCAAGGATCACTTCAGTGTGAGAGTCTGAAGTCCACATATCATATGATATTGACTTGCAGTATTACTGTCTTCTAGGTAGAGCGGGTAGTCAACGAAGACAGCACAGCCTCTCAGCTTAACAGAAGTCATGTGATAAGGAAGAGACTCCATGAGAAAATACCTGACACCTCACCACTGTCCTCCCAGATGAATTTTCACCAAGGTAGAGAAAGATTTATAACCTGAATTATCTAATAAGGATACAGCCAGCCTTTTCTGAGTCTTTCCCAAGTTAGGTGAATTGTTTAATTTCATGCCGTAGTGATTACATGTAGTGTGGGGTAGGACATTTATTGCTTCACATATAAATGACTTCATAATGAAAAGACTCTGAGGCAAGTCATCAAGGTTTCTCTGTTCCTTATTTCCTCAAAGGACAGTAGTCTTAGGTCTGTGAAGCAATGATAACAAATCAGCTTGCAAAGATTTGACTCTTAAAGCACTTTGCATAAAACTTGTGCCTGTGAAAAACAACCCAAACCACTTTGTAGTTTGTATACTCCAGTGTATTTTCAAAGGTAGAGTGTGGAAGTTATCATGTTGCCATCCTTCCTATTTGATTTCTCAAGCAAAGATTTATGGTTTCTTTTTGATTTCAGTTCTGTCTTTCTATACAAAAGACAATGTATAAATCCACACAAGGATTGCTGGTGTGATTTCAAGACAAAAGGCCAAATCCTGCTCACTACATAATTAAACCACCAAATACTAATTTCACATTTCTTTTGACAAAGATCTATATTTGATTATCCTGCAGAGTAATTCTCCATCTGCACCTGCAATGTGGACTTCATGTTCAGACAGTTCTATTTCTAGTCTCTGTACTGTATTGTTCATTTCAACAGAAATCTCGGACTTTGCAGGGGAAGGTTGGTCCAAGCTATGTAGACTTTTTTTTTTGGATATGCTCAATATTAGGCATATAAACAATCCTATTCCCATTCAGCAAATCACATCTGTGTTCCACTGACTTCAGCCAGAATGAAACACATGCTTAAATACCTGTGGAACTTTTCTATTAGGTATGATTTGTCATAAGAAAAGGAGATACTTTTTAAGGCAGCATTGAATTTCCTTCTCTTTTTTAAATTAAAAATTATCACCTTCAGAGATTCTGAAAAAGGACAAGAAACAATGCAACCAGAGCAAAGTTAGGGTATAACAGAAAATGTACTTCCGAATGATTTAGTATATCCCCTTAATGGAATTTCTACAGCTGACTGTGGTAGTGGAGTGTGTCAGGACACTGCCCGTCCTGCACACATAAAGAAAAGTATTGAAGGTTTTGGGCCTCAGAATATAAGGAAGGAGAACTTTGCAAGTTTTCTGAACTTTGCAACCTTTAAGTTAAATATATAAAGTAGAATTAATATACTAGATTTGTTTTAATTGGAATGGTTGAGGAGAACTATGAGATCTGTTCTGGGTCAGAATAAGATTGTGAAAGTAACAGAATGCAGTTACCAGGCTTTTCTTGGTCTTTAAGGAATTGAAGTCAGGGTTAGAAACAGACATGGACTACATAAAAATTAGTTAAGCCAAATATTATTTATGTTATCATGCAGATATAATGGTTTATAATTAAAGCATGTGATTCACCTTGTTTCCTTTCTGTTTTCAGACAAAGGGTCCAGATTAATGAATTATAGTCGGTCAACGGAAGATTACAGACAACTCTCTGTGGACTACAGTGACTCTAATAGTATTTCTGAAAGTACCTCTTTGATACTGTCCAACCGAGGACACAGGAGAGGTAAGATTTTCCTGAAAGATTATGTTTATGCATCATGAGACTACCCTTGTATGGTCAGGTGATAGGTACTCCTTGTGGTACTACTTGTGGTTATGTGACCAGGGAGGTGTATTTGTGCCATGCTGCATCCTTTTATACTGGATTCCTTTATACTTGTGTCCTACTGTAAAGCTATATATTTCCTTGTTACCACACAGAACCATCACCTCTTTCTTGCTTCATGACCCTTTTGCCAGGTGAAGCCATTCAGCAGATCACAGACAAAGCCTGACAGCATGTTTCTGGCACATGGGATCTTGAAATAGATGAGAAATAGCAAGAGCTATCCCACAAATGCATATGATAGGCAATGTCAAGATGGAAGTACTGAAATCAGTTGAATCTATGAATAATATCAAAGACTTGAAATGGGGAATAATGTTTCTTCAAGCTCATTCAAAACCAAAGGGACTTGTTCTGAAATCTAGAGGAAAAACCCCAATGAAACAACCCTTTGCTTTCTTTTATTTTTTGTTCTAAAGCCATCGTGTATTTCCTGCTCAGCGTGTAGTTTTTGTTGTGCTAAATGCCAGGTTGCAATGCAGCTCTACTGATTTAATTTGAGTTTTAGTTCCACTTTCAATCCTTTCATGTCAGGAACAGCATGAAAGAAACTGTTTGGGAGATGATCCACTCATCAAAGACACTGTGGTAGACATCAGTCAGGGTCCTTCCCAAGACACTTAAGTCACAGTGTAGGGGGATACTATGACATAAAGAAGAGAATTCAGCAGGAAGGGGAGTACTGCTGTGCATGTCTATCTTCATGTTTAAATTGGAACCTGAGATTGGGATACATAGACAGGATGTACACACTACCCAAGAGCAAAATGTTCCCATTGCCAAATGCCATCAGTGTCTCCTATAAAACCAAGCTTACCATGCCATATTAGAAAAAAGCATTCTTCTCTGAGAAGAATGGTAAATCTAGTAGAGCACTGTTATCAAGGGAGATCAATATCTCTATCTCTATCTGGACTGTACTTTAGAAGCTCATTTAGTAGCTAATAAATTAATCATCTACAGGATCAACTTCTTTGAGGACCACAGGTTACTTAAACATCGGGAGCATGCTAGATTTGTGATTAAAGCATGGCAGCCTGGCCACTGAAACTAGCCACCTTGTCCCACTGACATAACAGCTGAGGTAGAAAAAATAAGGGGAATTTTATGTGCTTGTCAAAGTATATTTATACAATTATTCAAAACTTAGAGTGTAAGCAGAGAATTTTGCAAGGCTTCCTCATCAAAAAGCATGTAGTTTCAGACCATAAGACTGAATCTTAACTTTGGTATCTCCCCCTGAGTATCTGGCTCATCTCAAATCTCACATTTTGTCACTGCCATCTGCAGTTTGAAAAAACCCCATGTCTGTGCATATTTTAACAATGTGACTGTAGATTTTCTAGATTTTAAAACTGCAGCTGGTAGTGGTACACTAGAATACAATGTCACGTTTTCATGTTGGAATTCAAAGTGAGGTCTCAGGGTGTAGTTTATGGATATTTTATTCAGAAAAAAGCTGACTTAAATGGTTCCTTCCACATAGATCATCTTACCACCTTCATCATTTTGCCTGTGTAATACTTTGATATGCAGTTCTTCAAAGAAGATCAACTAAATGACCCAAGCGAAGAAAAAGTCATCCTTCCCACCCTTCTCTAAAGGATTTAAAACATTTCTAACGCTAGAAGAAATGTTCATGGAACTGCCACTTGCATAATCCTTTCTGATTCTATCTCTAAATTTAAGCCTTCATGTATTTGGACAAAACAATGTCTATCTGTAGCAGCAGAGATGACTGAAGGTGAAAAATGACTCACAAAGCATCCTATATTCTCACCAGATTTTTTCGATGCAAAAACAATCACAATATATTTAATGTAACAGATAACCAGTGGAATATTTACAAACAAATGTAAGTTAAGTGATTTTATACCCCACTCTAATTAAGGCACAGATGTTTCACAGCTCTCCCCCCTCCCATTTTTATGTCTGGAAATAGTAGAACAAATACTAGCAGTAATTTCTGAAGAACAAGAGCTGTTTCACAAATTATCCCCTTACATATGGAAATAACAGCCACTGTACCTACATTCACATGAAGTGTTACGAAGAGGAAGTAACCATGAGAACAGGGACTACTGCTGGTGTAGTATTCACTTAGCCTTATCAAATAGCCATTTATCATGTCCAAGCAAGGACACAAGAGAGAAATTAGCCACTCTAAAATTCCTCCTTGTTGTAGTTGTCCCAAGCTCTGATGCTGCTACAATTGCTTCAGTTGTGAAATTTCCTTTATTCATTTCAGGGAAAGTTCCACAGACACACAGGTCGTGGGACCCCACCCTTAGTGGGTCAAGGACACAAAGTAGCTACAAGCTCTTCATAAACAGGTAATTTAAACTCATATTCTTAAAAGATGGAAGATATTTTATTACCAAGTAAAGCAGACAACTAGTGTGGCAATGTCATCAGAAAATGCCTGGATCACATCTGAACCTGCTTGGTAATTGATAGTGTTATGTAGAATTAAAGTGCACCTGAACTTGGTCTGGTTCCAAATGAAACAGTCCAAGTGCTCTAGTGAAATGGAACTGGAGCCCTGAACAATCCATACAAAACCAAGGAAATCGAAGTTTCCCACCTTTACTCTTTACCTCTGGGTCCTGCCAGATGTCACTGGCCTCTGAGAACAGCTGCCCCTAGCATGATTCCATCAGAGTGACAGGTAAGCAGCAATAGCTCACTGTAACTGAAACAACCAGGAAGCAACTCCACAGAGGGTGTGGATGGGAAAAACTTTCTGGGAAGGTATGAACAGTCATTGCTTTCATAACAAGGCATTCTACGGAGTCTGTATTTGTCTACATTCATATTGTGGATCTGGTCTTGTCTTGCTGTCACCTTAGCAGCATCTTGATGTGTTCTGGAGTGGTTATGACACACCATGTATATGATCCATCATTTTCAGTGGATTATTTGCATTTACATCTCAGTTCGTAAACTGATTTGTCTCATTTGTATCAGCCATACCCAGCACTGTGCCACTGCTTTACTAAAGACTTAGAGGTAACCCAAGGACACTTAACAGTAAAGACCTCTGCTCTGTCTTGAGGATTAGCCTAATTTCTGCCATGGCAT
Source organism: Chloroceryle aenea (assembly GCA_013399075.1). Lineage (NCBI taxonomy): Eukaryota > Metazoa > Chordata > Aves > Coraciiformes > Cerylidae > Chloroceryle > Chloroceryle aenea. The sequence continues at coordinate 167,358 of VWZY01006398.1, forward strand.
GTACAGCAGCTCTGTAGGCACTGATAAGGAAAGCTGGGAGGTGTACCATGGATACTAACTCCTTTTCAAAAACTAGGGAAGCACCTTTGCTGCCAAACAAGTTTTTTCTCACTAACACAAACAAGAGTGTTAGCATAGTGCAGCTGTAATGTTGTTTCCAAATGAAGATATGTAAGTATTGTTAGCCTCTAGGCACCACAAAGACCAGGATCCCATAGTTAAGCACCATGTAATCCCTACTGACATCCCATTTAAATTGAGTTCTTGACCCAGTTAAACAGGAGTCTCTTCTTTTAACCATGACATGAGTAATTCAGGCCTACAGGAAATGCTCCACTTAGATCAACTCCCAATTAAATGTATCCCAAGTAAACAGTTTGAACTTCCTGATAAACCAGCCATGATAATCTAAGTGATGAGAGAGAACACAGTACACTTCTAAGCATGCGATAAGAAAGAGCTACAAGCAGGTTGCAGGATAGCGGCAGCTTTTGTGGAAAAAAAAGTCTCCGTCTACATGCACATATAGATCTGTGTCTATCCAGACATCTATATTTGCATCATACACTTGGCAATGATATTAGTAACAGAAGATTTATTTACTGGGTATTTTTGAGCACTTGCCGTGCTTCTAACTACTAACCTGATTATCATCTTGATAGCCTTGATCTGAAATCATGCTGCCAACCAAATGTCCCCCTCCTCTGTTGAAAGATGAATTCTCTTCTCCAAATCTCCAGCAAGAGGTTTCCCATAGAACTTTAGGGACTGTAAACCTCGCTTTTGGTTGTAAGCATCAACAACTGAATTTCTACCATCCTCTTGCAAGTACCATGACAACAGTGGAGTCTAAATATGGGAGGAATTCATACACAGGAAAACAACCAACACAAAACTTGCACTGGATTTACCATCCATAAATCTTACTAATATTATTATGTGTATTTCTATAAGCAATCCGACTGACATAATTTACATCTCATAAAGTGAAGCTTCTAACTATATGCAGGGCTATTACCTATATATAAAGAAGACAAAACTTTCAAGTCTGGGATCATTTTAAGCATATTTCTCATTTAAATGCTGATCTTTATGAGGTTGCATTGATAGAAACAAAAATATCTAGATAGCTGTATAGACAGAGGAATATAGAATAGAATAGTAATAGGAATAGAATAGGAATAGTTCAGCTGGAAGAGACCTGCAACAATCATCTAGTCCAACTTCCTAACTACTTGACTACTTCATTACTGACCCAAAGTTAAAACATATGGCATTGTCCATATGGCTTTTAAACACTGATAGGCTCTAGGAAAACCACCTCTCTAAGAAGCCTGTTCCAATGTTTGGCCACTCAGTAAAGAAATGCTTCTTAATTACCAGTCCAAAACTCCCCTAACTCACCTTTGAACCATTCCCACATGTACTGTCACTGGACACCAGCAACTACACTAACTTTGTTAAAAACCTTTGGAAACTACCTGTTCCTGAAGCAACTCTGCAAGATGCAAAATAAAAAGATAAAACCCTGGGATAACAAAAAAGCTTCTCTGTGACTTCGGCATTTGTTAACAATGTAATTAACAAAAATCCACCTCAACGAAACCTTTCCTTCTATACCATGCAATCACTGTTTCCTCACTGATGTGTTTCCACATGTCTGTTTATGGGTTAAAAGTATAGTATAATGACAGCTGTCTGATCTGAGATTTCATGCAACTTTCTCTTAAATCGTTTGAAAATGCCCTCACTTCCATAAGACATTAATTTTTTCTAATGAATTCGTATTCAAATAATTTAGTTTCCATTCCTGGAAAATCCTGAATAGTATAACAACAAATCTTTTGGTTTTCTGAAGTTTTTTTCCTTCAGAAAATACGAAATGAGGAGAGTTAATCCTCTAGAATTCCCAGAAAGATATGAGGCTAAATTTTTTGCCTGTTGGCTTCACCAGACTTAAACCAGATACAGTAAATGAAAACTGGCTAGAAAAATGTAAAGGAAAAAGAGGACAGTTACTGAAATAGAGTTTAGATTTATTAATAAATGGTATCACTAATATCCCTGTTAAATTATTTTCTTTTTCTGTAAAGAAGCATTTAACAACTTATAACTGATGTTGCCCTGGATTTCCTATTCTGCTAATCATTGTACCTGAAGGTTTTTGTCCTCAAGTCTGCACTGCTGTGATTGCATGCAATATATATTGCTTACTATGATATTTCCTTTGAAGGTCAGTCAGTGCTGTAGAAGAAATCCCTGGTGGAACTCAGAAGAACAGCAGACAGAACCTGCTAAGTTTAGGTTCCACCTTCTCTGTGTCTACAAAGGACTACACAGCATCTGCTGCATCACAGAAATGTTTGTTCCACAGGAAGGAAAAGGTGACTAATGAAAAACATATAAGCTGATTTCAAAATGTAAATATGGCTAAAGAGAAACCTCTCATCCAGTTGTCACTCACCAGTGATGTGCATATTAGCTACTGAGTCATCTTGTTAGCTGAGTATTCTAAACTGACAGACTCCAAATTAGGCATGATCCAGTTGTGGTAACTCAGAAGTGAAGGCAGTGAAAGCTCTTGTCCATAAAGACTAAGCAAAAATGTATCATAGAACACTCTCTGACCTACATGTGTGATTTCTGCAAGCATCAAACACCATATGGACTGTTTTCATCAACTGCTTTGACAGGAGCTTCAGAACAGCAAACACATTCACAGAGACACTGAACTCAAACACTTCATGGTCAACGGCGATCAAAGGACTTAAATTTTTTTTACAGTGTATGCCTATAGTATAACCATGAGTGTGGCAAACCAATAGTTCACTTAAAGGTCTATTCCTAGTTGCTGATTTGTTGTAGGTCTATGTTAAATGAGAAGATAATGTTTCTTTGGCAGCTGGATCACAAAAACCCAGAAATAACTGAATCACAGAAAACTCCACAGTGCTGCTGCTCCTGGAGCTTTCTGTTGTGGAATTAGAAGGGACAGGTTTTAGGCTCGTGAGTCTTTTCACCTGTTCCCATTCCACAAGCTCAAGACTGACCAGTGGCAGATCTTTGATCAAGTGGTTCAGATAGATACTTTGGAAAATTAACTTTCTATATTTGAATTTAGTTTTAAATTTTGTTTATATGAGTTTTGCTGAGATAATAATTGAGTTCCTCAGAAGGAGTCCTGCAACTGTTACAACAAAGTGCTAGACCCTCTTTACATGTGATACAAAACTGCATTGTCTTTTTTCAAGATTTTTTCAAGAAAAGACCTAAATGAGTCAAGGTACTGAGTCACAGAGAATGTCTGGAAGGATCCACATCTTACCAGTTGCAGGCATTTAGTCATTTCTGTCTTTTTCAAGGGTCTAAAAGCATAGATGGATCTGAAAACAACCCAATGTGAAAAATTCCTTGAGATGGATGCTCAGCAATTAAAAAGAAATCTTGTGCTGTTAAAGTTGGATGAAGTTAAAGCAAAAGAACACAATGTCCACTAATAAGAAATATCAGTCAACCTTCATTACAGGGAAGAATGCAGCTCTGCATTTTAGTCTGGTTCCCTGTGGAAGCCAAGCTTATGAAATCACAGTGGTGGGTGGGTGTATGTTTGTAATATAACTTGGGAATCAAATAGGAGAAGGTCTCTGAAGAAATTTTCTGTAAGTGTCATGAAAATAGGTGCCTTGCAAAGGAAACAGATCTTGGTTAAGTGCCTTTACAGAAGAAAAGGCTTCAACATGAGCTTACCCCTAATTACACCCCAGAGAGTCCACAAAGGAGAGACCCCAAACAGAGAGGAGTCTTCAGTCAGCATTTGCACCTCATTAGGTGCTGAAGTCAATTAGCTACAGCATACAGATCAACACAAATGGGTTTAATTGGTACTGGTGTTTGGGATCTTCACTACATTCAGGAGACATTTATTAAATCTCTAAATTGCCTCCTTACAGTTTTCAGGTCCAGAATTTATTATTTTGTCTAGTGAACCACCAGTGACCTTACAGCTTCCTGGATCAATTGTGGTAAGTATGAACATTAAGACTTTAGAACTAATCTAGCGAACTTTTAATTGGGGCTCTTTGTAAGTTGCATCTGAGTCCCAACTAAATATTCTTGCTATGTCCGCCTCCAAACCCGGTTAAGGTTCCTGCAGAGGTATCAAAACTTGAAAGGAAGTAATTTAATTCTCAGTGCTATGTAGTTATATCCATTGGGGTGAAAATAGCTTGATTTATCCTTCTTAGCTAAGAATGCTCTCTTTAACACAAGGCTTCTGGGACAAAGAGCAAATATTCAATGTGACATACAGTGATAGTGTACTGGACTCCTCCAGTTTGCAGGCACATCCTCTACCTTTCAATACACAAGGTAGAAGGCCGACAGCATGCAGTAGTAAAAATAAGGTCAAAGGAAATCTAGAATTACCTTCAAATCTAGAATAAACCTGGTGATTGTAGAGTATGAGTATATTCGGCTTTTTCGTTGGGATTCCTGCTTTTTAAAAACTTGGAAATATTTGGGATAGTAACTTAAAGAGAAGGAATAGAATAGCATAGTGTTGTGATCAGTTCCATCAGATTATGTAGAGAGAGGAGACTAGGGGGCCTCAACAATAAAATGCTGTGGAACTTGCATTGCTGGTACTTGCCACTCATTCTTCATTCTTTGTTACATGTTCTTAGACTAAAAAAGGGAAATCCTATTTATCCCAAAGGGATCTCAATGTGATTCTACTCAACGGGCAGTGCCTTGAGGTGCAATGTGACATCAAGTCCAAGGCAAGAGATGTTTTCAACACTGTGGTGGCATATGCAAACTTGGTGGAACATTTCTACTTTGGCTTGGCTTACCTGAAAGGTAATCAGGCAGAGTTAACTACAGTAACGGTTCTCTCCCTCAGTGCCTCTGTGCATCCTTTATTAACGAATTACAGTAAGATCAATTAAGATCCTTAGATAAAAGCAGATTCAAAGCTTATGCAAAAGTAAGGTATGTTAGTTTAGACTGTACTGCACTGATGAAAAGCTTGTCTACCATAGGACTGTGCATCAGCACAGACTTAACTGTTACTGGCTGATATTCCCATGCAAAAAAGGTTGTCTTGAAGCCTTGCACTGGAATAATATTGCTCCGTGTAGCTTCAGCACAAATTCCAGGAAGCAAATATTCAATGTGACATACAGTGATACTGAGGAAGGCTGAATGTCTTTGTTCTTAGATATGAGCTGGTGTACAGGCTTATCTATTTCTTCTACATCCACATCTCCCTAGCCTGTTTCTGATGGCAAGCCTGGCTGATGCACTAGCAAGAAGCATACCTTGCTTGTAGGGCTTGAGGAGGATTAAAATGGGGTGCAGAATTTGAATGGTGAGCAGAATGGTAGCTCAATCACTTCTTGAGTGATTCTACAGATACCACACCAATGCAGAATCTAACAATTGTAATCCTAAATTACACATAGGTATCCTAAATTCTCCACCAAAGAAGCAGTAAATTAAGCCATGACACACAATACATCTCAACTGCCATCCATGATCCATTTTATTTTTATTGCTAGTGATGCACTGAATGAAGACATCAGGACTTGGAGGTACTGAAGTATCTGCAGACTTATCACAGAACCCAAAATTCTCATTTCAGGTAAAGAATTCTTCTTTTTGGATGAGGACACCAAACTCTACAAAGTGGCCCCAGATGGCTGGAATGACCAGCCCAAGAAGAAAACCTCCATCATTAATTTCACACTCTTTCTAAGGATAAAATTCTTTGTCAACCACTTCAATGTTATCCAGTAAGTGCGTGGTTGTGCTGACTGCAGGAAAACCAGTAGCATTTAGGATGACTGTTCAAGGCTCCTCCTGTATTCCTAAACCCTTTTGTGTTCCAGGCATGGCTTGACAAGGCATCAGTTTTACCTGCAGCTTCGTAAAGACATTTTGGAGGAGCGATTGTATTGCAATGATGAGACTGCCCTGAAACTTGGTGCTTTGGCTTTACAAGCAGAGCTTGGCAATTATGCTTCTGAGGTGAGGATAAATAATACAATACTTCTCACACGTCTCTCTCAACAGCTTTTGCAGCTTTTGATAGTCACATTGCGTTTAAAGAAGAAATATGAATAGCACATAATTTCAGCTAAGGCTTTTAGTAATGACATTTCAGATTTAATTGAAAAAAGTACAAAATTTGCCTGATTAAGGAGCAGTAATGAGCCAGATGAATTTGGCAGGAAATACAGCAGAATGATGAAAGACTCTCGGTCCTTCTTAATTGATAATACATCTCAGAAAGTCCAGAAAAGCTGTAGAACATTTCCAACATAGGCACAGCTTGGATGTGCAGAGGGGCTTAAAGAGATTAGAAAACATGTGAAAAAAAAACCCAAAACAAAACTGCAGAATTCACAGTTATTTTGAGTGTAGGCTTGGATCCACAAACTGCAAAGACAGAAAGGCTGCTGATGGTATATCTGAAATACTTATCCTAGTTTGCAGTGTACAAAAAATACCCATTTAAGTTCTCTGCCATATCTTCAGTTATATAAATCAGTGTGCCTCTTTTAATTGAGCTCTGAGTGGTCTGATCCTTCCTGGCACTGGGTCCTCCATTGTAGGGAGTACCGATGCAGCTGTAGCTGCAAAACTAAGTGCAAGACTGCAGGCATATCTGTAAGCCCAGCTCTTTCTTCTGTACAGAAAGGTAGTGTGGGCTTAGAGCACAGATTTGGTTCTCAGAAGACTACCTGCTGTTCTCCATCTTCTTTTAGGAAGTGGCAACAGGGTGACCTCAGCATACAGGTCGCCCTGAAATGCAAATGCACCGAATAAGACAAGTTAAGAAAGAACAAAAGGCTCCTCTCTCTCTTTTTTTTTTAATTTTTTTTTTCACTTTTGTCTCCCAAAGATGCATGGCAAGAGCTATTTTCGTGTTGAAGACTACATTCCAGCAAGCCGAGTAGAGAAAATGACCCTGGCGTATGTACAGAAAGAGCTTGCTAAATTACATCGTATGAATCGTTCCCTTTTTGAGGACGAAGCTGAATTAGAATTTTTAAAGGTAATTTGCAGTAACCCCAAACTTGATATATTTATTTAGAGATAGAAACCCCTCTCTGTTTACCACTGTCTATTTCCTTCTTGCCTGCTACAGTGGATTTTAGATATGGTGAACAAATTTCAGTAGTCAACAAATAATTCAGAATTTCATTCTTCTGTAGATACTGTCCCTCTGAAGAACTTATATCCCATTTACATGGTAGGTTTCCTTTCACTGTTTATAAAGGGTTAACGCACATGTTCAGGGTCTTTTCAAGATTGTAAGGGTTGATGCCAGTTTTCCGCATGTTACCAACATGTCTGGCTCCAGGTGATTTAGAAATACAGCTACTGAATGCATTAGACATTATGATAAAATATGAGAATAAGCACTTTTTTGACTTCTAAAACTACAGCAGCTGTTCAGCCACTTTCTAAACATGTAGTAATTATTTGTTAAAAAATGTCTGTGAATCCTGGAAGCAGGGAAGGAGTTATTGGAAGTATTTTCTCTCTAGTGCTCTCGAGTGTCACGATGATGTGTGATTCAATATTTTTTCCCCTAATTTATCCTTCTCCCCTCAAATTCTCTGCTTTCCATCAAATGAAAAAATACAGGTATTAGATAATGGATAAATATCAGTAGCCATTTTACTGTAGTGCCACATGTTTTTATTTATAGCATCATTTTAGTTCAATTGCAGTTTAATTATGTTAGTTCCTCATCTGACATTGTCAGAGGAATTGAAGAAATAAATTGAAGCTTAGCCTTAATGACAATCTCATCATGTGTGGCAAAGCCAATGAAGAAAAGCAGCTTGGTTAGTATCTGTTCCAATGAATAAATCTGTAGAAGCCAGCACATCATACAAAGTGAAAAAGATAGCCCCCATGGCAAGAACATGCAAATTCCAAATATGAAAGGGAATAAAAATTAAACCCCAGATTCAGCTACTGATTATAAATGTCCCAGTTTTCAAGACCTGAACATTTGTGCTCTGGATACTTTCTGAAAACAGTTCTTCTTAAAGTGTTTTATTTTGGTCACTGAAAATCTCTATTCATGTTTGAAAAGTCTGTTTGGGATTCTACATTAGCTTTCCAGGGGGGAAAAAAAAAAAAAAAAAAGTTTAGAACAAACTCATACTGATCCGTAGAGGACAGAAAAGAAAAAGAGGACAGAAAACCCTCCTCACATTCCATAGCCCTGTAAAGGGTCTGAGTCACTTTTTAGTATTTTTTGGTCAAGTGCAGGAGGTAGAAAGACAAGCAACAACACTCAGAACTTCTGTGTGAGTTCCTCAGAGTATCCTCTGCACAGTTGGATGGCAGGGGCAGAAGCTGGCTCCTCTGTCCCTTCAGTATAATCCTCCCTAAATTTTCACCCAGCAATGAGAGCTGTGCAAGACAGAAGTGACACCAAAGATCAGTTACTATAAAGTCTGCCACTGAAGGGAATTCTGGGGCAGGGAAATTCTTCAAAAGTCACCACTGTATTTAGGTGAGATAAACTGAGGTAGCATTTAGCAACCTTATAACTTAAGATTCTTGACAATGAAAATTTATGTCTGACTTTAAAAGATGATACCGATGAAGGAATGGGCGTATATACACAAGAGAGCAGGCTGGGAGCTGTGGTGTCACTGCAGTAAGATTTCCAGTTGGTCATTACTATTGTAGAAAGGAAACCACACAAGCCCATAACCATGTCAGAGTAGACCTGGAACCAAAATATTAGCAGTTTTAATAAAATAAATATATTTACTGCACCTTGTGGTTTCTGGGTTTGCTCAGGGAAACAAAATCAGGGGAAAAAAAAAGCATTGAAAGAAACCAGATTTAACACTAGTCAAGCAGCATTATTCCTGCATGGATATTGATTCAGAAATGCACACAAGTGCCAAGTATCCGTAATGCTGATCACCTCAGTGCCACTGTGACATTTAGCTTACTGTGCAGGATGCTACATAATCCTCCTATCTCTTCAAATGAGGTGTGTGGGAAAGTGTTGTTTCAATTTTACACATGGAAAATGAATGCATGTAATGGCTCTATGACATATGAAAATAAGGTGATGATTCTGTGAAGCAGTAGGTATGAAAATTTGGTAAGGCTTTTCAAAGGTTTCTTGGCAGAGTAAAAGAATATTCAGTAGAGACACTCAAAACCATTTTGTCTCCCATCTACTTACCTTTTCCTCCTATGCCTCCTTTTGAATAATGCACAGTAAATACACTTTTTCTCTACAAGGTGACTCAGCAGCTTCCTGAATATGGAGTGTTATTCTATCGTGTGTCCCAAGAGAAGAAAGGAGCAGGAGGGGACATCATCCTGGGAATCTGTGCCAAAGGCATCATTGTGTACGAGGTTAAAAATCACACAAGAATTGCCAGTTTAAGATTCCAGTGGCGTGAAACAGAGAGAATTTCAGCTCATGTGAGTTGGAGCCAAGTGAATCTCTTCTCAACTCTACTACTTTACTCCCCCTCCTGCCTGTCACTGTGATAAATTTGTTGTGTTCAGAGCCAGAATTAGACTCACTCTGTACAGGCAAGTCCTTTGTGAAAACACTCTAAAATCGAGGCTGCATCTGGATATGGATACCAAGATATCCAGTTCTTAGTGAGGTTTAGGTCTAGAGATTTTTTGCCAAGGCTGGAGTCAAATTACTATAAAACTGAACGATCTGGTGTTGACTAATACAGAGACTATGTCAAAGCACTTTATGGCATATTCCATGCCCACTCCTCTCTTGTCTTTACTTCCCTCTCTTCTGTCATTTCCCTACCATCAGGTCATGAGATCATGTCTCCCTCTTTCCAGCTCTCATTATTGCCACCCGCATATTTTAGTATATTGATGTCTGTTAATAAAGCAGTATTGATGATAAGATTTAGACTGGACATTAGGAAAAAAATTTTCACAGAAAGAGTAGTCAGACACTGGAATAGACTGACCAGGGAGGTGGTAGAGTCACCTTCTCTGGATGTGTTTAAGGGTCGTTTGGATGTGGGGCTGGGGGATATGGTGTAGGGGAGAATCTTGCAGAGTAGGGCTGATGGTTGGACTCAGTGATCCCAAGGGTCTTTTCCAACCTGAATGATTCTGTAATTCTGTGACTGTGACCTCTTTCTAAATGCTATTCTGCCATCAGAGGTGTATCAATCTTACAGTGTGTAGGTGTCAACCTGCATCACACATATCTCAGAGTGTTTGTCCTCCCAAAATGGCCTAGGTATTTTCATTTTCACATTAAATTGGTTTAATCATTTTAACATCTTCAGGGCCAAATTTTGCCAGTTTATCAACCTTCTTTCAATGCAGTCAAGTTCGAAGGCTCTTGACTTTTGACACAGAGCAGTTATGATCCCAGTGGCAGACATGTCACTAACAACTGTTCAATTTATGATAGGCATTTATTGCACCCTAAAAGCAGGCAGCAAGGCATAAATACAACTGGACAAACCAACAAGACTATACAAATGACCTTGCAGTGTCTCATTGTAATGACTCATGAAGCAAGCTGTGCTTTTTTCTCCCTTTAGAGAAAAAAATTCATGATTGAAAGCAGCTTCAGTGGCAAGAAACACACCTTCATTACTGATACAGCAAAGACATGTAAATATCTACTGGACCTCTGCTCTGCTCAGCACAAATTCAATGCACAGATGAATTCTAGGCAACTTCGGCAAACTTCATCAGGTGAGGTACAAATGCACTTTGGTTCCTCGGGCCATAGGTCAAGGTTAGGTTTTAGGAAAGGTGCATTCATTGAAGTCAAGAATCAGAACCTGACACATCAGTTTCATTGTGCTTCAGTTTCTCATTTGAAGATGAGAAAATAATGTCTTCTACTTCACTGGAAGTTAGAGGTGTGTAAGTCTAACTTAGCGTGTGCATTTGTGTGGGCACATGCAGGGGGTGGAGAAGGATTCTCCAATGATAATAACTATGTAGCTAAAGTCAGATTTAAAAAAAAAAAAAAAGCAAGATTACACTTCCTTTTAGGAAACCTTCTGAAAATTATGAAGAAATGTGTCAGACTTAACCACAAAGGTAACCTGAGAAATGTACCACACAAAGAATAACTATAGTATTGCCCAGATATGCTGGAGCTGAATTTAGTTAACTGATTATTTTTGTATAAGACAGGGGTTCAACCTTACAGTTCAGTCCCAGGGCAAAACCACTAAACCAAAGGCACATCAGTCATACCCATTCAACTGTGTAGCTGGTAGCTGCTCTTATCTTAGATTTTGCGATATCTGTGGAAAATACAACGAATATCTCCTTAGATTTCAGATTTTCCACGGTTTCCAAGACAAGGTTCTGCTCAAACCAGGGCAGTTACACAACACTTCTCAACTATGGTTCTCGTTATGATCTGTAACGATGGATGAGGATCATTATGAGGAAAGTGAGGCACATAAGAAATAACAGCCTAAGCCAACAACTGTCATCACTCTTGACTTTAGTGGAGCAACACGAGTTTTTACTAGCTCATCCACTGCCTTGAACAGTATCATGGTCATTTACAGCCACTGAGTATTTGACCCAGTGAGTCACAGCAGGAGAATCAAGCCTCACACTTTATCTGCTGGGATAGACTTTCCTTTACCAAAACTCTAAAACAGGCTAGTTATCTATTGCTTCATTCCCACTAAAATTATGTCATGAAAAGTGAAATTCCAGCAGTACAAATTTGTTACTATGGAAAATGGCACCAGGATGACATTTAGGTTCAAGGCACCTTTTGTGCTTGGGCTCCTGTAGTTTCAAACATAAATAATGTCGTTTGTAGCATACAAATGAATGCTAATAGTGAGTCTTAAATTTTCCTGTGTCACATTTGCTTGTGGTATTATATGCTAATAAAAATTACTACATTCCACATATAAGAGGACAAAAAGATTGAGGGGTAAGAAAATTATAACCCAAATCCTGATTATAAACACTGATTATAAGCCCAAATCACTGAAGCAAGCCAGAGTCTCACAAGCCATGTGACTGCAGGTTCTGAGGTTTGGTGTGCACTTCCTGCCCCAGAAGAAAAAGGCTTTGTGAAGGCAATGACAGACAATAGTTCAAAACACTGCTTTTGCCCCCACAGCGAGGCTGTAAGAGATTGTAAGTCTCTTTCTGAATGAGAGAAATACTTGCTTCTGCTGCACTGTTCAGATGTATAAGTCACCATCTCTTCAAAACTTGCCAGCAACCCCCTACTTTGAGATCACCATGGCAACTCTCAGACTGTGCTAATACTGTGGACAGTTAAGCCTTCTGATGCCTTAACATATGCCCCGATCAAAGTCACTGAGGAAAGAGGAAGCCTAGGTTTAATGCTGCAGAGTAGTGTTCTAGAAAGTTGCATTCAGGATGATATCTGTTAGGAAAGTATATGGGAGGACAGTTGTCACGTACAAAGCCCTTATTTGTGCTAGCCTGTACCAAGTAGGGTTCTTGTTCCACGTTCCAGTGTGTCTCCCATTGCCTGCTGTGTGTCTCTCTCTCTCCTTCAAATCCCCTCCCCAGACCACCAGTTGAGAACTTAAATAAATTAACAATGTCTCCTCCAGTAGTACCTTGTTTCAGGGAAATGAAATCTTTTGAGAGGATAGGTTTGTATATATCAGAGCTGAGATGTCATTAAACAAGTAGTAGATTTCACACAGAGGCAGAAAATTAGATAACATAGATAAGCATTGCCACCAGGATGGTCCCCTATTCAACTTCACTTGTACAAATCACTCAGAGCAAACAGCCATTCGGTCCCTCTCTGAATTGAAGACAGCATGAGAGTGCCTGTCTTCTCAGATACATGTATACTGGAGTGATGAGCCAATACATGAAGAATGGGAAACTAATTCAGTCTCTGACAGATATTTCTCACACACCAAATGTTTACAAAATATATTTCACAGAGATATTCAGGTTTAAATTAGACATGATTGTACATTTAATTCATCTTTGTAGTAAGTGAATCTGCAGTACAATTCACACAACTAAAATCTAATACAGTGTATACTTTTTATGTAAGAAACAGACTGGAAACCATTTCCACTCACTCCAAAGATTAGATATCCTCAAGGATACCAGAACAAATAGATCTGTGGTGTCAATCTTTTTTGTTGGCATGTTCAAAAGGTTAGACAGAAAGCACATTGAGCTTAAAAAGATGGGATAATATCAGTGGATTTATCTTTCCCTCCTCCCCCTCTCTCCCTTATTATTCAGAAGAAAGTAAATTTGTGGAAATAGACAAAACAAATTCTGCATATGCAGCTCAGCATGAACATCTTGCCCTGATTCAGAGACTGTCTCGTTCAGAGAATGTGCTCTACGGAGCAAACCTGGAAAACCTTTCTGCTGGGATGATGAGCAAATCTTGCGATAACCTCAGTGTGGAAACCAACAACAGGCTTAGAGACAAAAGCAATCTTGGCAGGTAGGTTTGCTTTTTCCTCTCAAAGTGTGTAAGAATATTCAGTCATGGACTAAATCATTGCAAACCTGTGAGGCAGACTTTTGGGTTTTTTTGGTTTTTGCAGTCCTTATTGTGGTCATATCAAAAGGCCTGGGGCTCCATGGTGCCAGCAACAGTGCAAACACAGGCAGGAAGCTAACAGTCTAACAGATAAGAACTTGAAAAAGAACACCATTTCAATTTGTACCAGACTCAGGAATGAACCACTTATTGGATTATGAAGAAGGATATAAATGAGAATAAAAATAAAATCTTTAATGTCTAGAAATGGCAGTATGAGAAACGAATGCACAGTGGGAGCTGGTTTTGAGCAGGTCTTACCTAATTGATTCCTAATGTGTCTAAAGGTGCAAATCACAGAGAACAGTGTAAGAACTTCTCCCTTTTCATTTGCATTGGTACGTTCACCAGTGTAGGCGGTTACTATAACTGCATGTAGTCTCCAGGCCTTTGATGAATTCTAGTGCCTTTTAAAATACTAAGTTAGAATAGAGCCAAGAGGAACATGAACAACCAGGAAGACTTTCAGATGTGTTTTTGCCTGAATGGATGGCAGAGCTAAATGAATCATGCGGAGGCTATGCTGTGTTTTCCTGATGCCTACACTCAGCTCTGAGAAAAACACAGAGGGAAATCAGTTTTGATGTGAGTGGTCTAATGGCAGCTGTTATTTGGGAACAAATGAAGGAAAGAATAAACTACCTCTCCCCTATAATGAAATGTGTCCCTGAAATCAGAATACTCAATGAAAGGCTATAAACATGTCCATTCCCAGCTTGGTTCTGACAGACTGATGACAATGGAGAATGGTAAATATCATTGCTGATTTGTTATTGTAACACAGTCTCCATTTCCTGTCATGCAGATGCACATCAGGGCTATCCCAGTCCGAAATGCACATCAATTTCAAGGGAAAGCAAAGGAGTTATGACTACCTCTCTATCCATTCAACTCAGAACACAATCAGTGGTGAGTATAATAATCATAAAGAGAGACAGTACCCTTCCATATTTATTGTTTTAATAGCAGAAAACCAAAATACATTCTGCTTGCAAATGAAAGAATAGTCCTGGGAATTAACTCAGAGTTTAGCAAGACAAGGTGTTTTCTTCCCTTTCACTCCTGCTTTCCATCAGGATCGGTGGTAAAGGACTTCTTTATTCTATCGATGGTGTCTAATGCCCCTCAGAGATGTAGTTCAGTACACCCAGGACAGTTGCATGAGGCAATATCCCTATGCTCAGAGGTCATTATTTGGTTAGAAACTGAGATCTACAACTCAGTAAATAATGCATGAGACAACATAGGTTCCAGGTCCTTCCTCTGCTCCTGTACTTGCACGACAGTAACTGGAATAAGAACTGGAGAGCTGCTGTTCTAACAGAAGCCATATTGCATGCATACAGTGAGCAGCTATCAGATATGAAGCTATGATTAATTGGTTAGTCCATTTGAAAATTCAAACTGTACTTAAAAGACACTGTGGCAATTGCACAGTGCTAAGGAGTGTTTACACTAGAAAAGTCACAGTGGTGATTGGACTGCACCTATGGAGCCAAAAGGCTCCAGATTTTGTGTCCAAATCCCCCTCACGTTCAATGGGCAGTGTATGCCTGACCCTTTAGATATCCTAATCTTAATAAAAATGCTGCAGATAAATGCCTAGTTTCCCAGGAAGGTACATTATAGGAAGAGCTTACACAGCTACTGTATATACATTTTTCTAAAGAATGCCAATTTCCAAACACTTGTTTGAGCTTAGTTCTTGAATTACATTGATGCAGGAGTAATGGTAGTGCTGAAAGCAAGCAAAAAAAATATTTTTACGTTTTGAAGCCCCAGTTTTGTATACAATATAAATCTACTGTCACCCTGCATTAATCTGCATTTATTCTAGCTGTTTTGTTTCTGCAGCACCTGGGTCACCAGCCATCCAAAAGGAAGTTTTGCTAAGTGGTCTAGAAAGAGAAATCATTTGCGTCAGCCTTAAACGTGACCCTAAGAATGGATTTGGTAAGTAAAGAACATGGATGTTATGGTTTTCAGTGGGACTATCAGATCCCAGTGCTAACACTGATACTTGCAGACTCAAGCTGCACAAGATTCTATCCTTCTTTACCTCATTTATTATTCTTATAGAATAAGACTACCAATCTTTCTGAAGGACCTAGAATTTCTGAGACTGAAAAGGACTAAGCACGTAAATCAAGACCACATATTTTCTAAGGCCACAGAGGTCAAGAGGACCAAGTGCTAAGAGTAGAATGAAAAGAATAAGGGTCTAGTCTTGTATGGGAAATACATGTGAAATTATTTCATTTATCTTAGACCTTACACAGGAGGATATGATGTTCTGCAAACCTTTCAGGCATTGCCCGTGGGGGTGCAAAATGCGTACGCAAGCTTAATATGAATGGTTCCCAAGTTTTCAATTCTTACCTGGATAACACTTTTGTTAGGTAATACACTGTTTCACTGTATCCTGTTCTTGTGGATAAATTCAGAGGACATCAGGTTTCACAGCTAACCACTACCACAATTAAATATCAGAATTCTAAATGGTGCCAGTCTGCATAGAATATCTTGATCCCAAACTCAACTGTTCTACCAGCAAGGATATGTTCTTCAATAGGCAGAATATTCTGAGCTGGCATAGTGAAACTGAACTATTTGACAACAGATTTAATTTAATTTTCTTAGATATCTATTATGTGTTTACATGTCCCACCTCAGGGTCCCTGGACTACATGATGTAGAACAATGTTTAAATTTATCTAATGAGCTTTTATACCATTTTCCTCCTACAGGTGTTAAATACTACAGTCGATATAGTTTATGACTCTTGGAAGAAAGCAGCTGGAATCTTTAAAAGTTCCAAGCCAGGAAATTATTCTTATTGAGAAATTATATTTAAATGGCCACCAATGTCACCAACATACTTTAATTATAATGTGCATTTAAAGCTCTCCCAGATCAAGACTTTGATGCCACATATATCAGAGCTTCCCATTCTCCAGACCACATATAAAACTTATGTGATTGGAATAAGAGTCCTTTGTACTCCTAGAGTTTATCCTCTCTAATACTGTCGGTGTCTCTGCATTCTCATGATATCTCATTTTTGCAGGGTTTGTAATTATTGGAGGAGAAAATGTAGGAAAATTAGACCTCGGTATCTTTATCGCTTCAATTATCCCTGGGGGACCTGCAGACAGAGCTGGAAATATCAAACCAGGTCATTGTCCTTAGTTTTTAATTAGAATTAAAATACTTTCATGGTTTAAAGTAAACTACTGTAGATTTATTTCCTTATTTAGATATGTTTTATCTATTTTTTTTATTTTTTTTTAAGGAGGAAGACTCATCTCTGTGAATAATATTAGTCTTGAGGGTGTTTCATTTAATACTGCAGTTAAAATCATACAGAATTCTCCTGATGAAGTGGAGCTCATCATCTCTCAACCGAAAGGTATAGAGGCAAATGCCTCTGCTGGCTATGGAATGCTGCCAGTTAACTTGGGGCACTGGTATTTCTTAGGCACTGGGATGTAGTACTTTCTTGGTATTCAGTGCCAGTTATAACCACCATAGGCTACCAGTGAAAGTAGTCAACTTCAAGTAGGTATATTGTGATCTCTTTCCTACAGTCAGCATGTAAAAGTCTGTTATGGGCTGCATTGCTGAATACCAAGGGAACGTTGGCATTTCTTTCTCTGATAGCAAGCCACAGCCCTTTGCAGTGATGAAGCAAACACATTTCTCCACACTTATAACAGCACTGCTCTGTTTTACAATGACTGACTCATTTGATAGATCTGATAGCACAAATGTTGGTATAGGAAGTCTCTTTGTCCTCCTGTGCTGAGGTATAATAATATTTGCCTTCATGTTTACTTTCTGTTTGCACTCGGCAATATTTTATTTCGGTGTGGCTTTACAGACATGTATGAAGAAGGAGTAAATGAAGAAAAGAATCTATCAAGAGGAAACAGCACTAGTGGATCTGAGATCTCTTGTGTAGACAGTGGGAGAAGAAAAATTCAGGATTGTCATACAGTGCTCCCCAAAGAACAGGACATAAATATAGATGAACTTGAGAAGGCTCTTTCCTGGAGTTTAGCACCAAAATGGGGCCCTAGGATATCAGTCCCTTCAGCTGATAGCCTGGATGTGGAGGTAACTGACATTTGGATGCTCTTAGTAGTATTAAGCCCAGCATATATCTTAACAACATGCCAGCTATGTTAAGAATGGAAAGTAACCAAGAAATCTAAAAACTGATGAAAGAAGAAAGAAAACCTTGGAAGATGCTGCTTGTTAAATTACACTGGAAATGTCAAAATAACTAGAATATATGAAAAAAAAAAAAAAAATGGGGAAACTCCACAAAATGTTATTTAAAATTCCCTTCCCTTTTCCAGCGGAGGTACAAAAATGTATCTCCCTGCATCTCAAGCTTACAACCATACACAGAACAGCAGTAGATTTTGCATCTGATTTCCCACTATTAAACAATCTCCCCCTCTGTAGTCAGTTAATGCACATTTAGACAGATTATGTTTTGAGTAACATTAGTTACTCAAAATGTCAGAGATATAAATGGCAGCACCCCAGGCTTGCAGTGACAGCAGGATCAAACTCCAAAGTTTCTTCTGGAAACTCTCCATTCCTTTTTTTTTTCTTTTTTTTTTTTTAATTCCTTTTGCCCTCTGTTTTGTTTTTTTGTTGTTGTTGTTGTTTGGGGTTTTTGGGGGTTCTTTTTTGAGATACTGTAGTCTCATTAGTGTTTATATTTTTGAGACAGGAAGCTGATTCTTCACACTTACCACCTCCACCTGAGACCAGCTCAAAGGAAATCTATACTGTGGAGCTTGTTAAAGAAGATGGGACTTTTGGAATCAGTGTGACTGCAAGTGTTACTGTTAATCTTTCAGCGTGTCTGTCAAACTGTTACATGACCAAGAAACACAGAGGAAAGTGCATTTATGTGGAAGAAAGACAGAAGACAGGCTGATAAAAACTGTTAGCGTGGCATGTTTCAGACCTTGTCCTGCCTATCAAAGTTGAATTCACCCCTCCAGGCTGAAATGTCTTTACAGTCCTTGCTGAAATGGAGTGGGGAACAGCAGCTATTTCATTACCTGCAGCACAAATTGAGGGCTGAATTTGGCCCGGGGATGTAGATGGACAGAACATGATTCTTAGGTTAATCTGGAATTTCTCTGAGCTGTAGGCTCTCAAGTGTCTGTGCAAATTTAGGGCCATGCATTCTATATTGTCCAAAAAGTGAATGGATATTGCAGCATTGGATATTCACCAATTGGTGAATGGATATTGCAGCATTTGGAAGCTGAGCTATAAATGCACTGAAAGATGCAACCCCATCTTTATGTTAGCATAGGGAAAATTTATGAATATTTAGTAAATGTTTTTATATAGCCATGTAGAATCATTGCATTACTTTCCTGAGAAAATGAAACAAGGTTACTGCCTAGGGAAATATATTACAACTAGGTGGGCCTTGCAGCCTCTTTCCTTTTTTTCCTGTATTTAAAAAAAATAATAATTCCCGAGGCAGTTGCTTTGCAATGCATATGTATGTAGCTTTGATTTTTATCACAGGAAGAATATGTGAAGACTGCTCTCTGATCTGTGGATGTATGTTTTGCAGGGTGGAATCAACACTACTGTACGTCATGGTGGGATATACGTGAAGTCAATTATTCCCAGGGGACCAGCAGATAAGGATGGACAAATAAAGATAGGTAAGACATGTGGCAATAAAACTCCAGGCTGCAGTACTTAATGGTAGTGTGGAATGCTTGCCACACGGACAATGAAATGCATTTGGGACTGGATGAAACATAATATGCTGTCCAACTTTCTTTGGCCTGTCCCTGTTCTACATATCGATATCCCACAGAAAAACCAGGAGCCTCATACCAACATTTTACTCAGGCTACTGACTCTGACATCTACTTTCAGTGTTGCTGTGATAACCAGATACTATCACTGCATTTACTTACAGAATACCCTGGTATGTTTTAAGTGCTGTACAAGAAGCAGTACTGCATTCACAGAAACATACTTTGACACACGGAACCATAACGATCTATTGCAACACGGGTAGCCTCAAAGTTTACACCCATGGAACCTGAACATCAAAGCAGCTTGATCTTTTTTGCTTGTTTGGGTTTTTTTTGTTTTCTTTTGCCTCAGGTGATCGTCTGCTGGAAGTAGACGGCATCAGCCTCTGTGGTATCACCCACAAACAGGCTGTAGAACACCTTAAGAAATCTGGCCAGGTTTGTACAAATGCAAAGCTCAGTAAGATACCCGGCAGCATACACTGCATAGTATGAAGCACAGTAAAAAAGCTGGGCTGAAAGAAACTTCTCTCACACCCCATCCAATCCCATTCTCCTAAAAAGAGAAGTAAAAAGACTTAGTGCTCACTGTGTTTTGTGTAACTGGAACCTGTTCATTGTTTTAGATTGCCAGGCTGGTTCTAGAAAGGGGAAGCTACCAATTGCCAGAGCCATGCCTGACTGCTAATGACAGAAAGGAAGACCAATGTGCAGTTGTTTCTGTGGCAACATCCTTCACAGATGGTACCAAGGACTACTGCTTTTTGACAGATGGTGAGTGATAAAAAAGGAACTCAAGGTGACTTCTTACAAAGTGCAAGAAAGGAATGAATGAGTGAATGAATGAATGAATATAATTCTGTGAAATTTTTGTGGGTTGGAAGGAAAACCACATGCTAAATAAAAATATAATGTGCAGTATTAATGGTATTATCAAAAAATCAACTCTGAACAAAATATTTCTGATATACTTAGAGTTACAGTTGCTAGATATATCTGAAATTACCCTAGGCATAAATACTGTATCTGTCAGCCTTCATGAGCTGGCAGAGGATGTCCCTGAGCGTACTCTATAGCACTCGAAGGCAGGAAACAGCTGTGCTGATGTTGCCAGTCTGTTACCCAAAGGGAGCACCACCAGAACAACTGCTGATGCCATGTCAGTGGTGAAGCTAGAGTGAACTAGGGCCAGGACTGGAAACCACCATCACCATATTTCTTAAAAGCAGAAGATTCAGAGATTACTTTCACTGAATTTATCCAACAAATAAATGCTGTATCTTTTATTGTAAGGCTGTCTCATAAACACTGAGTCTGAAACATACTCTCCCATGGGTCAGTTACTCCCTTTACATTGGCCCTAGCAGAATTGGGTTCAGCTGCAAGTCCAGTATCTGGGAAATGGCTGATCTGTTCTCATCTGAGAAGAGCAGTAACTCTGGTTCTAGGTTACAGTGGTTAGTGCGGGACCCAAACTACCATCAGGCAGCTACAGAATAGTAAGATCTCTCCAGTGTTTACAGAAGAGTTTCAGAAAAGGATAGCATTTGAACTTTTTTATGCTGGTGCAAAAGGCTTTTCCATTGATGGTCTTGCACCAGATGGCATTAATTCTATGAACACACAGAACAGAATTCAGTTCTCCCCATTTTGCCTCTGGAATTTCAAGGGCTCACATAAGTTAAAGCAACACCAAACCCTTCTTTTTGACATTAGGATCAGTAGGTCTACCCCTGAGGCACACAGGGGAAAGGTCTGCTGAAAAGGTCTGATCTTTTTCCGATCCCTGCTTTGAACAGATAATACATTTGAAGTCAAATTGACAAAGAATTCTGGAGGCCTTGGATTTAGTGTCCTGCAAATGGAAGAAGATGCTTGTGAACACTTTGGAGGATCTATTGTCAGGATCAAAAGACTGTTTCCAGGGCAGCCAGCTGAAGAGAATGGTGAAATTGAAGTCGGAGACATCATTTTAGCTGTGAATGGGAAACCTGTTCAAGGACTCTTGTATCAGGTACCAGGCAGTACTATCACTGAGACTCTGGATGGGTAACATGTTAATAAAGACAATGGGATGAAACTGCTTTAAAACTTAATTATCACCAGAGGGAGTCAGAATTTGCATATACTGAATCTGATTTGTATATGGGATTAATCTCTAGAACTCTCATGGAGAATTTCCTTCCTAACAGAATTCTTACAGATAATTTCTTCTCCTATTTAATTTATAATTTTTTACTAGTGATGCACAAAGTCTATTACTGGATGCACACCAGCTGTTAATTCATTGGAGCCTTTGTTGCTGTTATGCATAATTGGAACATTTTTTTCTCCATGGTCACTTACACTTTGTACTGCCATGCTAACTACCATGCCTCAGATGCAAATCTTTACCAGGTAGATCCACTGTAACTTTTTTACCTGGAATAGATGTTACATTGAGGAGGGGCTTTGGGAAAGTCTTGCTTTGGTTATGTTAATACAGCAGTCTGGAGAGCTATGCTCATATAATTGACTGAAGATCTGTCTCCATCACATGCAGTTTGAATGAATATGTCTGAAAATCCTGTTTCCTTCAAGAAAAGAAAATCTTATTTAAACTCATGTGTCTGTTGGTGGAACAAAACTCTATAAACAGAACCAACTTTACTGTAGATACACATTAACATAAAAAATATGGTCCATTTATATGAAAACAATACAGCAGTGATTTTTGGCCTCCAGACACTGCTGAAAGACACAAATACTAGAAATCTGGCATTCCGAATAAAAATGGTCTCCACCACAGCTGGTAAAATGACATGTATTATAGACTGTGTTCCATAAGAAATCTAATATTCCTTCTTCCTGCTTAGGATGTCCTGCACTTGTTGAGAGGAGCTCCTCCAGAAGTCACACTACTACTTTGCAGACCACCAAAAGGCGTTCTTCCAGAAATAGAGCAGAGTGCCCTGGTAAGGCAAAGCATCTGTTGGTAAACTTGCTCTGTAAACCTGAAAAAATGCTGCTATATTTTCTATCCAGCTTGAACAATGCAGCCTTCCCTTTTCTCCAAGGCCCTCTATTCCATATCTCTCCTTTCTGGTTTCAACTCAACCTCTAGAGTTCAACTGATTCTTCCTTAGAAACCAGAAGAACAGAAATCTGACAGATGTGAAACATGTTTATTCCAGTCCAACAACTTTGGAGAGGCACTACTGTCATTGAGTGAAACAGCACATACCCAAGCAGATCTTCTAGTGTTGTTTTTAAAACCTGTCTACTAGATCCACAGTAAGAAGCTGCAGATATTCTTAACTGCAGCTCTTACAACTCATAGGCTTGAGGCAGCTATATAAGTGTCAAAAGTGAGAGGAAAATAAAGAACTTTGCAAAGGATATCTTGGGAAAAGTGAAATTGTGTAGTAGTTCCCTGGCTGGAGCCCTTGAAGAATGTGGAAGATAAGCATCAGGACAAAACAGTTATTTAGTGAGAGAGTAACTCCCTCTATTTTAACCTCCCTTCCAGCTACCATTTGATATTTTCACACTCAGAAGTTTATTGATATTGCCTCTTCAGATTATTTTGTTCTTAAAGGAAAGAAGATGGGAGATAAAAAGGGAGTTACATTAACCTTTCTGTTATTTTGATAGACTCCAGCACCATCTCCAGTTAAGGACTTTGTGGCAGAAATACCAGGCAGCACAGAGGTAGGAAATAGTATAGATCAGTCTACCAGTGATGGAGGTAGCACCTCTCCAGACCTTGAAGACTGCCTGGAATCTCCAGTGGCAGCAGATTTCAGCGAGCCTCCTGAAGAGGACAGCTCAGTTTATGAGGAGCAGGAAGCTGAGTTTCAAGAGAAGCCCATACAGAAACTTACGACTCCCAGGGAAGGTTTTTATAAGCATCTTTGGAAGTTTCATCAAGAAGCTTCCAGTTCTGAAGTCTTCCACTCCCTAGAGGAAGAAATGAAGCATAACTGCTACTCACCATGTGAATTTGGATGGGACAAAAGGTAAGGAATATTGAAATCTGCACTACATCCTTTCTTTTGTCTCTTAGAATTTTGAAAGTGAATTGCTTTTGTTTAATTACGGGGCTATGTGCTTCTAATCACTGCTGATTACTGAAGATTTTGTTTTACCATCTTATTCTGACTATCCTAATCTGCTGTTCTATTTACTCTCATCTTACTAGAATTTTGTGTAAGTCTGCACTGCAAGACAGTTGTACGAGTGCTGCAGTACTGTAATCAGTTATGCTGTTCAGCTGAAGCTGGCTGCAGTTAGAAATCAGTGGGCAGGCTCTTGCTGACTTAGGAAACAAAGACTTTCTTATTTATTATATGAGCTTTTAATTTCAGTTTCCTCAGAGCTGACTTAACTGGGCACCAAAAATTTCTCCCCAAGCTAGAAGAGTTATACAATAAAATACAGTGCAAATGGACTCAGCTGCCTTTTACACTCTTTTGGATATACCAGCCACTGCCACACAGAAGACAAACTATTCCACTTTAATCATCTTTCCTGGTTCAAAGGAATATAAATTATCAGAACAGAAAGGATTAGTGGAAAGAGAAGTTAAAGGCCTTAGTAATTTTATCTAGAAATGAAAATTTTGCAAAGGCAGTTTTTAAGTTCTGAATGATTTTTAATATTTTAACTGTATTTATTTACTTATGTTATAGTAACACCCAGAAAGCAATTTAATACCGTAACTAGTATTGCAGTTAAAATCAAAATAAGGTCAGGTATAAGCACTGGCCATCTAATAAAGCATATGGAGGAAGACCCCAGCACTGCAATCTTTTTATTTTCCAGCCGCATATTTAATAAGAGTGATGGTGACCTATTGAACACAAAATGTATGCCTGAAACTCTCTCTCTAACCCCTATTGATGAAGAGTATCTCACTATCAGCTCAAAGACCTCACGTTCACGGGAAGGAAGCTCCGAGGCACTGTCCACAACGATGGTGGCCCCACAACCATGTATCTGTGGTCCCTTCTCATCATCTCTGCCTGATAGAGAGACACATGACAGTGACAATGAATGGGAAGATTTGGAAGAACTAGAGGAAGAGAAGGAAGAAAAGGAAAATTGCACTAAGGTATGTGATAGGCACCAGACTATTACCAGGTAGAATACAAGGGAAAAGAAACACTTCACAATGCAACATTCTTAAACATTAATTTTAGCTCATTATCTATGCTATTTCTGCATCGCTCTTTCTACTTTCCTGACTGTTCACAATCTTCAAGTAAAGCAGACCTTTCAGTATGGTCACCTCTCCAGAATTCTGTACCATCTGCCTTAAGGCCATCTCCTTGTTCTTGCCATCTTAGTATTTCTTCAACTTTCCAGCATTCTGCAGTTATTATTCCCACTGCACAAAGGCCTGAATGCTCTCGAGTAGTCTCTAAAATTAACTGGAGTCGTCTACTTGTTTTTCTTCTGTTGTGTTTTAAGCCCCCGTGGAAAAATCACTTTTTTTACAGTGATACTACTGTAATGCCCCGATAAGAAAGTATGATCCTTGTGTTAATTGCTACTCAAAGTATAAGGCTTAGTGCTGCCAAATGCTGAACATCTTGCATTTCTGCTGACACTAGTGAGCTCTGAATCCCTACTAATTTGAGAGCACTGAGGACAAAATTTAGCTCCAGCCATTTCCTTCAGTGGAACAACAATAATAACAATCTCTGAACCCTCCTATTGTAATGCTTGTCAGCAAAGAGGACTGCAAGCCTTTCTTTACACATTTAAAATGTGAAAATTCCAGTCTCTGATGGCATTCTCTGCCTCATTAGGCCCTATCAATCAATCACCATGAAGCTTCACTAGGTAAAAAGAGTAGAATTAATTCTGGAATAAGGCAGTGACAGATCAGAGAAGCCCTCATGTATGCTCTTATTTATACCATCTGAGCATCCAATTCCTCTATGCAGGTAAAACATAACAGCAGATGTTAATGAGGCAACAGAAAAGCCTACATCAGATGTATCTTGTGCTTATTTTAATAGGAAATTGAGATCTTTGTGACTTTGACAAAGTCAGAGAACAATGGTTATGGATTCTCTGTAGTTCTTAATAAAGTGGACACCTGCCTGTATGTTGATGAAATCTTGAATGAGCCTGCCCTGTCTGATGGAAGACTAAGAAGGGGAGACAGAATCATTATGGTACAGTAATTTTCTGAGTTTATACAGGGGAGAAAATATTTGCAGATCAATGTCATTTGGCTTTGGCATCCTTCCTTTTGTAAGGTCCAGTTTATCACATATTTAAGCATGCAAGTGCAAATGAATCATATAATAAATGTAATTCTGCTGACTTCAGTAGGACAAATTTCAGACTGAAGAGATTGTATGATGAGGCAAAGAACATGAATCATGTAGCAGCAATACAAGACAACCAACACATTAAATGTCTTCCCGATTAAATGACATAAACAGAATTCATGGGATAAGATAGGTGACATACAAAGCATGCAGGAGTTATGTCCATTGCAGTGTATGGATAAAGCCTGTTTTCAGCTTGATTCATCTTCAGTTTGTTGCATTAGACTGTCTTGGTTTTTGCTACAAGACCTTGAGTTTCAAGAAAAAATACAGCTATTTTTCTGAAAGTTCTCCATTTAGAAAAATAAAAGTTAAAAGCAGTAACACATAAGTGAAAAATAAGTTCATATGCAAAATACAGAGTGGAGGGAGGTGTACATGATGGTCAATGAGATCTATGACATCATTTTACTGGTTTGTCATTTAGGTGAATGGAATTGATGTCACATCGTTACCATGCAATGAAGCCTTGACCTTACTGAAAAGTTCTCCTCCCGATCTGCACCTTGTGGTTGGTCGAGCTGACAGTGATCCACGTCCCTCTATTAGGCCAGATGAGATTCCTGAAATTACTCTCACAAAAGGTGCCAATGGACAGCTAGGTGTGTAGAGCACTATTTTGGACAGAGATTACATCAATCATAAGATAATCATAAGCAACTCTGGTCTTTGATCAATATGATCCTGGGTGACCTTGAGACCTTTATGCTCTTCCTCCACCACCCATGACCAAGGAACAGAGAGCTTTAATTTGGACATGACCTTAAAGGGAAAAGTCCTATCTCCTATTAGACTGATGAAGATAGTTGGAAAAATAATCTTTGTATTATCACCCTATCAGCTGAAGTTTCCAACAAATCTCCAGTCTCATATTTTTGTGTTACTGATACGCAGAAGTTGTTAGAACTAGTTGGTAGGTAGATAATGATGTCTACTACCTAGTGAGACACAAAAAGATCTGTTTGGGGGGGAGGGGGGGGAAGAAAAAGCAAAGCTCAAGAAGGATGAGCCATGGTTTAGAGCAATAGTTTGCTATTCAAAAAATCCTTGATTCATCACAGACACAAGACTTTATCTACATAGTGTCATACAAGTGATAAAAGAAATCCTCACAGTATATCTTGATATTTCTGCAGAATGTGGTGAGTACTGCACACATAACCGTAGATCCAGGAAACAACATAACTATACTTGCTCAGGTATAGCATTGTGTTTCCATTTCAGAAAAAAATAGCTTGTTCAGAGATTGCTTGAATATTGTAGCACAGTTCAGTTTTGCACTGTATAGGTGTCTCGTCAGTTGTCGTATGCCTCTGTTCCTCAGGGCACTCTGAGCATTGCTGCGAGGCACTTGAGCACTCTGCTAATGAGGGCGTTACTGCTACGCAGATGAGTGTCTCATTCAAATGACTATCCAATATCACGTGAAGTAAAAGCACTTTTGAATAGCTGAAAAGTAGAGATGGACTTATCACTTACATTTTTTCTGTACTTTTTTAACATCTAATTGCATTTCACTCTCCCATTCCAGCTCTTATACCCTACCTCACTGGGGCAAGACTGTTATTTATAATGTCAGTCATTTTTTAAGCCCATCTTCCAATGACCCACGTCTATTCCACTAGGCTGTATGTCACTGACAGTGAAATTCAAAACACACTGCCACAAAAGATGCTTTCTCTGCATTATTCTAGGCTTGAAGCTGACAGGAGGAGCTGGAAGCAAGTTACAAGGTATTTATGTGCTAGACATAGTGCCTGGCTCTCCTGCCAGTGTGGAAGGCAGTTTGCAGCCACGAGATCAGATTGTTTACATCTGTGGACTGCGCACTGAGGGCATTAGCCTGGATGATGCAGTGAGAGTGTGTGAAGCTGCCACCCAGAATGTCCAAATCAAAGCCACAAGGTAAATCTGAGCGAACAAGGTAAATCTGAACATGCTCAATCCTAATATTGAAGCAGTTTCTAAATTTCACATCAGCGAGTAAAACAATACAAACAAGACAAACTACCAAAAAAAAAATCACCTCAAAAGTCTGAATATTACAACCTGATGCATAACATCCATAAGGTATCTTAACTCCTCGTACTAACAGCTAACACAGCGAGTACAAGTAGACTCATAAAACACAAATGAGAATTCTTCAAACTTCATCATCCAAACCCAAATGCAAATCCTTTAACTGTGAGGCTGCCACCATTTTCAGATAGACTGTTCTCTAGGGAAAAATCTTTGTATTTCCACCACTAGTGCTGGTGTTCTCCAAACAATCTCAGTCACAACTACAGGCAACTAACTACCTCTGATGGGAAACTGAGTTACTTTCAACAGCCAAGCATTTTAGAAAGGTATTAAAAACTCAGCATTTAATCTGCAGCATGTAACAAAAAGTCATTCCAGGCTGGATCAATATCCTGCACTTAAGAACTTCCCTCATCAGTTTGTGGCTGCACTTGAGGTTTATTGTCTTCTGTAGTTTGATATAGGACCAGCAGAGATCCTGGACCGATAGAGAAATAGCTTGTAAATGTCTGAGAGGAAAAGTCAAATTGTAACCCAAAAGCGTGCAAATAACTAAGTTACATAACCAAAGTGAGCAATAGTACCTGGCACAGCTGTCCTAAGGTACTTCAAATGTGTATCAATGTTTTTTTAACTTGCACTGCTCTAGCAGGTGAAGAAACTGCAGCCTCATTATACTTCTTGCTGTACAAGCAGGTTGTAGGCAACACACCCTGACTGTAAGATTGTACAGGCTAAGGAGACAAAGAGAAATAAAGTAAAGGAAGTCACAAAAGATCATTCCTACTTAATAGAGGGGGAATTGAAGATCAATTCAAAATGTACCACAAAAGAGTCCTGCAATGGAACAGATGTTTGAACATGTTCTTTATTTCCCCAATCCATTTAAACTAAAAGTTTCACTGTCATTAAATACAGTCAAATATTTTATAGACTGATATAAATGCTCTTTAAGAAAGCACCATTAACAAAATCACACAAGTACAACTACTGTTTAGACAACTGGCTTTCTAAAAATATTTTTGATATGTGCTTCACAAAGCATGCAGCTCTTAATGGCTCATACATTTCACTTTTTCTGCCCCCAGAAATGGCAATCCAGTGGTTCCTATAGAGCAGGAAAATAGTAAGTAAGGCTAATATTTTGGGTTTTTTTTCAGTTCAAAACTTGGTTTTGATTTTGGAAATAAGCCTAAGGTATTAATTCATGGCATTTAAAACATTAACAGATTGTAATGTGGCATTAGGTATTTCTTATATGGCCATTCTAAGGGTCTGAAGACAATCTGATAGCTCTTTAAAGATAGAAACGGAGTGTATAGTTTTCTGTAAAAAAAATACTTATTGCATTTTGCATAGTTTCTATTTTTTTAATTTCTTATTAGATGGAATTTTTATTTGGTCATATTTCAGTATCTGGGGTTTTTTTCTGAAACCATCCTCTAAGGGGTTTTTCAGCACATTTTGAGTCACTGTTCAATATAATCCACTTCATCATTTAGACCAACTCTTTAAACCATCATCAATAAATCTACAGAAAATCAGAAACAGGCAGCACCAATACCCTTTAGTTAACATAAGAGCATTCCTGTCAGGGGATGATATTTAAAACTATAACAGGCACAAAACTTCAGCAATCATCTTCACTACAAAGACTTGACCAGAATTGCTCAAGCAGAAGTCTCAGCAGGCAGAGGTTGCATCGTGTCTCCATCACTGCACAGAACTCCCATTAGCCATGCAAGCAGTACTGCGCAGTGCACATTTGGCTGCAGCAGTAAGTCAGGCCTCCCCTGCACTTTCAGTTACCTGACTACAGATCTGATTTTGTTTAATCATGGAAAGACGACCTGAAAAAGTAACCCTGTCCCAGAATTGACCATATGCCTACACTCATCTGAATAGTAGCATATGGCTACCTGAAGAAATTATTCCAAGTCAAGCTGATTACAGAATTCCTACTCTCCAACTATAGCCATGTGTTTATTTTTATAAACTGAAATCAGCTTAATTCACTGACTGATGAACAAGCTGCTTTGAATTTACACAGATAAATTTATGTGTACTCTCAGTTACTGTGGTATAAGTAAAACATGGTAAATGCATATTCTGCTAGGATCTTGCTTGCACATCCTTGCCTGATGAGCTTTGCAGATTCCAAGATTTGTCAAGACAGCTTCAAAATAGCTTACCAGATCTGATCCACCTCTTATACAGATTTATGAACTCTACAGTGGTACAGTACCTGCCTCTTCTACAAACTAAGATTCTTCCCTTTAGTAAGGTACTAAAAAAAACCACAAAACCTATAGTAATTTGGTATTTGGTGTTCTGTTTGCTATCATCTCTGATAGATTAACAGGTAATTCTATAATAATTTACTATTAAGGGGCAATCCTTCATTTTCTAGACTCTCTTAGTTACAAAAATACTAAAACTGCAAATGCATCAAGGATCTTTTTTTTTTTTTCCTTAAAAAACCCCAGTAGAACACTCATCATTTTCTGTAATTCATGCATTAAGAGCACTTTGTAGAAGACAACTAAGATCAGCAAGATGTGATAAAGCAAAACCCCAAAACTGGGTGGGTAGAGGTGGGAATGTGAAGAAATGCACATTGTCTTCTAACATACCCATCTCTGGAGACACTAACACATGCTGCTTCTTCCTCTCCCTGATCATTGCCACATGTCTAGAATGAGTCAGTCTGATCTCTGATTGTTGTGACAATTTTAAAAATAGCAACACTGGGATGCAACAGCTCTGCAGTTCATGACAGCACTGGTTATATCACTGTGCAAACTGGCAAACTTAATCAGGCAGTAGTAAGTGTCTCAAACTGCCTCATACAGTATCAATACTGGATATTGATGCCTTGTTTAATTATCTAAGCACAGAGTTTACATTCCATTGCATATAAGGTTAGCAGGAGGCCTGTCAGAACAAACCTACATCTATGCTTTTAGGGTCACCTGCTGAGACAGAGAAAGCCAGTATTTCTTTCTTAAATGAAAACTTGAATTCTCAAGAACATCATCTGCTGCATCAGCATGGTAAGGATCTTTGTATTTTTCAGTTAGGGTTTATAAAATTTTCTGCCCTCTCTTTGACAGAAGTCTGTAAGTCGTACTGGCAGCACCTGGGAATTCTTCAAAAACAAACCCACCTCCCTCAGAGTTTCAGAAAACTCCAGTGTCCATGACCCTGTAACATACAGCTTTTATAGCTTGTCTTGAACTTGCTCACTGGGACATAAAAAGTCCACAGGGATGATGTGCAGAAGGCTCAGTTCACAGTTCCAGAGTGTAAGCCCACATAAATAGAAAGGAATTTTTTTCCATTTTACATGTCAAATACAAGATGGGTTTTCTATTATGTCTCTTAATAAGATTAGAGTGTTACACTAAAAAATATTTTATCAGTTCAACTGTGTAAAAATTGTTGCTGCTTTTTCACAGGGGAAAATTTTGAGGAAACAGACTGTGACACTCAGCAAAACAGTCCTGATTCTCCAGAATGTAAGGTGAGTGACAATTTTATCAAGTGTGAGATGGTCCATCAAGTGAAGTGAGATATATCAAGTGAGATTTTTTTCACTAGTGGTATTTAATATATTTCCTTCCTCTCCAGTTTCTTTGAAAATGTGAATATAGTGCAATTGGGGAGTGTCCCGTGAAGTGTTGAATTACTTCAGCATTCATGGACTAGTCCACTGAGCAATTCCTGGGGTCAGACTCTTCTACTGCTGTTTTTCAATGTATAATTTCACTGTTTTACCAGCTTGGTAATAGAAACATGACTCATATAATGTAGCCCCTCCATTAGGTGTTCAGAGTACTCAACAATTTACAAGAATAATCCTTAGTTTATAAAGAAAGTAGCTCAGGAAAAAATACCAAAAGTCACAGCATGAGATTCTGGGAAAACTGTGTAATTGTAATTGTGAAGCATTTTATACAACAGCCTGAAACCTGAGATTGATATGTTTCATTCTGAAATTCTCAGATTTAGGCTCCAAAAACTGCTTGAACCCTTTGGAATATTAAGCATCAGTGTCATAAACCATAATGTCATTTATTAAATGATGACTTCCTAAAATACATAGTTGTTGAAAAAAGTTCCTTGAAAAAAGAACCTACTTCCATACTCAACATGGAATGCTTCAATATTCTTACAAGTGCAAACTTCACTTCTCATTGTGCAATCTTGTGGAAAATAATGTTAATTGGAATTGAAATTACACACATTGGGACTGATATTCCATGGGAATAGATTTTGCAGTTTTCCCTTGACTTCACTTTGCAAAATAGGGCTGTCTCTTATTAAAATTAGACCTCTAACCTGGCAGAAAAATTGGAACAAGATTCTTACTTTTGATTAAGTCATCACTATTACTGCTTTTTCCACACCATTTAATCCATGATGCTTTATCTGTTCAATTTGCTAAAATAATTTCCGAGCACGGTATTTGCAACATTGGAACTAGTCATGCTGCAAATCATAAATGGTTGCTGCTATTTCTGACATAATATTTGGCCTGAAAAAAGCAGCTGATTTTAAAGCTCGGTGAAATACTAAAGCCAAACAGATAGGTACTTTGGGGTTGCAAGGTTAAGACTTTCATTACTGAACAATAAAAGAATGGAGTAAGTACTGCGTTACCATCACACAGGAGATCACAGTGACTGGTTTGTCAACGAAGATTATGTATTTGATATACTATAAAAGTATTACAGAAGTACATTTCCTTGCACTTAGAGGTTATTTTCCCCTCTGGCAATTATTAAAAAGATTATGGAAATAAGTATGTACTATTTTCATTCTGATGCATGTATGCAGCTGTTATGATAATCACTGGAAGCTCTCTACATCTATTCAAGAGAAGGTTCTATCCCACTGTCAACATCAGCTTGTGAAGACCGTGAAGCATAATGGGATTGCAAACAAAACACAGCCCTGAATAAACTCCACTGTAGACTGCATCCTTTTCTATTGTAGGACTTCATTATGAAGATTGAGCTGGAAAAAGCAGAAAATGGAAGCCTAGGTTTTGCACTGGTAGGT
Organism: Chloroceryle aenea; assembly: GCA_013399075.1. Lineage (NCBI taxonomy): Eukaryota > Metazoa > Chordata > Aves > Coraciiformes > Cerylidae > Chloroceryle > Chloroceryle aenea. The sequence goes on from VWZY01006398.1 coordinate 200,153, forward strand.
GGAAGAAATGGCAGGGCTATTCTAATAAAAGCCATCAGCCCAGACAGCATTGCAGATCTGGATGGGAGGCTTCAAGTTGGTGACATCCTACTTAAGGTAATGCTTGTTCTTTGTTGTTATGGCCTACATTTTATCTAGTTACTCTATAATTAGCATTCTGTTCAGTATAAAGTTAGCTCAGATTGGAAATCTGAGGCTGCTTGGCACAGTAACATGTAGAAGATACTGTCCCTTGGCTCCTGGGGGTCAGGGCTGTTCTGGGTCCCCTCCACCCCTCACATGAAGTTCAGCTTTCTGTGGGACTGGGCCTCTCCATAGCCGAAGGTGGCTGTTGGCCAATCCAGCAAAGCAGCAGACCCAGAATAGCAGAACAAGCAATAAAATGCAACTACTTCATACTGTAATTGCCTAGTGAGCATGACACATAAAAAATATATATATAATTTATTTTTTTTACCCCAAATTATTTTTCTACAGATTCCAGGTTTTTCCTTATTTGTGTTTACTTTTCTATTTTTCATTTACTTCCATCTTTCCTCCATCTTCCATCTGAAGAGCGGGAGAAAGTATGCTCTCTTAGTGTCTCAGAAGAGATGCAGACTATACTTTGTGGTGTGCTACTGGCAATCACAGGAAAAAATCAGTAGAGAGGAGAGGATTAGGCAAGTCACAAAGATGGGAGGGGATGAGGACACACAAAATGCAAAGAAGTGCTAGAAAGACTGCTCAGTGCTGGGATATGCAATTAAAAAACCCCTTTCTGTTATGGGAATCTAGAAGTACCTATCATGGTATTTTTCAGGTGAATGAGACTTTCGTGTCTGGTCTGCCACGCCAAACAGTTATAGATCTGCTGCGCAAGGCTCAAGGCACCGTCCAGCTCACCGTCTGCCGAAGCATGGCTTTGCATTGGGCTTATTCAGGCAATGAGAGCAACACTACACCTTCCCCCCTGAACACAAAAGTAAAACCTGGTAAGTGACTTTAAGTCACTTCATGATTTTAACTCATGAAGGTTCCTGGTCTGATTTTACCCCATTTTATGAAAATTACTAATGTAATCACAGCCAATTACTGACCCAGCTGCTAAAATAAATTTGCCTCAAATTTCGCATCCCATCACTCCTACCTTATCTCTTGAAAGCACTACACCTCCTGTTCTGCCTAGCAGATAACTCCTCTCCCCTCTGTGTTTGCTCATGTTCAAATCCAGAAGCCTCTGCCCAGGTCATTAACATGAAAGCACCTCCACTAGAATAGGACAGTACTTAGCTGACTAACTCTAGTGGAAGAAACTTGTGCTGGAGGCTCTGCTCTACTGAATACCCAAAATTTAAACATTAATTAAAGCTGGGAGTGGAAGCAAGGATATACTATAACCAGTGGATTATGGGTTTATATTCCTCAAATTCCTGTTTCTTGGAACACTGAAATGTTTCCTAGGATGCGGAGAAACTTCAGTGGGAAAAATATACAATTTCTCCTTAATATACCTTCTGGCCTGCTGGTTACAAATTGGAGGTTTTATTTCAAATCTTCTCAAGCAAGAAACCACTGCCATTGTTATTGACTTTTTCCCCAGCTGACTAGGAAGACATGCAGAGCTGACTGTGGGTGCTGGACATATTTACAAAAAACATTCATGCATCTAGTCAGCTTTAATGATGCAAACTTACCTGCATGGGCATTTTAGGCAATGCTGCTGTAAGGCAGAAGCTGCCTCTAGGGTTCAAGGATCTCAACTTTTCATTATGCATTAGACTGATCCCTAATCTATTTGAACTGCTAGGCTGTGTCATAAGCACTGGACATTCCTTCACTTACTGGAAGCTACCCTGTGTGTTTTAAGAGCAAACTCTTTCCATAAGGATGAAAAAGCTATGCTCAGCACCTACTTAGAAGGAGGATATTCACAGCCCCATCTCTATTCTAGTTTAATCTGGGGAGTAAATGATGCAAAAATGATGAAGCACAGCCAGATACAAAAAGAGAGGTCGAAGCTCTTTCTCTATTAAGGGCTGTGGAAATATTCCCATTCACTTCAGTGAGACCAGTTTTTTCTCCAGCTCTGCAAAGTCAAAGAACTACCTGTGGGGACATATATTTGCATTTCACATGACATTGGTGAATTACACAGTTGCTAGAAAGTTTAAACTGTTTGCCTGGACCAGCAAACCCAATGGTGTTACAGAAGCACTGTCATCAAAGTTCATCTCGTATTTGTCCCTTAGCATTGCAAAGGAACAGGCTGGGCTATGGTGGATAGATTTAAATTCTGGTTTAGTTTTTTTATAACTGCTATTGATACAGGGATCTACTTCAGTGCATCCTGTGGCAACTTGAATTATGCTGGCTTCTTCAGTAGTGATGTCTGACATTTGTGCTGTACTAACCCCCTCAGAACATCAATGAAAGGGATAGTCCAGGACAGTTTCTGGCACTGTATCTCCTTTCCCATTATCAAAGTCATCTGGTGTGGGTGGCACAGAAAAACAGGATTTATATTTTCATGTGTTATAGGCATTTCACTGATTTTGTTTTCTCATATTCAGATAGTACTGAGGAAAGCCTGCAATCTCAGCCTGTTTTCGCTTTCAAGGAAGAAGAATCCAGCCAGATGTGCACCAAGGTAAAATCTGAATCAGGCTTCTAGAAGTTACCAGGCAATGTACTCATATGTTTATTTACAAAGTAAGTTTGCTGTAATGTGGGCAAGAATCACACCTTCTTAATGAAAAAAAAGATTAATGTGAGGTAAGTGTGCTGCAATGACTGGAACTGCTAGCGTTTGAATGAGTCAGGGGATACCACAGAGAAAAGAGCACATGATTAGTATGATATATATGCTAAAAGGGCAGGGAAAGGAAGGTTGCATACACAAGTCTAGTTCTGGTACTTTATAATATTGGAATGAACAATTTATTCTTTTTACCATTTTTTTCAGTATTTTACAACAACATACTTTAAAAGATTTCTAGTCAACATTCATAACTCAAAGGCACCCAAACTTCTTCACATACGGTTATGGTTTTAAATCTTAGTAAGCTGAGCAAAACATAGCACATCAAATTTTACAGCATCTACTATTTCTAAGTCTAGAACTATAAAGCTGCTCATCAGAAAATGTGAGAGATATAAGACATCTTATCCTTCAGAACAAATAAAAAAATCCCAAAACCCTGCTTCAACCAATATAATCAAACTAGAAAAAGAAAAATGGAAGAAATCCTTGACATGAATAAGCTGAGAAAACCTTGAAGAGGAATTTGAGGAAGTTTTAAGTACATTGTTGGAATGGATGTTGGAACTAAACTGTTAGAGACTGGTGAAATGTACAGCCTTTAGCTGTCTCCTATGAATAGAAACTATTTATGCTTCACTTCACAGAGCACAGCTGCCACCTACTCCAAAGATGTAGACTTAGAAAGTGACAAGTTGCTGAAATAAACAGATAAAAAAAAAAAAAAAAAGCAGCAGTAAAATACCCACCTTTCCTTGGCAAACAGAAAACAAAAAATTAATATAACAATATAACATTCTCCAAACACTGTGGTCACCATTTGTAGATGCTGGGTAAATGAATTCATCATTAAATAAGCAGTCATGAATTCCCCTATTCTAATGGGGAAATACAGGCACAATAGTAAGAAAATAATGTTTAGGTGGCAGCTACTGTTAAGATGCTGTAGGGCATCCAGTAGTTTATACCAAATAATATGCCAGGGTAGCTTCTGAGTGCATCTGGAATATTAAGCAGGGAAAGAAGAAGAAGAAATACCATTCTGAACAAAATTGAAACAATTATTGACCAAGTGTTACAACTGAGAAGACGACAGTTCCACATATTAATGGCAGATGTCCTGCATCATTATTTAAATGCAGGACCCAGTTATCAATCTCTAGGATGGAAAACCAGCCACCAATACTATTGCTTATACTGCATATGGAGGTTGATCTGGGGTCTGCTGCTCTGCTAGTTGAGAGCTTTTTCAGCAGAGCACCCTGCTTCTTACATCTGGCATCACTGTGTCTGAGATAAAAAAAGGAAATTATTACTAACAATTCCATCTCAGACACTGCTGTTTCCTTCTGCTAAGAGATGGGAGGTGAAGTGTAGAGTGTGACTCATGACTCCTGTGACTGCATTTTCTTTATGAGATCAGAAAGGATTATAACATGGACCTTTACAAAGTTTAGTCCTGTGTGCTAAGTTGTAGAGATATCTGAAGACTGTATTGTTATGAAACTCACAAAAAAGAGCTAATGTGGATTTTTACTCCTAGTAGATGCTGCAATGCTGAATCAAAGATATGTAGTTGTGAAAGTAGAAACTAATCTATTTTCCCTTTCCTTTGAGTAAAGGAAACTTTTTCATCAGATGTAAGAAAGAATCTTGATGAAAGTAACTATAATCTTGATCTTTCTATGTACTGTTTTTTCACAGATTTTTCTTATTTTAAACATGCAGGATCAAGAAAGTACACACAATTCCCCTCTGCCAGGTCAGCTGGCAGGACAAGACTATAAGGATATTATCAGTAACATTTCAGACAGGTAAGTCTTTCAAATGCAGTAAAACTACTAAAATAAATTGTAATGTTTATTCTTATATTTCCAGAACTGTCCTAATATGGTATACAATTGCACTCGCGTGTCCCAGATCACAGAAATACAGTTCAGTTGGAATGCAGCTCCATCTGCAGTAAGAGGTACTGAACAGCTTCCACACAACTCAGGCAAATGAAATGGAAGCTTCTAGATGTAACAGCTCATGCAGACAATCCTAAGGTGGCTTTAGTCCCTCTAACTGAGGAAGAGAGAGGACAGAGATGTGGATGGGCATCCCTGTAGATTTAACTAAGTGTTTCAAGCAGGTCTTGCAGACTGGACTGAACCCTGATATTATGGCTATAGCAATACAGATGTTGAACTAAAGACATCTGGGAATCAAGAGAATTTGAGGCTGTCACTCCAAAGAAAGTACATAGTACAAGAAGCAAAGAATGCTACTTCGAATTTTAAATCTGCAGTACAATTGGAAATCAGAGTATAAAGGATTGCTGCTGAGACACAGGCAATTTTGTCTATTACAGTGATGCAGAATATATAATATATGATTATTTTCCTTATCGTTAAAAAATGGAAAAAGGGCCTAAATATTTACATTTAAAATTTAAAATGTTGTAAGAACAGTATTTGGTCAGTCAATTAGGGGTGAAAATCTTCCTTAATTTACCTGCTTGCAGAGATAAAGTTTGAAAGAAGATTTGAGAGCATCTTCAAGTGAGAACACCCATGTGAACCTAGGCTCAGTGCCACTTGCTATTATCTCATTACTAATATAACAATATCTTGTGACAGACAAGTTAATCAACTGTGATTACTATTATCTTGCTCTGTGTGCAAGATGCATAAATGCATCTTCAGCTAACACAAAGACATCTTATATACAGGGATAAGAAGTATGATTTCTGTTTGGTTTAGGATGGTTTCCTGGCCCCTGTCCTGTAATGTGAATCTTTTTACTACCAGTATTTTCTGTATTTGTATTTTCTACTTGCAAAAAGCTTTGTGTGACTTGAACGTGCACAGACTGCAATGGATACTGATATTTGCAGAGCTACTACTTATAATCTTACTGCCCCTCTTAACAGTACCTTTTACTATTTCTAACATTATGTATTATGATCATACGTAGGATAGAATAATTTAAGACTGTGATATGCTTAAACCTACAAACATAGTTAAATATTAAGTCTGAGGGTATCAGAGTTAGCTGGTGGAGGAATATTCAACCCATTCTGCACACATTCATAGCTGTATTCTGGACTGCAGGCTTATCTTCTACCAAAAGCATATTTAAGTGCTCTGATATTTTTCTAAATACTTTAGGAAACAGTAACAAACAAAGCCTAATCTGCTATGATTGCCTAGACACTGGAAAATATCATACATGAAAAATTGTCTATAACTGTGACAAGTCTAATTTACAATCTGTTGTTGTTGTTGTTTTTGTTGGAAGCTTTTTATACAAAGTATGTTCTTATCTCTTTGAAAGAATAAAATGCCACATACAGATAACAGTACTTTTCACTAGCCATATTTGCAAACACTACTCTGGACATAATGCTACTATTATTCCTTGAATTTATGTTCTTCAGACTTCACACTGATTCTAGAAAGTAGTTGCTCAAGAAAGTTAAAAGCTATCAAAAATAGGTTAAAAATAAAACCTTTGTACACTCCAAACTATCAAAGCTTTTGACACTTGCATAAAGCCATTCAAGTAACTTTGTTTTACAGGTCACAGGAATATGCAGAACGTGAAGGCTGCAGAAGAGAGTGTCAGCAGCCTGAGTCAGACAGGTGGAACAATGAAGATGATGATATGCCCCACAGGATTTCCATTCTACCTAGAAGTAACCATGCCAAAATTTCTCTTGTTTCTTTAGAATCATAGAACCATAGAAATGTCTAGATTGGAAAAGACATGTATGATCATCTAGTCCAATCATCAACCTAACATTAACAAGTCTACCCCTTAAATAGTATCCCCAAGCACCCCCAGTATTATAGGCTAGCTGTTCTGTATATGTACACAGCATTAATCCCTTGTTTAGAAGCTAAAAATTTGCTCCTTGTGTCTCGAACACCAGAGCACTCAGGACACAATTGTTACCATTGATATGTATGAAGGCCATCAAATTTTTGCAACATCCACATGAAGTGGATCTCCTACAACAGGAACTCTCCAGCTCCATTGCAGAACTGCTAGAAGGAAGGAACATTAGTCTGGCTATAGTTAACTGAACCCTAGGAGGGCAGCTCTGCTGGCTATCACCCACTCACCACTACTCTGCGCAAAAGGATAAGCACCCTTTT
>VWZY01006398.1:207066-340919 GCA_013399075.1 Chloroceryle aenea
TTTTTTGGTGGGGTTATATTTGTGTCTTCTGGTTTGACTAAAAGGACAAATTCCATAATTCCTCTGCTTCAAACCACTGTTTTTTACCAAACAAGCTACTGTTTTTAGTCTACATGGTAACAAAAGCTTTTCAGTTTTCCCAGTAGAGTAGTGATATTTGTGTAGATATAAATGTTTACCCATCTTCTTAATCTACCAAGTTTTGGATCAGAACGATCCAAACGATTCATGATGAGCTAATTAGTAAAACTGAATCCTGATTTTGGTGCATCAAAGATACTTCACATCATGTTCATGAAGGGAAGAGTGGGGTAAGATGAGAAGAACGTAAGATATTTTCTTGCTTCAAGGAGGAATAATTTACAGTGATTATACCTAGTAGTGGGGTATGGACTTTCCTGTAATTTTCAGGAAAGTGTTGGAAATATGAAGATGTGCCCAAAGTGTCCAATACCAATATAAACTAGCATTAAAGTTCACAATTCTGCAAAAATACTTTATTTAGAACACTGTATTTAGAAACCGTTTCAGGCAATAACTTGCAATAATTGGATCTGCTTCCAAATTACATGAAATATGATGCTAGTTGTATCCATGGTGCTGATTTATTTTTCCTTCTGATGTGAACATAAGCAAGCCAAAAATTTTTTTTTCACATTTCATTTTCACAGTATAAGCATCAAAATGTACTTAAGTACTGCAGTTACCTAGTTTTTAAAGCCAAGGCTTTGCACTAGGAACAATCATAATTAAAATTGCCTTTGCTTCTTATTGATATATAGGCAGAACCTTTGCTTCTGGAGATGAATTGACTCAGTTAATTAACTTTAAACCATCACTGACTGGAGTAGGTCCAAGGACTGGCATCACAGGTCTTATTCGTGGGCTTCAGTTGCGGATTGAGAACCAAGAGGTGTTGAAGGAATTTATGGTAAAGTGTGATTCCTTTTTAAGATCCGAGTGTTTAGCAGAGCTAAGAAAGTGACTTTTAGCATCCTTCTGCACACTGTATGGGAGACCAACTTGTCTATCTTTACCGACTCCACTTTCTCATAGAATTGCTACAGCCAGAATGGGGCTTCTGCTCTGCTCTTTGGGTGATCCTACGGTATTTGGATCTCTCTCTTTCCACACAGGTCAGCTTACACTGTTTCCTGTCCAAAGATACTGCCAACACGGAATGAAAAATAAATAACACACAAAAGTAGAGTATGAATTACTTTATTCTAGACTGACTTCTTCCTATTAGACCCTCAGTTCTGCTGAACATCTGCCTAAGAACTATTCTAGAAGCTGCTCTAAAGCAAGAAATGCAAGCTGCTAGGGCTTCACTAACGTTGAAATACTTAGTTGATGAAAGTAAAATGTTTCACACTGTGCTGCAGTGATCCATGGAACTCACTGCCACAAGATGCTGTTAAAGTCAGGAACTTTGTGAAATTAAAAAGAAAAAGTAATTTACCTCCATAAAAAATGAAAACACATAATTACATCTCATGGCACATAAATCATGATAAAGTGTATAACTAGGAAAGCATATAAAATCTCTTGTTTCGGGATATAAACAGAGTACTCAGTTATCAACAAATTTCCAAAGAACAGATGAGTTTATAACTCTTCAACACAGTACCAAAATTTTCTTTAAAGGATGTACTCATTACCAGTGAAATAGATTCCTACCACTTTTCCATAGTAATTGCAATGTTATCAGGTTCTTTCACATCCCTTTTTATCTCTGACTTTCTGAATACAAGATCTCATAGGCTCTAGAGTGTAGGATTTGCTGACTTTCCCTGTAGACTCAAGGGTATGTATTAATTTCATTTCATTCACGTAGGCATAGCATACTGTGAGCTGAGTTATGCATCTGCACTGGAAATGTAAAGATCTAACAGGGAAAGCACTGGCTACCAAAGCCAGTGGATATTTTACACAAGTAAAAGCTGTAGTAACTGATGAAGATGTTGAACTGTCACACACATTTCAGTCGATACACACTGTAGAGTGGCATAATGTGAAGGCTGAGCATTGTGCAATGCATACCAAAGAGGTAAAAGAATAAAGAAAAGTGAAGGAAACTCAAAACTGTAATTGAAATTAATCTGCACATTCCTGCTGCCAGCTACACTTCATTCTGTTCCCCAACATCTACTATGAAGTACTTAATGACCATATGATTTGCACTTAACATCATTGATGTTGTTCCCTATATATCCATCATTTTCTCAGTCACTGAAAAGTATTTACGGACATTCACTATCTGGTAACAGTGCATTAGTTGGTTCTTTAGTCAGTATGTTATCAATTAGGAATGCTGACATTTGGCCAAGACAATATTTCAAACATCTATTTTATATCAATATACAATATATAAGGGCTGAGGATGTGGCTTGGAAATGTCACTTGAAAACCCAATAAATTTTGTGCAGGCTGAAGAAAATACAAAGTAATTTGAATTACTTGCTAGAAGTCTAGAGAATGATGTACTGATTCTGTTCTGTAAGAAATCTATTTGCCAGTCTTAGGTCACATGTAGCAGTGAAGTTTGCTCACACTGACTCTGTAAAGTTTGTCTAAAAAGGATGTGAACAACATGGTTTGACTATTTCTCTTTGATTTAGGCTTTAGAACATGCAAAACCCATAGATGACTGCAGAACTGGCAAAGCACCAGAAAACCTGGGTAAAAACAGATACCGAGACATTCTTCCATGTAAGTATGGACAGCAATGTGAACACACCTTCAGTGTATGTTCTCATGTTACTCACATAACAAAGACATGAGAAAACAGAAAAATGGTTATAACAATGAGATGTAGGAGATTTTTCCAGAAGAGGTATAGGTCTCATAGGATGTCTGTATTGCACAATATGTCATTTTCTGAAGTATCATTTTCCACAAAGCAGGACTTGTTCAGGTAGGGGGCCAGTTGTCTTGGTGTTTCCTTCCCTCTGCCTCATAGATAATAATCTGTGGACAACTGTAACTTGAACTGCAACAGCAGTTCTTTAACTCTATTTAAATGTGCAGATATGTGTACTTCTTGTGACACAGTGGAATTCTGAAAAGTACAGTGGAAATCCTGGAGTTATGTAGCTCTTGAAAATACAAAGATTTTTTCAGAAGAATTTCAAAGTAGAATAACTAACCAGAGCTTTCATCTGCTCACCTCTGATCTGAGTCAGAAACAAGTTTTATCACCAATGAGAAGTCATTTTAAAGGGAAGATTTGAGTCCAAAAGCTGAATGGCTGCAGTTAACAAGGATTAAAAAAAAAATAATGTACAACCCAGTCATTCCCTGAGAGATATCACAGGAAAAGAACAATTTCTGGACCCTTGATGTATTTCTGAACTGCAGCAGCAGGACAGTACACAGAAAATTTGTAGCAGTAACCTCTCTATATGAGTGATACAGTATATATTCTCAGAAGTTTCCTGGTTTATAACAGCCAATACCCAGTGACAATGTTCCCATGCCATACATTAACAGCAGTGTTGGATACACTATTTTGTATTGCTGCCAAACAATTCTATTACTTAGAAGACCTGTCAGAGTGTTAAGCAAGTATCTTAAGAGAAATAAAGCTGCAGTGAACATGCACACAATTTATCTGTGGGAATTCCTCCTAGCAGTGATTCATATTAGTGCTCCTAGCCAAATGTATTCTAAAATCCAGAGGCATACTTTGCTGCTAGAGGCTGAAGTTCCCCAGCTTCTGAGTTTTAGAGATGGATGTTTGAGACCTAATGCTTTAATAGCAACTTTCTGTTTCTGTACAGATGATAAGACACGAGTTCCTCTGGGAGAAAAGAATGGCTACATTAACGCAAGTTACATTAGAATGAAAGTTGGAGAAGATGAACATTTCTATATTATAACCCAAGGGCCTCTGCTATCCACTATGGCTGATTTCTGGCAAATGGTCTGGGAGAATGAATCAGATGTGATTGCCATGATGACAAAAGAAGTGGAGCTAGGACAAGTCAAGTGTCATCGATACTGGCCTGAACCTCCACGTGACTCTATAGATCTGGCTAATTTTCAACTCAGACTAGACAACTGTGAGATTCTGGAATACTTCGTAATTAGAACAATAGAAATGATCAACAAGCAGGTAAGTTGAGTAGACAATACATTTGTATATGAAGAAATTGATTTTTCTACATGAGTTCTCAGTAGTATTATTGTTTGCTTGTTCTGTAACATTTGCTCGGTATTTTTTAGGAATGTAAAAATCTGAATAACAGGCATGAAATTAGGGTTAATGAGATGCTGCTTCTTTGCTCATTGCACAACCAATGGGTCCAACATTACATACATTTGGACAAGAATGTCCAAAAATTAGTTCTTTAATAGTCACAGAGCTGGTGTATTCAGTGTTTGGCAGAATTGCTTACTGTTCTCAGCAAACCAAATCAGAAAGGGCTGCCAGAATGGACTCATATTCTGTAATGGCGGCTGGATGGAAGGAGGAAAAGGTGGTTCACATCCTAGAATTTATAACAAATTATACTTCTTTCATTCATGAAAAGACATGAATGCACATGAAACTGCAAATCTGGCAGCAAATTTTTAGAAACGTAACAAATACAGAATCCATGTGTAAGAACATGGACAACAGAGTAACTTCAATTTCTCATCAAAATTATGTGAAGTAAATTTCCTAGGCCTTCTGAGTGCATTTCTGGAAACTTGTAAGACACCTTAATTGGATCAAGTATGAAAAGCTGAAGAACTGTAGTGTAGACAAACAATTAAGAATGAGGCTGAAGGAAAGTTTACCAGTGGAATTCCTTGAAAATGGATCTTAGGACTGATCATTTTTAACTTTTCTGGTCTTTCCCTTCCAGACAGAAGAGAAGCGTGTTGTAAGTCATTTGCAGTTTACCAATTGGCCAGACCACAATACTTCCAAACTGGCCGAACAGCTTGTAAAATTTATTCTTTACATGAGAAAAGCTCACAATACAGGACCTATTGTTGCTCACTGCAGCACTGGCACTGGAAGAAGTGGGGTTTTGCTGTGTGTTGAAATTCTGCTCAGCTATATAGAAAAAGATTTGCGTGTAAGTATCAAACAGATCATGTTAAGGTTTACAAACTGGTATGGAAGTCAACAACTTGTAACAGTATTTCAGACCAGAGTAATTCCTGGTAGCATTCATCCTAACAAAATGGAATGAACCCAGCTTTTGTTGTTTTAAACAGTAAGGATAATAACTACAAATACACTGTTGATAACATAACTGTGTCACAGCTTACCCAACTGAACATGCTTAAATCTTTATAACTCTTATGTCAACAAAATAAAAACTGTTCTCTTCTCATAGTTCAACATCAAGCAGATCGTGAGAGATTTGAGAGATCAGCGTTTTGGCATGATCCAAACAAAGGTAAGTTCTCAATATTCAACTAGATAATGATTTTTAAAAGCCTCAGTAAATCTGTGTTTATGTATCACTTCATTAATATGGGGCTTTAGGCACAACTTTAGCCCTCTCTTTTGAGGAAAATAACAGCCTTCCAGGCAAGTGTTGTCTAGATTTATTATGAAAGGTCTGTTCCTTACTGACTTGAAATAAAAACAAAGCACCAAGACAGTACAAATACCAGCAGCTCCCACAGTGCTCCACCCCACCCCCTTAGTTAAGCAAATAGATAACCTTCACAGGTACTACACCTTCACAGGTACTACACTGAATAATAAGCATCTCTGAACTTTTACAAGTGATGGAATAAAAAGAACAAGGATGCTCTTAAATATCTGTGTGATTGTATCCATGTTACAAAGATGCTGATGTTATGAACTGCACTTCAATTAGTCAGTCTTTTATGTCTAGGATTTATATTGGATGTAACCAGGCATTTCACACTGGTCTCTCTGCACACAGGATGAGTACTTATTCTGTTATGAAGTTGTGCTGGAAGTCCTTCAGAACCTTCAAGCAACGGATTCCCACTGACTACAATATGACTTTTCCCTGTTGCTATTCCCCTTGGACTTCTGGGACCACTCAAGAACTGCTATAAAGAGATGTCAAGCCAGTGCAGACAAGTGTTCTATTACAAGCTTTGTTAGATTATTCTGATTTCTTAGGCATTTCAAAACCTTGCTTAACATGTCCCAAGTCAGTCATTTAAATCTTGGCTCACAGTCTGGAGAAACAGCCAGCCAGCACAGCAACATTGCTGTTAAATTCCCATGGGCAATTTGTGTGTTCTATATAATGACACATTAATTGCTAGGAAAATATTCTGGGACTGCGACAAGGAGATAGCAGCCCTTGGAATTAGCTTTACTTTCCAGAGGACAATTATAAAGATCCAAGATTCTGCTGGTGTTGGTGGAAGATTAGTTGTTCCTCTAAATATTGTTGTGCACTATTGGCTTCTGGGCTTCAAATCAGTATTTTCTACAGTAGTATTGGTTTTATGTGGAAGGACTCCATTTGTTTACCTCTGGTTGATTGAATAACATAGAACGATTTCCAGTCATCACTCCAGCCCAGGAATTTATGCCACCATCACTAGATATCTTAAATCAAGAAACTGACAGAAAAATAGAATGCCTTTAAACCGTAGCTGGTTCTCTTCAAAGCAGGAAGAGTGTTCTAATAGCTGGATGGAATATTAATCTTTCCCAGCAATATGAACAGCTGTGGATAGCATCAGTATTCCTTCATTCTGCATCCATGTAAAAGGAGTGAAATACAAAGCCGGATGAAATGACTGTGTGTGCATTCTGGCACACATATACATTTCAGCTTCCCCTGATCCTTCCCCTTGATTAACTGTCCTGTCATTCTAATCTAGGATCTGAAGTCTCCCTTCTATGGGAAGTCCCACTGGTTTCAGTTGGAGCTAAATCAGATCTTTAAACTAGAGTAAATAACTCTTTGTACAGTTTATTTCTCTTGTAAAAAGTGTTGCTGTTCAAGTTTGTAAGATTGTACTTCATTCTGTAGTACTGCTTCTAAGTCCTTTATCTAGAAGGTGATATATGCCTGTGTGAAGTTAGATGTGCAATGGAAAAGTAACTTTTAAACACAGGAAATTATAACAGCATTTAACTGAACTGTACATATTTTTAAAACTTTGATTTCAGGAAATGAGAAAATATGAAGAGGGATTTTAATACAAAACTGGAGTAGAAACAGGACAATAAAATAGTTGTTTCTTTTCATTACTAATGAGAGGTTTATGGGTCAGAGAGAATGGGGGATTAAATACAAATTAAAAGTATGACTTTTAGAAAAAGCCACCATAATACAATTTTAATTGAGGCCAAGGGCCACCTTTTCTTTCTGCCCTCAGATAGTCTGCTGGAAGTCAGGAAAATATATAAATGCAATTGATTATGCAAGCCATATGCTAATTTCAAACAGTGATAGACACCCAGGGTAATGCTGAATTAGTGACATAACCCTGGATTTATATTGGTATAAACATAAACAAAATTCAATGTTTTGTCTTAAATTCATTGAATTTGAGCCTTCCCAGAAGCATAATTCTCCATACATTCCACATTTACTATCTTTATGTTGCATATAATGGACTATTTGCACAGTTGTGTCATCAGCCAAATTTTTGTTCATAATTTTGTTACCTTCATTTTGTATTTGGCCTTTCATTTTGATTTTAATTACTGCACGTGTACTACTATGCAATGAATGTACTACACTGCAGATGAATGCACAATTCACTTTTTGTACCACAACTTTAAAAAGCTTCTCAGTGAAAGTATTCAGGTACTTTATGCAAAGGTGGATTTTTTTTGTGGTTTAGAACAAGCATTATGGATTTAGAAGACAATCTTCATGGCATTATCTGTTCCTCCACATTTGTGCATCATCTTTGCAGCTGTTTGACAGAAGTGTTTTCCGTTTGACAGATTTTTTTCTGTTTCACAGGGATATTAAAAAAAAATTCTGAAAACATTGTGTTTCATTTTGAATTTCTATTTATGAAAAAGCAGATGTAATATGTATCTACTAACCAGTATGAGATCTTGGGAAAATCTTTTATTAATTGGGGTTTATATTTAAAATTCTTATAAGGCAGATTTTTTTTTATACTGGTACCTTTTGTATATTCCCCTAAAGGAGGCATTACTGACCTCAGAGAGTTGTGCCATATGCCGTGTTTTATCCTTTAGAAATATAATATTTAAATGCTTTTAAACAATCACTGTGATTATGATCCCCATAATGAATACCTCATGCAGCCTGAACTTTGTTTTGGGTGAGACATACCCTTTTATACAGATCTAGTCCTCTAAGGCTGCTAACAGAGTAAGATAAAACAGAACTGTCCTTCCAGATAATTTGTAATCTGTTATTTAACAAAGCAATTTTGACCCACAGAAAATCTCAGAGTCTCTCAAATCAACTTTGAGTGGAGCCAGTTAGACACAATTTACCACATGCTGGGTGACAGGCCCTCCATCTATCACAGTCCCAGAGCAATCCCACAGAGCAAGTCTCTCATTCCACAGCCTGAAAACCTTTCAAGAAAACTGCAGACTTGCAAGTGTTCTGCACATGTTTGAAGCTAAAGGCTGGTCACCTCAGTACTAGTACTGCTCATGAGCTCCACGGCTGACAATCAGTCTAGACAGACAATAAATTTTGAGGAGGGAAGGGCTAGAATGATAGACACATCTTCCTAGAATAGACACCATGTTTGGAGAAATAAACAATGAGTCATCACCAGAAAGTGCTTAGCAGATGTGGCTGCTGCATGTGCTCTCTTGGAAGGAACCACATGTTCTCAGCTTCACCTTTAAAGGTAGAATTCAGGGATTCAACTTCCAGCTCTGCTGCAGACTGCCTGAATAAGCCAAACCATTTAAAAAGGATTCTCTGCACCTCACAGATTTCTTCTTTTACCCTACACTGCTGGGGTATACTCATACCCTTTATGATACACTGAGCTCAAAGTGTAGATAAACTGAGAACAGCTAGAAGACATTTACAAAGCATTTAAGAATAGAGGAATCTGGCTACATTCAGCAGCTCATATACCAGCTTGTCCCATATGTTAACACAAATCAGAGTCCAACTTTTGTGTTCTATATTCATGCAAACCCTGCCATGCAGCTCAAGGCTCATTGATATCATCCTAATAAGAGATGTATTATGGTGCACTGGTTACTTCAGAAGTGAAACTGAGATCACTATTTGTATTTCTAAATTGTGTTACTCTACCATGTAGTTATCAGTCAGGATAAGCTGCAGTGCAAATGCAAACTAAAAGAAGACATTTTTTTGGAGGTGGTCCCTGCCAGAACAAGCACTCAAAACAAGTAAACGCCTGCTAGTCCTCAGATTCATACTGCAGCACAAAACCTTGTCAGTGATACTCTATCTTCTTATTCTTCTATATTCCATATTCATATTCTTCTATACTTCAGACAGTATTTCTGTCCACAGGACAGCTCATCTTACTCTGGGGAAGCAATAGTTTTACTGCCATTGAGACTGCTGATAATTTTTTTATGTCTACCATTTTATCTCAGTTTACAAGCAAGTATAGCAAGGTGACCATCGTACAGATATTAAGTTACAAAATCACGTGAGCAGGGGGAAACCAGTGTTCCCATTCTTTAACATCTTAATTGAGTTACATGGACTCATGACTGCCCAGGACTGATGGCTCCATGTATTCTACTACCCCACCTGCAATGGCAAGATCCTTTAGAATATCCACACTTGCCAAAATGGGTGATACTGACTATAAGAACATTATCAGCTTTGAATACTTGACTTTAAAATGTACCAGCTTTCATTTTTAGAACTTCTACTAATACAATCAGGCTTCCTTTTCATTTTCTCAGAAATGCTGAGAGATGAGTCAGTAAATTTTGTCTGTCTTTTCATTGGAGTTTACAGCCTTACTAAATAACAGAATCTTCCGTGACGGGCCCAGTGCAGTCAATGCCAGTGCCATTAGTATTGCAAATACCGCCATCTACGGGCAAATCGCTACTGGAATCGCAATCGGTCACTCACTGGCACAGAATCACCCCGTTAACTTTTACTGGGGTACCCTCAGAAGCGTTGCCCAGACGAGCTGGGCAGGATGCAGGGCTCTCTCTCCGGCCCGGCCGAGCAGGTGCTGCGTGCTGCTGGCAGCTCTACACCATAGCACTGCTGGTCCTACGGGTACTAAAATCATGATCACCAAGGGCTCCGTCTGCCTCAGGAAAGGGTATCTAGGCATACGACAGGATCTGTTCAAACCTCATGAGAGACTAATTATTATTAGTACATTCATTCTTGACCTTAAAGAAGGGGTGCTTTTGGAATGAAGCTCTCTCTTAATTTACTGAAAATTATGAGTAATGGGAAACATTTCTGGAGTTTTACAAGGACTGGCTTTATGTCTCATGTGGACATTCTTTTTATTGGATAGTAGAAATGCTGAATTACTTAATGCACACCAGGAATAATAAAACCTCATAATTCATTCATGCTTCTCCAGGCCTAATAGCATGGA
The DNA here is from genome assembly GCA_013399075.1 of Chloroceryle aenea. Taxonomy (NCBI): domain Eukaryota; kingdom Metazoa; phylum Chordata; class Aves; order Coraciiformes; family Cerylidae; genus Chloroceryle; species Chloroceryle aenea. The sequence continues at coordinate 217,567 of VWZY01006398.1, forward strand.
ACAATTAATCCTGAACCACAAAACCACAGAATAGTTAAGATAGGAAGGAACCTCTGGAAAGCATCTAGTCTAAACCTCTCCACTCAGAGCAGCGTCATCTTGAGCTTAGGACTGTGTTCAGCTGGGTTTTGAATATCTCCAAGGATGAAAACTCCATGACCTGGCTCGACAACCTATTCTGGTATTTGGCTATCCTGAGGATAAAAAAAGACTTTTTCTGATGTTTAAATGGAATTTCCTATATTTCAATTTGTGCCCATTGAGTCTTGTCCTACCACTGGATACCACTAAGAGAAGTCTGCTTCTGTCTTCTTTACTTCTTTATTCCCTCCCTTCTAGGAATCTGTACCTATTGGTAAGATCCCCTCAAGCATTCTCTTCTCTATGCTAAACAACCACAGCTCTCTCAGCTTCTCTTTATACGAAAGACATTCCAATTTCTTAATCATCTCAGTCACCTCAATATGTTAACACTGATTCAGATAGAGGATGAGATTCTATCTAACAGCTGCATGTCTATTGAAATTAGGAGATAGTTTTTTGTTGCCTACTAGGACAAGAGAGTTGTTGGTTTAATACCACTCACGCACTGACCAAGGCCTGACATGCCAATATGGGGGTTTAAGAGAAGATGCAGAGTCTGAAGTAAATGCCTACTAAATGCCCCTATACAGCTCCTAGAGAATTTGTCAGTGGGAATTATGCCTTCATTTCTGCCTGTGCTTTGTGTAGCAGACAAAAGATGTCATGTGTGTAGCAAGGTGGTTAACACGGCTTTTTCTCTGTGTACGGATTTAACATTTTATCACTGTGTCATAGAAGTGCCATGAACACCTCAGTATCAGCAGAACTGTTTCCTGCTCCAGTGCTGGTCAGGGAAGTTAAAATAATGGGCTTACTCAACACTAAACTCCAAAGACTCCACATAGACTGCTATGCTAAAGCCCAAGGTCTAAGTAGCTTTAAGCTCACGCCCTGTGCTCCCTATGTCCATGTAAATGACCACTAACTAGACAAGCTCTCAGTAAGGGCCCTGTCTCTGTGTAGTTTTGTGTTTGCATGAACATGAGACTAGGGTAAGCACAGTACTAGCTCCTGCAACAACAGTCTGTTGGGGGGAAAATCACCCTGTGAGGATATGTGTGCTGGGTCCACTGGAGTGAATTAAGACACCCTGTGTTGTCATAAACAACAGGGCAAGAGCTCATACAATGGCAAGCAGCCTCCCATATGAAGATCTTTGGACAATTCGCTCAGCTAATAAGGTTACCAGCAGTGACACTTCACACCATGACATCACTTCAGAGACAAGCTGGAATGGGGAGGCAGGCAGAGATCTGAGGAGCTGAGGGCAGGCAACCTGAATCCTTAGAGGGAAAATCTTTCTTCTAAGTAGCTAAGAGGATATCTACTTTGGACTTGAAGGACTTCACCCCGAAAATCCACCCTGCTTTGCCTTCTAACCTAACTCTTTATTACTGAAGGATGAAAAGATAAGTAGGTTGCATCAACAGGCTGTGATTATTAAAACTTACCAGTGACTTCAAGGTTCCAGTTCAGCATTCTTATTCTTCTTCAAGGGGAGTTGAATTTCAGGAAGAGCTGTGTATCCACATGCTGGATTCTCAGTAGCAGCTGAATCTGTGGCATAGCCTTCACAATTGCTTCTGAAACTCTGACCATCATTTTACTGATTTTCTCCTTCTATATCTGTTCTTTCCCATTTCAAATCCTAAAAGGGGATGAAGGAGAAAAGGACATTTATTATTAACATTTCAGAATCTTCCCCCTTTATCAAAGGCCTCCCAAACCCCTCGGCACATGCAGGGAATCCTCTGTCTTTCAGGGAACTTACTGTCTAAAAGACACTGAGAGAAAATTTTAGTTGGTCATTACTTGCTCAATCTTGTGAAGCTGCATAAATGCTGTACACAGATAGATCCAAAAAGTGCATTTGCAAAAATGACAGCAAGGGCAATAGTGCTTATGTTTATAGGATTAAAAAATGTAGAAAAAGTTGGAAAAACTCATTCTTGTGGACCTGCATGCAGATCGATTTGGATAATTCATTGACTTCACTAGGTTTCCTTTCACTGTGCCCATTGTGAGTCCCACACCCGATCCAAACTCAGGCCACACATATCTAACTGCTCACAAGTGGGTTGCTGAACATGCCCACAAGATTATTTTCCAGGCTAAGGCACTTTGTGTGAAGTTTAAATATGAAGGAGATGCATCATTTGCTTTTTATACTGATATTCTGAGAAGGACGATAAAAAGATAAAATTCACATGCCTGCAAAAATCCAGTGTCAAGTTCCACATATTTCATCTCTCTTATGTCCCATCAGCATTTCAAGTCCTTTAAACCCTAACCTATACAGTGTTTTGTATGTGACGTTATGGGCATCACGTTTTGATTTTGTACTCTTGTGATTCTGAGCATAAAATCAATAGAAAATGTTGTGGCTTGCTTTTGGAGGAATATTTTTTAAATTTGTTTTTATAAATTAGTTGGGAGTGAGGAGCACAACAGGCTTGTGATCCTTCCAGCTCCCACCAGATGTCACCATGCTCTCAAGAATCTGTGGAGTCAGGGCCTGATGCTTGAGTGCCAATCATGTACAGTGTCTTTCTCTTTTAAAGAGAACACGGTAAACCAGCAAAAGTAAGGAGCTGAGGGGCGAGCCTTTCCTTGTGTCAGTGGATGAAGCTGCTGAATCGCTACTGAGCCAAAGGTGCTATGATTTCACTGCTGTTGGATAGATTAATATGAAAAGAGTCAACTTCCCTTCACTTACTACTAGGGAACGCTACCATCACAGTTCTGCTGTCCTGTACCTGAAACACCCATCAGTGCAGGCAGAAGATACAATAACATGCATGAGAAGGAAGTTTGTGTTAAGGCTAGAGACTCTGAGATGAAGTGGACTGCCTGAAACTGTGTAGGGAGTCATGACCAAAACGAAAAATCCATCCGAAAAAACACTTGTCAGTATCTCAATTTTCAAGCCAGTGGTTCTCTTCTGAGATTTACTAAGTACTAAGCGTTGTGGTGTCTTGCACAGCACAGCACAAGAACATGAGGTCTCACTACTCAAATATGTGTTCCCTAAGAATGAGCCAGCTTGCCAAGAGGGTGTCCTCAATGCATCCCAATTGGCAGATAAGGCTCTGCCATCATGTTTAGTCTCAAAGAGATTAGATGCCAGACTAAGTAAAATGAATAGAAATTGTCAAATATCCAAGATGTAAGCTGGAGAATGAAGAGCTAAACTGGAAATGAATGGATTTTAATGAGAATGGAAGGAAATTCACCATGAATCGCAGACATCTATTGTTCTGAAAGGACATTGTTCACCATGGCCCAGAACAAACATGAAAGGAACACATTCCATGAGGTATTGTTTGGGCTGGATTGACTATAGCAGCTTGAGCTTGTATAGCACCTTTCACGGATGGCTTCAAATCCTCTCACTTCTGAGAGGCTGGTAGCATTATTCTGGATGTTTTACAGACACTGAAGTATGTATTGACACAAAATGACTTCACCTTAGGGTGAGCAACTCCCAGAGCTAGGAAAGTGAATCCTGATCAGTATAATGAACCTCTGGCCTAGTGGCTTATTTCTGCAACCCTGCTCCTAGGGAATCATAGCAGTTGGTTTCTATTGCACCAGCTCTCACAAATGACATTGTAAGGCAGAGATGCTTGTCTATAAGAATAGCAAAGTCTGTTTGTCCTGGGTAGCTGGGAATAGAGTGCCCATTGCTCATTTTTAGGTATGATTTGTCTCTAGGAGTTCTGTATATCTTTTTAAGATAGTTCGTGACCGCAGACAGAACACACAGAAACTATTCACTGCTCCATGTTTACATGGGCCCCAATTCCACTTCCCAAGATAGACAGGGAACTACAATCCCAGCCTGGGCTTTTCTCCACTGTTTTTCCCCATCACAATAAAAGTGATCTATACAGTTAATCACAAAGTCCTTCTACTCTTCTGGGAACTTCTCATTTTCCTCAGCTGGAACAATGAGTAAATACAGTATCACAACATTTCCAATGCTTCATTTTCTAGCAGAACAAATTTATCTTCCTGCCATAAACATCTTGCTTTGACAGGTACACAGAAACAACCAACATTTAAATAGCAAGGTGGACATTGTAACCCCTCCCCTTCTGGTACATAATCAAATTACCCATTTTTTCTCCCTCCCATCAGCACCCATCGTCATGCAGGCCCATGACAAACCTTACTTACAAAAACACAAATAGCAAGTAACTATGGGATTAGAAGCACAAACCTCTGACACCTACAGAATGCTGCTTCTCTTTGCCACTAAAGAGACCTGATCACAGCTGACACGGTGTCTTCACTCACACACAAGCCAGCCTTGCTCTCTTTGTGGTGCAGCCCATGATATTCAGTGTACACCCTTCATATCTACCTCATCTAGACACAGCAATTCTAGCAGCTGACAGCCTCTTGTAGCCACCTGAGCTGCCATCACATCCATGACTACAATGTTGCTATAAACTTGAAAAGCCATCTGAACATTTTGCCTGTTCATTGTTTTGCAACTAGGGGGAAATTTCCCATCTTTAGGGCTATTGGAAGGAATTCAAGCCATAAAGCAGAATGGTAGCAGGACTCTGATCAACCGAATAATAACTTCTAATCTAACTAAAAGGCCTGTATTTTACTTAAGATTCTTTTCTTGATCCATTTGCCTTCTCAAGATTGTTCTATTGTCCTGCTTTAATTGTGGCTTGTCATTTTTTATAGATTAAAAAAAAAAGATGAAGGAAAAAGAATGAAAAAAATCAATAATGTTTTTCAAAATTCATCTGAAAAGTCAAAACCCCTAGACAAAACTGCACAGGCCCCAAGGAAGAATTCTTGTTTCCAAGCTGTTCAATAAGCAATTTGAGCCAGAGATTACTTTAATTCATCTCTAAAAATGATTCTTTAGAGGGCAACTAATCTTTAACTGCAATAGTTTGGAACCAAATCTTGAATTGAATAATCTTGAACTGAAATAACAAAATAGTAATGCAGAGAAATCAATTTCCAGTGTCTTTGCCATGTCATGACACCAGAAATGGTACACCTACCATGGCTCAGGTTTACTAACGTTGGTCCTGCTGTGGAGAGGCAGTCTTACCTGTTTTCTGACTCTACTGCAAAGCAAAACAGCACATGTCATCCTGAGAAAGCAGATAGAGATATCTGGGTCCTGAATTGCTTCAGTGGTTCTTGCTTGCCTGTATGTATTTTCTTGACTAAGAAATTAGTCTCATGGAAGTTGATGATAGAAATCTCCCTATTGTGAAGGTTTGTGGTTTCTCCCTGTCATGAAGTCCCTACAGTCACAGTTGAACCCCACCTTTTGTTTAAAGAATTGCTAATGGAAAATACTTCCATACCCAGTGGCTAATTACTTGCTCCCTCAGAAGTAAAATCTTGTTTTTCTTATGAATGCTTTACCTTTTAACTGCTAGTTTCAAGGGATTGCAGAAAGACCTAAAAGAGACAAGGGAGATCCTGCATTACCTATAGTACTGCTCCTATTATGCTTTTGCCTGCTAGACTCTGTTTTTAAGTAAATGGCAATTAAAGTTTAAAACCCACTTTGGTTTCCTGTTGATTCATGTCTGAAAATCTAGAATATGACAAATGTGATAATTCACTGAACTTCCTTTAACTCGCTATATTCCCTATAAAGTTCAGCATTGCTGGCATCAAATAGCTGAAAATAAGAAGCCTTTCTTAAAAACTGTAAGGTTAATTAAAAAATAAGTATTTCTTTTTCAGTGAAGTGTTGGTTGCTGTTGCAATTGTTTTAGATAGTATGTTCAGATTTTCCTCCCCAGCCACAGTCATTTTTTACTTCATAAGCAAATGACTCCATGAGCTGGGTTTTCAATGAGAGAAACAAACACATGTGTTGTAGGACTTTCCCTTAAAGGACAAGACACTGATGCTGACAATTCCTACATGGTTCCAAACAGAACTGTACATAGGTATAGGGGTATAGAGTATAGGGTATAGAAAGTTTCTTGCTGGCAACCACAAGTTCAGAGGATCTGCTCTCCTTCCTTTCCCATCATCAAAAAGGAGAAAAGATATAAATATGAACTGTGATGATGTTCTTGGAAGGAAACATAACAGGATAGCATGTAAGAAAGGGAACATGGTGTCCTTCAAAAGACTCCACAATGTGGATTATGAAAGGCATTGTAGGCGATACATACTCCAACTTTGACATAGCAATTTTGAGCCTCTAAAATGACCTGCACAATACAGCCTGGAAAGTCAAATCCCCTCATTCTCATCCACAGTTTAGGGGTGAACAATGATACACATTTTAGGGAAACACTGCTACTTTGTTCCTTCTCATTCCCTCCCTGGACTTTGAGATGCTTAAAAGCCAGTATCTTGTGAACCATGTTTCTGTCCAGATTTTAGATTAGCTGCCTCTCCCAGCACAAAACAAAGTAAACTGAGCTCTGACAGCCCCTCAGTTGCCCATCTTATCTGAAAGAGGATCATCTAATTGGAACATCTGGCAAGCTAGAAGTAGCAGCACAGTGGTGGAAGTGAAAAAGGCAATGCTGAGAAATTAAGTCATTTGGTTCCTAAGTACAGCTAGCTGCCTTTGCATCCCTGAGAGGGCTAAGGCTGGGGGGAGGGGTATAAATTGCTTGTTTCAAACTGTCCTTATTAACTAGACATTTCATTTAAATTGTACTTAGCACCTGCCTCCAATTACCTGACTTCAAGGCCCATGCGTGACAGAAGCTGGAGCTCTGATTAAATCCATGCTTCGTCCTAGTGAGCCATTAAGCCAAATGAAGGCTCACTGCTCCTTTGAAGGAGATCATTTGTCTTCATTAAAAGTGGCCATCCTTGATTGCCCTGACAGAAACATCTCCCTGCAAGATAATAAGGTCTGTTATTGTTGAGAGGTAAAATAATGTATTGCGGTCCCCTAGAGAGTGATTTATATTTATTAATGTTCTCACAAATTACTGTACCCTGATTAACATGTGACTGTGACAGGCAGCGGAGTGTGCTGCTTATTATGGCCATTCACACTGGTCACTGTCCCTCCTCAGATCACCAGATAGTAATGGAACGTAAGGAAGCTGCCTGCTGCCCTTTAGTGATGCCTTGGATCTGTCAGGGCATGATGGACAAAGACTTATCCAGGTTGTGAAAACCTAACTAATCACAGCTCTGATCAGGTCCTAATCCTCAATCCAGATACAGAGGACTACACAAAAGTCACCTTCTTATTCTTCTTATTTACTTCATATTCTCACCAATGTGAACCAGCATCTAATATTTCTCATTCACATATTTTAAAGTGTTTCACAAAAGAGATCCAACTTCAGCAGTGCAGAAAGAGAGAGAAGAAATCTGTAAACTGACTTTCTCATGATCACCTAGGAATCCAGGAAAAAAGCAGGTGCAGAATTCAGGTCTTTTGAACCACTGCCCCTGCCACCTGGCACACAGAAAACTGCAAATCCCAGTGCACTTTTGTGACAATAAAAATCAAACTAGAATTAGTGTAGCATGTCCTTCCACACTGACATCATAAGTAAATCATCTCCAGAGGTCCTGTGCATGGATGATAGGAAGCACATAGGAGATTTAGAAGTAGATAAATAGCTACAATACCCACTTCAGTGGGACTGTTTGCCAGCCCACCTCTGGGTTCCAGTCCTTGTCTCTTGTCCACCTCTCTGAAATTCAGAGGTTCTAGTTTAGAACAATAGCCAGTTCTGTCTAAAATAAACTCATTTTATACCCTGACCCTAAGGTAATTTTCAGCATGTCACTACACCAGTTCGCTTTCTGATGGAAAACAGCAGCAGACAAACACTTCTTAGCGCCCAGATGAGAAAACAGGTTTGTGCCTTAACAGCTGCTCTCATCTGTATATCAAACTTCTGTTAGTTCAGCAGAGATCAAATAGGGATGTTTAATTTAGACCACTATAAATAAAGGAGCTGATGTGTGGACAAGTTGAAGGAAGACAGAAATTTAGAGTAAACTGAAAAGGGACTTTCAATTGAAGCTTTAGGGTGTAGCCAGTTCCAGTTGTTTCTACTGTATTTCCAAGTCAGAGGAGCCTATGATCATGTTACCAGTTTTCCCTAAATCCAGAACCAAACTGAGCTGTTGATAACAGTGACGGAAGCCTGCAAAAGCTCCATAAGGATTTATGTTCTGAGTGCTCTAAAGCGGAGATGGGAACCTTCCCAGCAGACAAGCTTCATAGCCAGCTGTGGAGGAAAGGTCTGTTGGGCAACTGCAACTACGTCCACTGAGTGAGCAGAGGCTGGTATCCTCCAAATGCGCACAGTCAATAACACTGCAGAGCAAGTGAGAATTCTGGTCATGCAATATGTATCCTTAGTCTCATAGTAGGACTTACCCTGCTATGGGACATGACTTGCAAGAGGACCTTCTGTAAGATATTTTGGTCTGAAACAGAAGAAAGCACTTGGCTGCCAAAACAATTTATTTAGTCTTTTTTGGCACTATCTCTACAGCTGAGAGATGCCCACAAAAAAGAGAAGTTGCAGTAGCCTGCAGGCTGGAAAAACTGCTCTTGCAGGCTGTAGCTCCATCTTGTTCTAAACTTTGAAGCCCTTTGATTTTGCCAAGTATTCTCAATTCTTTAAATACACACTTAAACAGTAATTTGTTTAGCATTGATTTGCTAGTGACATTAGCCAGATGAAGAAGCAGAGCACGTGACCTTAAAATTCTTCAGATGTCTCTTTGAAACTCTCTTCCATAAAGATCTCTACAAAACATTCGGCAATGTTTAGACAGAAATGTCCTTGCACTTGTTTTAAGTATCCCACTGTCAGTTCTCAAAGACTCTTGAGCTTGCTTCAGCTGTCCCTTCTGAATATGACTCTAATTCATTAAGCCTAGCAGCTCAGAAGTTTTTATTTTTGGTGATCAAATTGCCTGTCACACTGACCACAAAAAGAAGGCAGCACACTGTAACTACTGTTTATTACACAGATCCTTATTGTTTAACTCTCACCTTGTACATCTTTCTTTGTGCTTCATGTAACTCTTGCTACACAAGTTATATATGGAGGCCATATAGAAATACTTGCAGCATTTGCAGTGGAAGAGTTTCAGTGTTATTTACTGACCCCAACAAAGTAAGCAACACTTGAAAAGTATTCAGGAGAGGAAATCTTATTCCATAATCCCAACTTTTAAATGAATGATTTTTGACTTGGTAATTTATATTAATTTTATGAAGCACATACATGTGTCTGGGTGAACAGATACATGAAATAAAATTTAAAAGTGTTGTCCTGTAAGGTATATTTACTGTTCTGCAGTGCAACTTCTTTCTCTGGGAATTTTTTTAATGAAACCTAAGTACCACACAGGGATCTAGGTCACTGAGACCAGTTCTATCATAAATCACACATGTGAACATTCTTCTACTCCACATATTAGGAGCAGAAGTGATATGGGAAGCTGTATCTGAAAATGCATACTGAAAACAATTCAGACTTCATATTCATACTGTGTTTTACTCCACCTTTAGAGCTCTTTGACTCAAGACAGTCAAAAAAGTGACATGTCAGCAAGTAGAGAGCAAAGTCTGATTCACTTTCATATGACCTGTTAGTGCCTTAGTGAGAGCAAGCTCTGTATTCTCACGAGCTGCCTGTCTTCCTCATAATTCCTGACATGCAAGGTAAAGCCTGTCATCTCTCTTAATGTGTGGCTGAGAACACCAGCCACTTAGCAGAAGTTGGGTGATCTGGCAGAGGCATACTTCTTGGGATGCAACAATCAGGTGGCTTTGATCATGCCTGTGCCACTAGAAATGGGGTAGTGCTGTGTACCCTGTGAGTCCCTCCACACCAAGGAATTCTGAACTTCTCTAGTCTTGACCTTGAAGTCTTTAATTAGTCCATTACACCAACCCTCTGTCATTTCCTCTCAGACCAGGAATCCTTTGGTATCTTACCCTGTTATCTCCAAGGCAAATATGAATAAGGGTCTTGATGATTAGATAAATAGTGCAGAAAACAGATGTGAGGGGCTGCAAAGTGTATACATTATAAATAGTATTGCAATAACAGCTTTAATCCCTTAATGAGGGCACTTTGTCAGGGTAAGGGAAGATAGACTGAGAGATTTTCCTGCTGTATACAGAAACCCAAAGAATGCTCTTAAACTAACAAATGTAACCAATGTCATGACACATTCTGACTTCTTATCTTTGCACTCCATGAAACTTTCACTGATTTGCACATGTTTTCAGAAATGTCATTTTCATTTTCTTGCAAAGGTCTTCTTTCATATATTAATATACCTGTCTGTGACTTTAACAACAACACAAAAGGAGAGCTGAAAACTGGAAGACAGATGGAAACAGCTGAGATCTACACACCTTCATTGACCATTTTGGACAATATTTGTCATGATCTCACAGAAGTTAGTGCAAGCTGGACCAGTTCTGTGTTTTTAAAGCCCTCATGTGCTGAATCTATTTGCTTGGGAAAGTTTGCACGTGCCCAGTAACCAAGAAACTCCAGCCTAAGGAGCTGATGGCCTGACACTGTGTTACTTCCCAGAGCTCTGGGGGATGCCTGCTAATCCTGTAACACATCTAGTCCCTTCTGGGGGGCAGACCATATTCCTGTCCACGATCAGAAGTAGCATGCAAGAGGCTTGTCTTGTGGTATTATGGCATTTCTGCCTTCATATCCAGATGGAAACCAGACATGAAACAACATCTTATTCCAATAGCTGAGACACTCCAAAGGTTTGTGTTATAATTGGTATTAAAATCACAGAATCACAGAATTGTCACACTTGGAAAAGACCTCAAAGATCACTGTGTCCAACCATCAACAACAACAACAACAACAACAAAACAAAAAAAAGCCACAACACAAACCACAACACCAACCAACCACAAAAACACCAACACAGAACAACTTACAGGGAGCATATGCTGCACTGGAGAGANCACCATCCCACTAGAGCATGTCCTGAAGTGCCTCATCTACAAAGTTTTTTAATACTTTCGGGGATGGTGACTCCACCACCCCCATGGGCAAACTATTCCAGTGCCCAACTACTCTTTCAATAAAGAAATTCTTCCTAATATTTAATCTAAACCTCCCCTGGTGCAACTTCAGGCCATTTCCCCTTGCCCTGTCATTACTTACTTGAGAGAAGAGGCCGCCCCCACCTCTTTAAAACCTCCTTTCAGGTATTGTAGAGACCATTAAGGTCTCCCTTCTTACCTCCTCTTCTCCAGACTCAACAATCTGCTAACAAAATGCTGTGAGGAATGCAGGGAGAGAGGAAGAGGGCAGGTGCAAATTATTTTTTCTTGTTCCCACCTAGACCTGGGTTATGGTAAGTTGTTTGGTTTGTTTATCTCTCTCCTCTAAGTTGTACACCCAACGTGTACAACAGAATTAAGCACTACTAATGTATCCTGCTGTTAGCCCATACTCACACTTGTTATCTGACCAAGCAGTAGTTACACTCTTTCGCCTTACGGGCAGCAGCAGCCTGATACTTGACATGCTGTTGGATAAAAGGTGCAAAAAATGTTGGAATAAAGAAATGAGTAACATTTTCTGTACCGAGCTAATATCACAAGGCAGTGTACTGATCCGTGCAATTGTTCAGACAAGTGGGGATAAATAAAGCACTTACATTTCTTTGAACTCTCAAAGCAGAGTTAGCACTAGCCCTCTTACAAGTGTAAAAGGTATGGAAGAGATTAAGAGTTCTGCCTCCCCAGTACAATGACCAGAATAAAGCATCTGGCACAAGAAAAAGCTACCCAGAGAAAAATGGTTGGTAAAGTCTAACATGATTTTAGCATAGAAAAGAATAATGCACAGCTACTGTTTCCCCTTCAGGTGATAATCTGCTCCCAGACTTGGCCTTTGCAGTGTTGTGCCATATCATTTTCGAGATACACTGGAACCTGACAGTACTAAACTTATGTGGTGAGAGTAGTGTAAAAATTGAGAAAGTATCTAAAAAAGTTGTCTGTCTGTCTCTGCAGATCAAACCAACACCATTAATGTGTGAACATAGGGCTGGTAGGGGGCATACAGACCATCAAAGCCTGTCCTCCACAGCAGTAGACAACTAAACAACAACTGAGCTGGCAAATACATGCAGGCTCTTTTGCAAGATTTCCAGGACTTCCAGCATCTCACTAGGCTAGAAAACCCCAGCCTGTGCTGTGGAGCATTAATACAGTACTTCCATTTCAGAATCCAGCTGGAATGAGGGGCCACAGACACAGCCATGAAAAAGAATCCCTATTAACAAAAAAGGGACCCTTTGAACCAAGCTTTTACAAGTTGCCAAGATGAGCCACAGAATCCATTTGAGCAGACACTGTTTTAAGCAGAACTGGAAAGACTGGAGTCTGAATCCATCTGGGTGAAATGCAGGCAGGTGTCACATTGCTGTGTCACGGCACTATCACCTAGGGAAAGGCACGGATATCTTCTCAGTGTGAAAAGGTTTCTGCCCTGTGTATTATTCTGTCTTTTATCACAACAATTATTTGATTGCTCTGTGCAGATTGTCTCCCATCAGGATTTGGACTTCATTGTAAAGGACACTGTGCAGTCTGTGCCTTCTAAAATTAATAAGATAGGAAACATCGTAAGAGATCTGACTTTATGGATGTTTGCACTGGAGATAATGCAACACCAAAACCCCAGTTCCAATCACCCGTTAAGTTTATAGTAAAATTATCTCCCACTTTCTTTGATTCTAAGAACAACCAAAATAAAAATAGAGCTAGGAAAAAATGCTGTAATTTCATTTATATTTGAGGAGGTGGCTTCACTCAGCATAACCTTTCTTGTTGCTAACAGAGAGATTGTCAGTTAGTACTCTAAGTGACACTGCAACACTTTTATTCTGAAGGTTTCAGTTTCTCCATTGCCTGTTCCCCCAGACATACAGTCTTCTGAGATGAATTAGAAATATTAAATCTCCTAAGCTCAAACCAGAAATTTCAGCCCTGTCTATATTCCACCCAAGGGAAGCTGAAAGTCTTTAGCACTCTCCAGATCAAAAGAGACACAAAGAACCAGTCCAGCTATTTGTACTGTTCTATGTATCATGAGCAATAATCAACTTTTAAGGATTTCCCACGTTTTTTACAGTCGGTGGGTGCTCTGAGTAGTGACTGATATTATTTAACCTCAGGTTTTGGGGCTTTTTTTTGCTATGCCAAATCCATACACCATGTGAATCTGAAATATAATCATAAAAAGTCACCTTTTATTCTCGTGAAAAGGGGAGTTACAAATCTCAGATTAGGAGGCCTTTTTTACCTGTGGTATTCAAAAATCTTCACCCTCTGGTCTTCCTCCAATTTGTTTCAAATGGCATGAGGGAATAAACAGGCATTAGCCAGTCAGCCCCATTTCATGGCTTTGATCAGTTTGTAAATGAACTTCAAGACAGCTAATCATTCTCCAAGTGGGAAAGCTCAGCATCACCAGCCATGAATGCCTATATTTTCTGACAACATCTATTTCCATCTGTGCTGAGACTTCCTAATAGCACACATGTGGCAACTTGTGCACCACTGCATAATGAGTTGGATTGGAGAAATTGAAAAGCTTTTCACTCCTTCTATATACAGAGTGGGCACAACGCCAGACCTGGGATAAGGAAAGGTGCCAAGTTTCCAGTTGTCATGAGTCACTACTGCTAAAAACAAAAATGTGCACACACATATATATGTTTTATGTACAAAAATGTGCACACACATATATATGTTTTATGTACATAACATATATTTTATAGATACATGTTTTATATAAACTTATGTGAGCATCTATATACACCATACTCTGCACTTTCTCAATTTGATTCACAGTGGCAAAATACAGGACAGTTAATTCGTCTCTAAATTTTTTGGGACAAGAAGGGAAAAGTCTCTTCCTTCTCATCCAGTCTTGCATTCCAAAAGCACCTGTTTCCAGATCCTACAAAGTAGTCATGGAGTAATGCACACTGTCTATCATTTCATGGGACTTATCTGATAAAATTACACATGATACATCTGATAAAATTAATGGGAAACAATGATTGCAGCATGATTAAGAATAGATGTCAATTTTATTCAAGTCACATTGACTTCTGCCTTTGTTGATAAAGGATAATTTCCTGTATAAAAGCCTAAATTCACTTCCTCTAAGTGTCTGGGTATATCCCTGTAGTATGGCTACTCTATGATGAGGGAAAAAAATTAGCACTACATTAATCCTCAGCATGGGCCCAAGTATGCCTCACGTAAAGAAGACAAGTTAGTCACTGTATTCTGCTCAGATAAGCATCATCACTGTGTTTGGTAAGGGACAATGGAGCAGGTGGGCATCTTAGGTATGACCTGCTTTGTGTCTACATCATACTGAACTGAACCACAAGCACACTAGGTCCTAGCACTGCATATAATGCAGTCAGGTCGAGGAGCTTGCTGTGCTTTAATGCGCCTGCTCATCTGTATTTTGTCAGGCAGTCTAGAAGTGGCCTGTATAATCCCGAAGATGTTACACCATAAAATGCAGCTGCCACCATGCAAACCGGTGCTTCTAAAGGATACAGTGTAATACTTAGACTAACACAGGCTACTACGGGACTGTACTTTGGCTAAGAAGACTATGACTTGACAAAACAGTTAAACTCAGTGGCACTATTACATGGCTTTATTGTTTCCAGTCCCTGAAGCTTGCTCAAACAGTGCCAGCTTGGAGTATCAGTATAGGCCAGTAGCACAGTACTGTGAAAGACAAGTACACACTTAATGCTGTTCTGAGCATGTTAGGTGTCACCGGTTAAATTAATCTAGATTTACATGCTGTAGCAGAAGACAAAACTTGAATATCATATGCAGTTGTATAACTGTCAATTTAGGCCCTCTGAAAGTGCTAACCACACCAAGCTCAGGGGAGTTCCATCTGATCAACCCCACTGTGTGATGAGCATTAATCAAACTGCATGCAGATCTGGTAGTGTCATACAGTAGTTACCTTGAAAATCTGACAGCAGCTAAATGGATCGCTACTTAAAAATAGTGTGTAGAATGTCTTGACCCAGCAGCAGTACAAAGAATCCCTCAGATTAGAGAATAAAGATTTTCCTTTAGCTCTGGTGGATAATGTCTCTTGAAGAACTGTACTAAAATGAAACTTGAAAACTATGTGACAAAGTGCAGAGGAGGTGATCACTAAGCTGCAGTTCCATAGTGCAGCAACCAGTGATTTTCAACAACATAAAGAATTCTCATAGTTGCAAAGTATCAACATAAATAAATAAACCTGGTTCTTTGTGAATTCAGAATGGACCCCTAATTGTACCACACCAATTTCATCCATGGCATTCTTGGAAATGTAGAGCAAAAAGAGAAAATGTTTTCCAGTCAATTTTATACACTGCAACCTTTGCTGTGAAAAAGAAGAAAGAAAAAAGGGGAAAAAAATAATAAAAAAAGAATGCTTCTAAGTAGGATAAGAAGAGGAGGAGGAGGAGGGGGAGAGGATGGGTGGGACCCCAGACCGAGTGTCTCTTCCCTTTAGAATTTGTTGCACATGTCAGCATTCAACAAGCCAGTGGTATTGTTCAAGGCAGACCTTATTAATTAATGTTCAGTAGGTGGCAGATGATAGCACCCACAACTGCAATTGTCATTGTGCCACCAATCATCCCACTCCACGCACATGCCAAAGCAGCAGCCTTTATATGAAAAAGTAAGCACATGCAGACATCTGTGATGACCTACTGGGGCTGCCCTGGGGAGCTGCTTCTTTCTGGATTCTCCACCTTGTGATTTCTGATGCCCTAAGAAGAGCAGTCCCTCCTACCTTACTTTGTTCTCTAAACTAATGGATGGATTTTGTTCTCATCAGGGGGTATCATGCTCTGCTGACTGGCTGGATTGGCATGATAAGCTTTCATTCACATAAACCTGTAATGACCACATTCACATAAACCTGTAATGACCACATAGCAAATATTCCTCCACAACACTGGAATCTAGAGGAGGAAGTCAAAGCAAAAGGAAACTCTAAATCCAATTGTTGAGTAAAGGTTCCCAACTTTTCCGTTAACTGGGGTGTTTAGTTTTACAAATGAAAATAGCAACTCCATCCTGCCTCCCTCCTCCAAAGAAAAAAAAAAGTCATGACAGCCTATATTGATGAAAAGTATGTTCAAATACTTTGGGTAAAAAGCTCAGGAATAGTTTATACAAAGGAAAATAATTAGTCTTGTGTTTTCTGTCCATGTTAGTGGCATCTTGGGTTATCTACAGTGAATGTGTCAGTTAGACATGCCCAGTGAAATGTCAGGCTTTTCCAGCCTTCTAACTCATAAGCATAATTCTGGTTAGCAATACTGATTATTCAATCGTTTACACAAGGATCTTTTTGCTTAGCCCTTCCACCTTCCACAGCAAACAGTTTCTGCCACAATTTCTGATACAATTCCAGGATTGTGTCTAAATGCACTATCTGCTCCAAGCTAGACTTCCGTGCTGGAACGGAGTCTGACTGAATCTCATGAGCAGACATTATCATGACAAAGTTCATCATGCTAAAGGAAATGTTCAAAGACAACCTGGAGACTGCAGCAGATGGTGCTAATTTTTTTGTGGTAATTGTCCTTCCAGTTTCAGGAATGAATCTAATACAATGTACTAATGAGGGCTCTCCTACCCAGCTTTGTGAGGTTAGGCGTTTGGGAGATAAAGCACACAGTCATAGAAATGTGACTGCAGAGAGATTCCAGTTTTTGAATTCTTAACCAAACTCTGGTTATTTAGAGGTTCACCCATTACTTGCAGACCAGATCAGATGAGTAATTAACTTGCCTTCCCTGAAAGCTCATACCCTGGGAACTATTTGTTGTATTCACCTTTTTTATTGCTAAGTTGTTCTTCCAGTTCTCAGCATGCTTTTCTGCTGTGTTCCAGGAACAGTAAGAAATTTCTCCCATTGCAAACACAATGCATGAAAGTTTCCATGCTTGTAACCTAACCTCCTAAAGCCTAGAAAAAGTCAAGCTGGTGTGGTCAATGATTTTACTTGAAATTTGCAGAATGCTGCTTAGGTTCTGGTAAGCAATTTCTTAACAACAAATTTCTTGTTTATTGATCATGATGGCTAACACCATATTCAAGTTTGTTCTTTGTCATAAGACAGTCACATGCTACTGCTGAGACCTGCTTTTACTCTGCCCAACACATCACCATGTCCAGAATCTCCTATTGTTGAAACAGGACCATCAGATAGACATTTTTTTTAACAAGCAATGTATTTCATGCAATACATCTCTCATAATGACAGGTCATAAGAGGGCAAAGGCTGAGAGAACAGTTTGCCAGTGTTGCCCATCACAGTACACACCCTGAATATAATCCAATTTACACCTTCCCAGTTCTTTGCTTCACTTTTAATTTGTTAAGAACAAACTTCCAATTGGAACTGACCTCGCTTTCATGACCCTTTTGTTCTGGCATCATTTTGATTTGCTTCAGAAGAACACACAATCCCTTTTACATACTGGAAGGGCATAAAAGAACCTGCCTGCTCTGGCTGTCTAGATAAATTTTAAAAAGAGTTATGCATCTCCTTAGTATTTATTAACTCACCTTGTACCTCTCTGTGTATGAACTTGAGCATCACACCGAGGTCAACATGTAAAATGGTTTGAAAACACAGCAATTTCACTCATCTCCATTGAAAAGGAGGGCTGATCCATTTTAAAACATTATTCCTTCTCTTCCTTTGTATTGAAAAGTGTTTATGAAAATCTGCACATAGGAAAAAAGCAGACCATGAGCAAGCCGTCCAAGTGGATAGACTAGAAATAGTTTTGGCTTGTAAGCACAAGAAGACACATAACCCATCTTTAGGGGATATTACACCAAGAGAAATGTGTTGAAAACCAAAACAAAGTCTCTGGGATTTCATGCAGACAGACCATTCCTCCTAATAAGCACAACCTGTAAAATCTGTGAGGATTGCAGACCTCACACTGAAACAATAAAGCAGACATTTGGTGTGATTCCTCTAGAGAGAGGATTATTACTTATCTCAGAAACCTATAAAGAAAACATGTCCAGACATTTTAAGCAGGAATACAGAAATTCCTCATAGCCCTGGATGGAGGACAGAAACACAAGAAGTAGGTAGGGCCTTTTTTTCCCTTTTAACTTGTTAAAGCTATCTGAACAATGGCAAGGTAACCCTGCTTTTTTAAATTTTCTTTTGTTTTTAAATGCCAGGTGCCAAATATCAAAGAACTATTCTTTTCATATCATGCTAGTGGAGTACAAAAATTTAAAAGAAAAAAGACAAGGAAGAAAAATATTATTAAGAAGGACTTGTCAATGGGCTATGGAATCAGAGTAGCAGGGTGTAAATTAAGAGGGATTCTGGAATATTTCTGTGACTGACATATTTACTAATACATATGAACTATTTGAAATTAACAATCCTCTGCACTGCAGCCAAAAGCTAGACCACTGGTACTGTGCTCAGATTTTCAGATCTCCAGAGAGGACCAAACAACATGTTCTGCCTGTCTTCTGGCTTCTACTGTATTGAAGGAACTTAAGAAGTACACACAGGTATCCATCTTTGAGAGTTTCATAGTTATTTTTAAATAAACTAAAAAAAAATGGAAAGAAAGTGAAGTTACTAGGAAAAATAAAAATAGCATGGGAAGTATGAACTAGAAACTAAACAATCTTTTCAAACAGCATGATGCAGCTTCTCTCTCACTGAAGTGGATGTTGTTATGGTACTGTGGCACAATCTGGCGCAACTGTAGGATTCACCACTTAGGCATTCTCCAACCCGTGTGGTAGAAAAGCAAGGAAACAGATGGCTACTGGCTGCCCAGTATGCCAGTGGTGCCTTGATCCAGTTCACAGCTGTTTAGCTGTCCTTAGAAAATACCATTCTGACCTTCTCCTGCCATTTATGTTACTGTGCAGTTTAAGAGGTTCTGCTGAGCGCCTGACAGGAGAACAGAAGACACATTTTTAGACATCTAGATTGATTTGCAATGTGTAAGGGTCTGATCACCTAATTCAGGACCGTAATTCCATTTTATGGCCTGGTATCTAAATTAGACATTGTAACAATGAGTCTTAGCTGCATCATACTTGGGATGCAGCTCTAAGTGTACTCTGTACAGTGTCCTCTGTGCAGTGGGAATCTGTGAAGTATTACACAGCATTAGAGTATTACCTGACTTCATGTGAAAGAACAAAAGCACTGAAAATAGTACAGTGGTTATGCTGCAGGGGAGTCAAGCTGTACGAGTGCCTTCAAAAGGTGACAACTGTATTGAAAAATGACTCCTGAGGTACCAGCACGTAAGGTATATGCTAGCAGAGCAAAAGGGGAAATTTTTTTTCTGGTGTCCCTGCTTTTAATTTCTCCACATCTCCTAGTATTTCTATTTACTGCTTTCAGTACAAAGTTCATTAACATCTGCCTGGAAATCTTTGTGGTGGTTGTTTCACTGGTGTTTAAAAGCACTTTCCATTCTTCTCAAATGGTTCTATGCAATTCTAGGCAGCCAGACATTCAGGTGGTAGAATACAACACAGTCTTGCCATAGCTCCCCTTTTCATGTTCCTTCCTCCTAGCTTTGTTTTGCAAGCACTGATCTGTTTCACTGGCATCTGGGATCTCTCCTTATAGGCTATGGCTAACACATGTTCTTCTCTGAGATCTGGACATGTCTTTCCTAATGTCACTCAGATGCTGATTTACTCCTGATCAGCATGGTTATCATCATCTCACATTGCCTTCTATAAAGTCCTGGGTAGGTCCTCTGTAAAAGATCAACAGCTCCACAGACTTCAATGAACTGCTACATACTCAGCTTGAGGAAATCAACAGCTGTTTTCCCATGCCTCCTCACTTTCTCACTTTTCCCTGTAAGCTGATGTTTGGTAAATCCAGTCCATATATGGGATGAAAACTGAAAAAGCACGGTTCTTCTTTTCTTTTTTTCTTTTTTCTTTTTTTTTTTTTTTTCCCAGAAAAGGAAAGTATTACAGTAGAAAAAAAAAATAAAATCAAAGTTACAGAGGAGAAGAAAATTAACCTGCCACCCCGACGTCCTTTCAACCCCATTTCATGAGATGTGAACCGAGGCTGTCAATGAAATTCAATGGCTTGTGACACAAATCTAAGGAGAGATTATTGTATGCGATGCATAGTCAGATGGCAGTGTTCACTGCTGCGGGGGGCACAGAGCTAGGCACTGAGACAGGGCTTTTAAATGACCAGACATAAGCGCAGTGATGCGGTCTGAGAAAAAGAGGATAATCAAATTTCATGCTTCAGGACATGAGCTGATTATTTTCTGTACCCTGCAGGCTATCACACCCACTACAGCACCCAGGCTTCTGCTGGATGCTTTACATAGGCTTCAGTCTGATTTTCCAGGGCCATAGCTGAAGAGAAGACACTAATGGAGAAAGGAGGAGAATATACTGTGATCAGTCTTCACATCTTCTTCCAATCCAGAGGACAAGACAGGTATGATGTTCTAAATGTTATTCATACTTTCTTAATGAAGCAACTTTGCTGCAAAACAACAGTGCTTGGAGGGAGGCAATGTGAAACCTGTGCAAGCGTGACTAACATTTTTCTAATTCTATTTTTCTCCTCTGTGAAATTTTGTTTTGAAATTTAATTTCTATGTACAAAGTGCAGGCATTTTAAAAGTTCAAAGTGAAGCAATGTTTTTAAAAGACTGAAACAACATTTCAAGAAACTCAATCTTATTTTTTTCTATTTCCACTACCATTTTTCTAGACTTCACTTTTTTATTCCAGTAAGATGAGAAAATAATAAGAAATACCCAGCATCCTTGTGAAGAACAAAATTTCCTGTTATTTCTGTGTTGAGTGAACACAAGTACAGCCATTTACAGCAACCTACTGAGATACAAAGAAAGAGAAATCAGGCTTCAGTCTCAGTTTCTCAGCTACCAGCAGATCAGATTGTCATGCTGGAAGATGGAATGAAAACAAGTGTAACACACTCTGCATCAACGGAGGCAACATTCATTCTGGATTTCATCAGGATTCTTGAAAATCAATATTTTTGTGAAAGAGTTAAGTAAAAAAAAATAATTCTTTAATCAAATACAAGACTGATTAATATTGACTTTCAGTCAGACCTAGAAAGATGGGAGCATTCGTGTTGATGGTCTCGATTCACAAACATACAGACAGACTAAAATAAGAGCCAGAGTTGTCCAACTTATTTGTCTCTCAGCCATATGTACTGTATGGACAGCTAAACTGATAGAAATGAGAATCCTGAACCACTACAAGTTGTAGCTTGATATATCAAAGAAACTAACATAGATTTTGGGTTTCCTTGTTATATCTCACAAATTTGCAACAATACAACACAAGTTTCAAGATCAGCTAGGCTACTCTTATAGTAGTGTAAGGAGTCTCCAAGGGGTAAGAAATCTGCAAGGGAAAGAAGTGAAACAGACAGAAGCAGATGATGCTCTCTGTAGCCTACCTCTCTGAGTTAGAACACCATGCACTTTGATATAGGTGACTGAGAGGAAAGATCTGGCAGATCTGCGACACAAAATCTGCTCTTCTGGGTGCCAGCTCATGGCTTTACAAAGCCAACTTTCTACTTTTGACTTTAAAATTAAAGTTTTGTCCAACCACCCCTCTCATTTCCTGTGGGAAAAAAAACAACTAACCTAACAAAAAATAACCAAAGCCCAAACCACAGCAGAAACAAATGGCTCTAAGTCCATATGACTCCTAAAGGAGACAGGAGTAGTAATTGATTTTTTATAAGACTGTCATAAAGCTGCTAGCTGCTGACATGCAATGTCATAGCGAGGCTTGCAGGGTTTTTTCATGGCAAGCATTAGTAAGCACCAGAAAAAAAATAAAGGAGGTTGTTTTTAATATTTGGAATATATCTTGGGTTCTGTTCTGAATGACTTTGAACGTTGGAGACAGCAACGTTTTGCTAGGTTTCAGCCATCACCAAAACAAGCTAAGTGGGATATTGTACAGTTTTCATTACAAAGCTTTGCACCATGAATTTGATTCTGCTTAAGTAAATCTAGTAAAACACTAGAACATCTTTGTAAAAGTTTCAGAGAAGAATCCTGTCATTCACACTAACATTCCTTCTCCACTGCCCTTCAAGTCCCTAACTGTTTTGTCCCCACAGTCTGTCCCAGACAATATCTCCACAACCTTGCAGCCTCTGCAGGGACAAGGAGCTCAGGTCCAACTCTCATGAACTCCAATGGAGGTTGAAGAGGTTCAAATATGGGTCTAGCTGTCATTAAGTTCTATTTCACATAAATAAAACATTTATTGATGTTTAATCAGTACTGAGGTGAACAGAGCTAATTTGTTTCCCCTAAAGCCTCTTCTGGGTAAAGTCAGAATTTCCAAATTTTTTGTTGTTTGGACAAGAGAAGTGCCAAATTGCACGATCCTTCTCATCTTTCTGTGCCAGGAACGGATCTTGGTGAGAGAAAGGAGACATCTGTGGTAAACTTGGTTTGGAACAAGCTTCTGCTAAAAGTCTCTGGCAATAGATGAGAGCCTTCCACCACAATATCATTATTTCCACTTAGCAAATTCGGATTTCATGACTGCTCTCAGGAGACCACTGTCCTGCTACCATGAATCACCAGCACCACTGAATGACCTTCTGCAAAACCAACAACCACTCTGTTCCCTGCATTCAGGCAGAAAATAAGGCTTCATTAGCCTCTCTCTATGTCAAAACCAGTAGCACAAGAAGTGCGAGGCTTATCAGTCATTTATTTCCTGCAAGTACCAAAAAAGCATAACTTCAGTCATCCTCCCCCTCTAACAGAAATTTTGCTCCTTTAAATATTATCGGTACCACATTAAGAGCCCATAGTTCCAGCTGAGATCATTATCACATTGCAGTAAATGGTCTATAAATGCACGCAGTAAATCTGCACTGCAGACTTAACTCAAACTTTAAATCACAGTTGTCCTACACTGGACTTGTGCCTGCACAGCAATGTTGTGGACTTATCGGCTTAAGCTAACAGGCTGAACTGTGGCTACCTGATTGGCTAGGAAGGCCCCAGAGGGGATCAACTAGCTGCATATAATTTGCACTTAGTCATCTAGTTGGAACTGCTATGGAGACTCAGTTCCTCCAGAGATCAAATCAGAAGACTGCACTGCATATTCACACAGCTCTTTCTGCAAAGACTCTCTTAACCTCTCAGACTCCCTATTCTTGTACTTTGTATACAGAGTCTTTATTTCTTGACTCCCACTTAAAGACTTTCCCCTTGTCTCCACTGTCTGTCTTCTCTCCCAAACTTCTTTAATAACGGCCTTTTCTTCTCTTCCCACTCCAGCTCTGCACTGACAGCTCACATCTGTTCTTCCCAAAGCCTCATTAGTTGCTGGGGTTGCAACAGCCTTTTCGGTTTTGTCTCACACACATAACAAACATTACAGATATCTTGCTCTGTTCAAGAATCCTTGGTGAAATGTCTGTGCTTCTCCCCTCATTCTGGGTCCGTTCTGCCCTGGGCCCCATGATCCTGCTTGAGTGATGGGGAGCTACTGCTCTATCCAGTCACTACCTTCCTCAGAAGTTGTGTTTGAGAAGCGATGTCTAACAACTGGCCGTCAGGGTGGAACCAGTACAGCTGCCCTCCTTACACTCTCCTTCTACACTCTGCATTTGAGGGACCATTTCCTGCAAAACTGATTTGGAAATATTGGTAAATGAGGCTCAGAGGTATATGTGATATCTTTCACATAGACAGATGGACAGACAGATAGGTAAGGAACACAAGACATCCCAAGCTCTAGATACGTGCCTGTTTTCAGCTCCTTCCAGACTGACACAAAGGAGCTGGCACTATGTTACGTTCTCAATCCCCACAGAACCTCTGCTGATGGAAAGACATGTAGCAAGGCAGCCACATGGTTTTTGTTTATTTCTCTTTTATCAACCTCTGTCATGAAATTCTCCCACCACACAAACAATTGAAGTCACAGAATTTCATCTAAGGCTTTCCATCCCTTCTTTTCAAAGGCTCTGGTCTCAACACTCTCCAACACATCCTCAGACTGAGATTCCACTGAGTCGGCTGCCAGTCTGCCTAAGCATAAGCCTAGCATAAGCCTAGTCTTATAACTGTTAGCAGTTGTGGTAGAGTAGTAGGAAGAGAGTGATCTGGCTTCTCTGTTTGCTAGAGAAACAGGCAGAAAGGGTAAGAAAAGGTCTACCCCATACCAGTATTTTGGAAAGTTTTCAAAAAGCGATCAGCTCTGAGTGAGAAAAACTAAATTTGTTTGTTTGTTCTGCAAAAAGCACAGGCTATTTCATTTTGCTGAACTGCCTCAAACATTTCAAAGCATTTACTCACCACCATACAGTTACGTGTATTTTGTGCTCCAGGTCCCAATTTCTATATAATTTCAACAACGTATTTCAGATAAGATGAGGCAGAAAAAGATATTAAATATTTTCATTTCTGAAGCTGAAATGTTTTCATGGAAACAACGACAGTTCCAAACATATTTTTTTCCAGAAATATCATAATGAAGTGTATTTTTTCCTGCTTTTTATTTCATTTTGCAATGAAATTAAATTGTAACGTTTTCACTTGGTTTTTATAATAAAGCATTGTGACTAAAGTGGGGGAGTAATCAGACAAAGGAGACATCTCCTCTCTCTCTTAAGTCCTTCTATAAATTTGATGAAGGAGATTCACATTTTGAGTTAATGACAGTTTGAAAACTAATGTTTATGTTTATATTGCAGAGAAATAGCATGCTGGTTAGGTAAAGCATAAACTCCTGTTTGCATACTTCTTCAGTGAACGCTCTTGAAAATTCAATCATATTAAAGCAACATCAGGGTTTGGGTTTTTTTAATGGACTAAGACAAAATTTGTCATCAATGTTTCACCACTGAGGCAGCAGTCTGGGTTGTTGTGAGCTTCCCTTTTCTAAAAATTACATTCACTGGTGCTTCTGAGCTGTCTACAGTCATTAGGACTTATTCTCATAGTACCCCTGTTTGCCAAGGAATACTGACCCCATTCTGGAGACATGAAGCAGTCAGTTTATGGTCAGAAAATTTCTGTCCTCTGGAATGCAAGGCCAGACTCCATTCCTAATTCTTTTCTTTCTATATGGAACAGATTCCAGCTTCCAAAGTACTTTATTCCGCTTATCTTACCCACATTTAAACCACAAATTTATAAATCTTTTCAGTGTGCATATGAATACATTTTTCTGCTTTTTGTTAACTATTGTGATCAAAGACTTGAGATACTGAGATTTTGCTTGTATAAGGCAATTATCACTGCGACTTGTGTCATCCCTGTCAACAGCTGGGATATGTTCTTTCCCTTACCTATTCACCATCTCACCTGGCCTTGAAAAGATCTGTGTTGTTCTTTGGACATAGCTCATAAATTTGTTGTTGGCAAAGAACGTGAAGCACGGTTCTGGAACGAGACTTCTGACACAGCTTCAGTAGAGGGAGCTGTTTTACCAGCTAAGGAGGAGAGAAGGTTGGGATTCCTATCTTGGTAGGTACAAAGGAGCATTTTCAGAATGAAGTACATCACTTGCTGCCTTTTGACAGATGCATCAATCTATTGTTCTATACTATCTGGACTATTAGCATCCATAGGCTGTAATTAAGCACTGATTTCTGTTGAATATAGCTCCTTACTCTTTCAGCTGTACAATACAGACAAAAGAGACATCAGAGTAAGAAAAAGCAATTTTATCTCTTAATGGTCTACTCTGCAAATGAATCCTGTAACATCCAAGTGCCTGATATAAGAGATACTATCTGTCAGGTATCAAACTAGATGTAGGTGTTCATCAACTCTAAAGGATGGAACAGCTTCACAATGAGATTGTTCCACACAATGAGACCAGGTACGGCGGCTGTTTTCCTGACCATGGGATGTCTTTCTGCAGGCTAGGACCTGTGCTTTGTGGAAAGCTGGAAATCTAAATATGTTGCCATCACAAACATTTTAGAGTTATACTGGAGGGGAGTTTCTGTAACTAGCTGCTGCACAGAGGGAGTTCAGAGATCACCACTACTATTACAGCATACTTTATCACTCTTTAACTCTTTAATTTAGAGGCCGTGTGTTTGGCTGATGAACTTCATTTACCCCTAGGACTGTGATCTACTACTATCCCCAGCAGCATAAGAAAGCAGAAAGAGGGTGACACAGAAAGGGCTTGCAAGGAGCTCCTCCTTCATCTGTTGCATTTGACCCACAAAAGCAAAAGCAACAATGTGAGTGAACTTCAGTATAAAAAGAGAAGACATGCTTCCAGTGTCTAAGTCCTACATGGAATCCTTTAATTTCTATTTCTCTGACATACTGGTTTTATTTTGATTCCTTACTTCTTCAGCTGGAGAAATACACAAAGTGGAAAAGTCTCTTGTGGAAACTGGGAAACAAAATATCTCGCCATTCCTTTCAAATAATGGTTTAAAACTAATCTTTAGGTTTAGTACAGTGAGCCTTCAGTGACATTCCACAGCCCACCTGTCTCCTGTCTCTCGACTCTCTCCACAGAAAATGCCTCAAGCTAAACTCTGAAGTATGGCACTCAGCCTAAAGAATATGTAGATGTACAGGATACGGTCTGAAAGCAGACATCCACATAAATGTATCATTCCACATGTTTGGGAATTCATGGCCTGAGTGTCTATAGAGCTGGTACCTGTTCACTTTGCATATGGATGCAATGTGAGCTGGTGCTTCCACTGATAAACCGAAGGACAAGGTGTTAATCCATTGACCACAAACCCTGGAAATAGCTTTCAGAGATTATGCCAGGTAAAAGTTTGCAATTCATAGTGCTGCATCTGATTCCTGACTCAACCTGAGATTGTTCCAGCTCAGTTATCTTTCAAAACAGTCTAAGGACCTCAGTTTATCAAGGCTTTCTGCACAGACTGCTGTGATGAAAACCTAAAATTTTCGTGATGAGGGCTTCTTTGGTAAATTCGGGTAGATCAGGTACCAGAAAAGCAAAGTGTGTAATGTGCCTTACCCACAGGGAGGAAGGGATTGGCTCTTATCCACCATCTACATATATTGCATACATAAAATCAGAGGCCAGTGAATTTTACTGCAGTCTGTTAAGAACGTACACCTAGCCTGGTCCACTCATATGTAGCACACATTTATAGCACACAGCTATTAAACTGTGATATCATCAACTGATAAAAATCAGTTCTTGCCTAAAAAGCAGTGGGATCAAGCCACAATAGAAGCAAAATAGAAAAATACTTTGGGAATAGTTGATGAGACATTCCTCATGGTCTCCCCTCGTTTCTGGGTGCCAAAACAGTACCAATGGCCAAGAATACTTTTTATATACCATGAGCTGTCTGGTAGGATATACCTTTCCTCCTGGAACCAATAATTGCACAATAATCCAGGATTTTGTCTGCACTGCTGCACTACACCTACCTGTGCCCAACTGCACATGGGCCACCCAGGAGCTCCAGCTGAATCAACAACGCATAGCAACTGGCCAATTTCATGGTATGGGAAAGACAGTTGACAACACATTGCACTGGGGTTTGCTATATATTGGTACAACATGGACCCACTTAAAAGCCCTGACATTGATCTTAAAGGGTTCAATAAGTAAGCTGTTTACTGACAGCTAATGATAATAGCTATCAGTGAAAATGTGAGCTGTGCATGAGGAAGTAGAGATAAGTCAGGGACCCAGTGTTTATCATGTGGTTTTCTTAGAGGTCAGGAGGGTCCAAAGATGTTACGCTCTGTTCTGTGATGAATTAGAATCACTTGAAAATTTTAGGTCAGGGATCCTATTAACTACTACAAAGAGATACAAAAAAAAGTAAACAACAGAAACCTCTATATCTACAAAATTAATACAAAATAGGTTTGGCTGATCACGTATTTTTCTAAGAGTTTTTTGTTTCAGTTGCTTTGAAACACTAGTACTATGAAACAGAAAGGACAGATCCAAGCAGAAATGACTACTTGCTGGGCTGTACTACCTGATTCCCATCTCAGGCTAACGTAAAACGGGAGTCACTCCAGTGGAGTACCAGAACCAGTTCCAAGGACACCATACATACAAAGCTGGTGAAGTACAATGATGCACTTATGGCTTTGGGTGGCCTGAGTCCTCCTCTCTCATGAGCTAAAACTAAAAAAACCCTAGAAAAGCTGTGCAGGCTGCACACAGCCTCCTAGCAGTTACCTGCATTATTAAGATGCTGTGCAAACTGCAAACATAACAAAACACTAGCCAGAGGTGTGCTAGTTTGACAAACATTGGAGATGAAGATGAGAAACTAGACACTTCATTCAGCTTCCCCTATAAAACACTGAAGAAGCCTCACACAACGGAACCTTCCTGACCTTTTCCAAAGGACAAAGCCAAATACAGCCAAATAGCTCTTCCTTTCTAATCCAGGTGTGCACTCGCTCATTTGGCAGATGACATCCTACTGATATTTAGAGGCCAGTAATTCCGACCCTCGCTCCATGTCTAAGATATTTACACTTACATGGTATAGTATTTCCTACCCATATCAGTGAGAATGTCTATCTGTAGATGCCCTTCTCTCAACCTTCACAATTTTCTTTAAAGGCATCTTCTCAGTATACTTTTAAAAATTATTGCTATTTTTATCATGTGGAGGCTCAAGTTTCACAGAACATTTGCATGTGTTACTTAAATCAGTCTCTGTTCATCAAAACATGTCAACATATGCTTAACTGGAAATAGTCAAAACCTCTGCAGAGCACAAAAGCCCTGCTGGAATGGGGCCTGCCTCCAGTACTGTTTGTACACTTTCTGTGACACAGACATTTCCTGTGCAGTTCCTGGTTATTGGGCATGATTCATTTCACACCAGAGCTTTACTGCTAGTGCTCCAGCCCTTCACAAGAGACAAACATCAGCTGTGCCATCTAGATTTAAGGTAACATTTGAAAAGAAGCAGCGAGTCAGAACATCCCCTCGCAGAGCCTGGTGTAGCTCTTCTTTTAATCTTAGCTGGATTTTCAGCTGCAGCTGAGGCACAGCCAGCGAACACTGCCCTTTTGCCTACCTGTCTATCGACATCACGGGAAGAACATTAAGCCTCTGACAGTTTTCAGTGCCACACACACATTGCAAATGCATGAAGTGAAACACCACGTCCAGCCAGATGTGTATGTGGAGTTCTGTGAAGCGGACGATCTGATATCTGGTACTTGATGAAGGACAGGGCTTTGGGACTTACTGGGATCTCAAGTTTACATGATGCAGAGCATTGAAATTATTCTTCTTCCTAGCAAACCTTTGTTTGATTTCTTTGAGAAAGTAATCCTGCCTATTTGCAAGCATTCTCTTCTCCTTCAGAAAGGTGAAATCAAAATATATTTCAATATGATTTGCTGGAATGAAAAGAAAACCCCTCAAGCCAGCCTTTTGTGTAGCACTCAGATTTTATATTAGCCTTTGTCCCTTGCATGTGAAAAAGATTGTGTATACACAGGGTCATTCTTGGATAAAATTGCACTGTTGGGGAAATGAAAATTAAGTTCTATCATTTCTAGGAAATAATTTGCATTTATAATTCCCATGAAGACCCATGGGTTCTAGTAATCTTATTTTCTAAGCCTGAATCTCTAATAAATTTCATTTACAACAAAAACCTTTAATCAGACCCAATAATATTATCTGTATTTTAAACATCAGTTATTATCTGGTCTATAATTCTGTTGGTATGCACAGATAAAAAGTATGCTCTGTCTTCTGGCAGCTTGTAGCCTAGTAGATCCTAATTAATCACAGACCAACAGATAAGCAGGATAGAATCACTGCAAAATGTCCATCTTGGAAGGAGCTTTTTGCTGCACTCCATTTTAGAAAAAAGTTACTAACAGTATCTCATCTTTAATCAGTACTTACTACACACTTCTGTCTCAAGTGTTAAGCCATGCATAATTCTGGTTGCTACTGATTAGACAATGTAGTGTGTGTAATTTTAACTTTATGATCTTTACATCCTTCTCAGACAGGAGTTCTGAAAAGACAGGACTGGTAACCTTCATTAGCAAGCAGATGAAGTTTAAAAGATCCTACTGATCATTAGGGAGATGGTTTAAGCACTCTTCAAATACGTTTTTTTATAATCCATTGCCAATTTAAAAATCAGATTGAAACAACCTTAATGCCAGTGGAAAAATTCATTAAGTGTTTTTCCTGGAACTCACTGCTGCCACTTGCATGTTTTGCTCCCAGTTCCCCCCGGTCCTTCCATACTCTCTCAGTCCTGACAACTTCCATTCACCCTCCAGCCACATATCACTGTTAGTGGAGGGAGCCAGTCATAAAATATAACCTCTCCAAACATACCTGAGTTCATTGATAGCAGCAACTGTTGAATTCTGACCTTCCTGGAGAAAATGGGCAAATTTGCCTTTGTCGCTGCCATCACTGTAGAAGAGGAGTCACTGTGTGTACACTTTCCATTTCTCTACCCCCACCATCTACTGCATCCCTGCAGTGATTTCTGGAGAAGCTAGTCTGGAGAGATCAGCTCCCTGATCTTGAGAGGTGAGAGCATTTCAGGTTTAATACTTTATTTGGAAATTAGTGCAACTAAAATAAATAAATAAATAAACCTGAATCCATACAGGATTTTAGATTGGTCACCTTAGTAAAAGTTGAAGCTGTTCAAACCTTCTTCACAGTCTTAAAGAGATCTCAAGATCCATAGATATGAAGAGGCTTGAGCAGATATAGAGAAGAGATGCTCAGGGGCACCAGCAGCTATGAAGAAGTGGATTTCCTGAGATGCAAAAGAGAGCACACACCCTGACATCAGGGATACTTTGGCTTTTCAAATGTTCACAGCTGACAGTACTGTCAGATGGAAAAGTCCCCAGAAGGGGCAATCCAGAATGCATCAACTGCTATGTGTGGTCATCTAAGGATTTTTTCATTTGTTAGGGAAGAAGCAGAAGGCAGTGGTGAAGAAACAGTAGCAACTTCCTGCTTACATGCAGATTACAACAAATAATAATGAGGTGCGCATGGTCTAGGAATATAAGGGGAATAAAGAAAAGGAAAGAAATCCACCATGGGCTGCACTGCCATGATTTTAGGGAATTTTGCTCACAATACAACTGCAAAGTAGGTGAAGAACACAATTTGGACTTGATGAAGCTAGATTGCCTAAAGTTAAAAAGCTCTCTGTGGGAGAACTAAGAATAATCACAGGAAACCCTATTTGCTTACGTTAATAATTGAATAATAAATATAACAAACATGTATATGTATATTTTCTTATGTATATAAATACATGGTGAAAAGAGGGAAGCAGCACTCAAGCATGTTACACAGTTGAGCAAGCATCAGCGGGTAACGTGGAAAAAGACGGGAAACAGTGTCCAGACCTGACTTCTACCATGGTTCTTGCTAATCCCTGTGTACTCTCTGTGCCCTTCAGTCTGCAATGGGATGTTTCCAGTTGCTAGGAAATTTGAGAAAGCCAGTCCCAGAACTTGCAGGAACTTAAAGAGTGGCACTCACTTCTCCAGAGAGTAGTGTGCTACAATGCAGAGACCCGGTGAAGTGCCCCATTAGTTAAACCATGAAGGAAGGTGACTTTGTGACCTCTCACCTTGTGTTCTAAACTCCACCATCACAGAATAAGCCATTGAAAGAAACAACTCAAACCACTGTAATACTGACCATCATTACCATGCTGTTTGGTTGCTCAAATTATGTTACAGAAGGGAGTAGCAGATGAAGGGAAAGAAGAGAAACTTACCCAGTTCATATAAACTAACTCAAAAATAAGAAATGAGGAAGAAGATTCTCATTTACTTTTTGCTTCTTGGTTTTGATGATTCTTTTTTTCACAGAAAGCTTTTGTCAAAATTTCAAAGTGCAGCAGTGTTTGTTTGATCTGAAACATTTCACAAGCATATCTGGAAATTTTTTCCAGCAAGAAGTTTGACATTTTTCTTCTCCTCCCATTCAAACATTTTTTCAACTAGAGAAGTAAATTTTTTGAAAAAAAAAAAAAATTAAGTCATTTTAGAAGCTGCAACACAGCATCTGACTTCAAAAAAGTAATCTTCCCTTTGACATTTCATGTCAGAAAAAACACTCGGGGGGGTGTAAAACAGTTTGTGGTTCAAGGGAAAAAATACCCAAACAAGCAAACAAATAATTAAAATAATTCACAGACCTAAGCAAATTATTTGAGTTGAACAGCTCTCATTTCTTCTTGCAAAGTGTCCTACAGCCCAGTTTTTGGACTTGGCAAACAGATCCCTTTAGTAGGCAGCATACAGTGCTAGCTGGTATCATGTATTAATGCTGCCATACCTGAACCCTGACAACTGCATTTTATAAGTGGATCTTTATATTAGATCTTTGTGAAACCACAGAATCCCTTTCCCTTCCAGGCTCAATAAACAGCTTAGTCAAGGTTTTGACTATCTGTTTCATTTAATTACATATTCCTTGATTTATGGTTCAGGAAAGGCTGTAAATGAGGACATCACATTTGCAATCCAACCTCAAGATGTTTTCAAAATCAGCAACAAAAACCCTCACATGAAGTCTTATGAAAACAATCCCCTGGGGAACCACATGCAGGGCAGCCTAGTTAGCTTCTGTGTTTACTGAACAGGAGAGATGAATGGCTGACTTTGATTTTTTCCTAGGTGTGCAAATAAGGAGCATTAGACTTGCTTATCCTGAAGCGTTTACCTTCATCTGTCAGTGCTGGGAGCTGAAGACATGGCTTTGTGCCCCAGGGGAGGTACAGGCCAGGAGATGCAAGGCTGAGTTAATGTGGCTTGGCAGAACTACATGGTACCAGGAAGGCAGAAGACAGACTGTCAATTAACAGGGGTAGCAGGCATTAGAAATCATAAAACCAAGTTTCTAGATGCTAGGTCAATCCACCTCACTCAGACATCAGAGTCACCAACGAGCACATAAAACGACAATGGAAAAAAGAGAAGCAAAACCCCTAAGGAAATATACACCAATATACACCCTGCGCCCAGCACACCTGAATTTTGGGGCCATTAAATCCAAAGCCGGCTTGAGGCTCTATATTTATTAAGTTACCTGTTGGTTGGAAGACAGTAGTGGAAGAAAGTCCATCTTAAAGCTTTCTGTTCCCTGCCTGGTTCAAGGCACATGATTCGTGAGGTCACTGCCATACAAAATAGCAGTGTATCTGGAACCCCCTCTACCCAGAGCTGTAGCAAGGTACATTATATGCATTCTGGAATCTCACCCCCAGATGCAGAGCTGGCAGAACAAAAATGCCAGGTAGAAATCATCTCAAACAATTAATTTCATTATAATTCTAAGGGAAGTTCCAGGTTTGGGGATAAACATGGAGACAGAATCCTGCAGGGTGTGTAAGTTTGCATTATCCGATGCGTGTTTTGGTTCATAGACAGACAAACTACAAAACCACATGGAGCCACTATGATCATCTAGATAAATCCACAGCATACAACAATGTTATAGCACATGATTAATCTGTAGTGTACCTTTTAAAGTTAAAATAGGTGTCTTTTCCAAATGCCTGTCAGTGATAGAGAATCCATCACACTTCTGGCAAGTTATCGCATTAGTGAATTATATTCTGTTATATAAATTGTTAAAATATTTTTTTTCTTAACAGATTAAACCAGAAATCTCTCCCTCTTGTGGTTGTTTTGTTTTAACTTAGATAAGATTAACATTTTGAGCTTCTTAAGCCTTTTGATCTAAGGCAGGTGTTCAAGACTTTCATTAATTCTTTTCAGACTGTAAAGGACTGGAAAAAGAGACAGAATATCCTTGAACAAATCAGCACTAGCACTAGTCACACTTTGAGCTGCTAGATACATTTACAATTTTTTCAGTTAGAAATACTTTGCTGGGAGTTACTTATTCACCTTCATGCAATGCAGTGGTTGAAGTGAAACTTCAAGCAGAAAGTTCAGGTCCAGGTTGGAACTTCTGACCAAGTTTGGTACAGGCAATGGTCTGTAATGGGGCAGTCATATGCATAAAGAAAAATGACACTAAAGATTCTCCTGTGGGACAAACACATCAGGGATGTGAACTTGGGTCTCACAAGTCCTTGGTATGGGTTTTTTGACAGGCTATTTTGGAATGTTTCATTTGTACAGCAATGCACCACAGAAACAGAATTTGAAATATCTATTTTTGAAACATGGAATCTTATTTGCTGGTAGCCCCAGAGATTTCAGTGAAGGTTTCGTTAGGTTTATAAACAGAAGTAATGAATTGTCCTATCCTACTTGCCACTCCTGTGACTATATTCTGGCAGCAAGCAGAGGTTTAAAGCAGCAACTTTCAAACTACTTTTTCAACTGCAAAGGCTTTATCAAGAAAAATGTCCTCATAATGTTGCTTCGTAAAAATCAAATGCACTATAAATCACTGGATCCACGTCATCCCCAGAAAGAATGGAGAGGAATCCTACCATTCCCACACTGGCTCACTCACCTTTAGGTTGACAGCAAAATTTAATCCCTTTTCATGTGACTTATGAAATGGTTTATGGGCAGGAGGTGCAGAATAGAGGCCAGAGAGTGTGATGGTCAGGGTAAACCTGCCTGAAGTGCCAAGCAGTTCACTATATCAAGCGCTGTGCAGAGGCTTTGTACAGGGTAGTCTGGAGATGGAGGCACCCTGCTTCTGTTCTCACACACTCTTTATTAAATGGGCCTTTGTTAGGCTTATAGTTAAGATTAATGCAGCTCAATGAAGTACCAGCTCACTGACTCTTCATGTGATGGGTAAATTTCAAAACTGGACAAGTAAATAGAATATTTCACCCCCTACAATTTAATGTATTCCCAAAGTTCAAAGAACTATTCAATAATAAACAGCTGTTACTGATATTAAAGTTATTTCCCACATATTGAAATGTTTCTGATTCAGATATACAGGAAAAATTGTGTTTTCAGACACTGGTTTCTCTGAGTTAGGAGAGGTTACATTTTACCACTCTCTTAGTACCAGGCACTGCAGGGCAAAGGCTTATGCAAAAAGCATCTTTTTAGCATTCACATTAACATTGCCTTTCTGCATGTAAAAGTTTGGGTCTAAAGTGCAGTCTTCATCTCTCTTTCTTACTTTATCAAAGGACACAGAACCCACAGTGGAACTAGGCTCTCACACCATACTAATTGCACACCTCACCTCTCCCCCTCATGCCAAGAGAAAACTGGGAGATAGCTTCCTTCATGGAATACCTGCCTAAAATCAGGAGCAATTTAGCCTTCAAAAGCCTTTTATTTCCAAGTAGCAGTGGCAATAACATGAGGTGCCTTTAAAACACAGTGCAATTTCAGCTGAATATCATTGATTGCTGCCTCTCTTATTGGGCCATAGAACAAGAACAGCAAAAGCTCATATATCAGAGGATTTATGAATCTGAGTTTATGTTCCTAACTCTTGCAGGAGGAAAAAACAGTACTTTCAGAAGTCCAAGACACAAAGAAAATGAACTCCAATCTTCCTGTGCACAGAAGCCCTGTAGTTCTTTTGGATGTCATGAAAAGACAATTTCCTTACTTTTTGGGGGGTTTATTTCTGATTTGGGGATTTGACAACACTGTATGTATTTTCCTATCAAGAAATGGAAAAAGGCACTCAAGTAAAGATCCCTTTTGCTTGTTGAACCTCTGTGTGCCTTAGAGAGGTCATCCACATGATCCCTGTCATTGTATACTCTCTGCTGCTTGTAACCTCTTTGGCTGAACCAGCTGCCTAATGAACTTGAAAGAAAACACCAGAATAGGTTGCCCCCCTGGGAATATGCTGGATTCTGGCATGCTATTCCAAAATTCCTAACTCAATCACTTTCCAAACATGCTTTTCAACAGCCTGAGGACTCTATTTGGTCCAACAGCCTCTAAGGGTTCATGTAGTACAGCCTACCAGATTTTACATAGCACTCTAACACCTCTAGCTTGGTATATTTGATTAGTAGGCCGGGGCAAGGGGAAAAAAAAAACACCATTGAAACTGCATAAAATACCTTCCTCTCCCCCTCCCCAAGTTCTGCAACTTTGAAACAGCTTGTTCAAATAACTTCAAATTTGGTCAAATTATCAGCTTCTGCAGCCCACTTGTGCCAAATTTGAAACTTGAGTAAGAAATAAAGTGCTTTAGCTGAGATGGCAGTAAAAAATGGATTTATAGAGGAAAGCAAATTTTGTCCTCACAGAAGTGTGAGATTGTAAGTTAGATTTACAGAATGGTTCACTCAGTTCTGAGTAATCACTATATCCTCCACATAATAAATAAAAAGTCAGATAATGTACCCAGTTCCACCAAGTTACCTTCTGAAGACACAGCAAGAGTTTGTCTCTGCTTCCAAGATCCTGCAGTACAGACACACAAGACATGCAGAAGAAAAGTGGTATTCATTTTACATCCTAGCACGGGAAGATCAAGTGAGATCTCTAGATGAAAAAATAGCAAAATAGAATGTATTCTTATTTTTGCTAGAGAGGAAACATACATTTATAAAAGGGGTATAAGATATTACATGAATATAATTCAGAAATGATAATACTTTCTCACACTGACCATCGGTTCACTTTTAGAAGTCAGTGGACTGATTTTTGTGGGTATTGCAGGGCTTGCATGAGCTGAAACAAACATTAAAGTTTCCAGAGGGATGAATCCACTCTCTTTTTGACCCTGGAAATATCTGTATCCTAACAACTATACAAAACAATAGTGAAGTGTGACTAAACGTGAATGGCAATGTACTGCTGACAAGCTCTGACCATTAACATTTTTCTTTCTGTTTAACTCAGCAGGCGAAAGGCAGCTAACAGAAGCTGTCTGCTGTTACGAGCACTCACAAGCATTTCATTGTGAGCACGCAAAAGAAAATGAGTGCGATTCTCTCTGAGAATGCTACTTTCTAGGTTTTCATTCTTTCTTTACAGATTAATCGTGGATAAATGCAAGCAGCATATTTAGAAACAGGACACTTTCTTCTGTTGAGATCTTTGAAGTCTTCAACCCAAGCAGGTGAAATAATTGCGACATGCAAGGCCAACATCTGCTGTGCAATTGTACTAATATGATTTGTTTTGCCATGGTGTTACTAAAAGAATAATATAGTCCTTTTATAGCTTAATTGATCACATTTAGATGTTTGGTGAAGTCTGAATTAAATGGAAAAGCTTCTGAACGGGTCAAAAGTGACTGCCCCTCATACTAGTACATAGCCTCATTATTATTTGATACGTTTTAATCTCTTAGTCTTGAGCAGTGTGCAAGGAGACACAGAACTCAGGTCTCCTCCTTTCTGGGTGAAATTACTAGCTACTCTGTTCTTACATAAAAGGCATGTCGTGCTTTGCTCACCAGTGTGTTTTAAAAGAAAATAATGAGCCCTGCACTGTTCTCTGGAAGAGACTCATAGGTGCCTATATTCCTGAGACAATTCATGGCACTGGATCCTGAACAGACACAGAATAAGAACCTCTGCTTCAGAGAGGGCTCCACGTTAAACATTTTCAACCGGTTACTCTACACAGCTTCCTGCTCCCAGCTCTGATTACTTTTATTCCCCTTCTGAGACACCTAACTTGGCCCACCACATACCAGGAGCCTTGGCACTTAACACTAAATTCTGGATTCC
The DNA here is from genome assembly GCA_013399075.1 of Chloroceryle aenea. NCBI lineage: Eukaryota > Metazoa > Chordata > Aves > Coraciiformes > Cerylidae > Chloroceryle > Chloroceryle aenea. Next base: position 255,381 of record VWZY01006398.1, read on the forward strand.
ACCAAGGGAACTTGGCACTTATATTTAGGGATTACACCACCTTTCTTTTGGGTGCACAAGCCTGGGAATTCTTTCTGCCCCTTGGCCTCCTACAATCCATGAGACCAGTGGTTGTTTATTGCCTCCTTCTGCAGTGTTACGGGATCAGCCCACAAAAACTATTCCAGAGAAATTAACCAGTCAATAAAGGAGCATTCCTAAAAATATTGTTACACATTCCTCTGTCTACAGGTTTGATGAGACTAATCCTTTTGCTGCTGTAAATCAAAGTTACCATTGAAATTGGCGCAGATGTGCTGATTTACACCTGATGGAAAACCGGCCAGTAAGATCAATTATAACAATTATTTTAGGACAGTAATAAAGACTCTACAGAAATGTTCACCTATAAGAAAGCCTCTTCTTGTTAATGTCACGTTGCAGTTCTCTGGATTGTTATTGGAGGGTGCTATGCTACTTAAATATAAAGGGTCAATTTTAAAGTACAAAAAATGAAATAAAATTTAAAGAAAAGCAAAGCCCATGCTCAGTGAATTATGGAGAGTCTGTGAAGGGTGGTAAGTGTGAGAATCCAATCCCTGCTCTTAGAAAGAGCCTACTGTATGTTCCTACAAATATTGATATTTGAAATCCAAAGCACATGTGATGCATTAGTGTGAAACAGGGATTACATACATGCTGCTCTCTGCCCTGCAGTTCAGGAAAAGTCCCTATGTAATGAAGAACTGAAAGACTTATGAGGGAATCCAATGGACTGTTATCGTGTAAAAATACCAGGGCTCTCCAAAGTCAACTCACAGTTGCTCAAATGTTTGCCGGTATGTGTTTTGTTTTCCAATAGGCCTGAGAGAGAAGGAGCTCCATTCATGTCAGACCCTGTTAATCTCATACCTACAGCTCAGTCTGTGTGAATGAAACAGTGACTTGGGAAAGCCACTGCTTTTCTTTCCAGTCAATTCTCAAACATATAAAACCTACCGCAGGAGATCCAAACACACTCAAACAATAACAGGCAATTTTGCCAATTACAGAAACTATTTGTAGGCAATAAGAAGGGAACTTTTCATCCAACTAGGGGCTCTGATTTTGAGTGTTAGGAAATCAAGAATGATTTCTTGATGCTTCCTTCATCTGCTTCTCTCAACAGCCATCTGAATCCTCTGAATTTTAATCATAAACATTAGACAAATGCTTGGAGAAATTCTTGAACTAAGAATTTAAGTACAAAATAAAAAAGAAAATTTAGTAACAAAAACCTAAACAAAATGTAACAAGAAAACTCTGAGGTTATGTAGTCCCAACATGCTCTAGAGTAAATGTTTTTTATTGGACATACAAAGAATAGGACCAATAGGCGAAATTGTGCTCTTCTCAAACTAAGCAAAGCTCCCATTAACTTAAAGGCAACTGAATAACAGTTGTGCTAATAACAGAAATGCTGCATAGAATCTACAAAGACACTTTTATACTCACTTTAAATACAACTAATGCTCACTTCCAACACTTTGGGATGGTTCGTTTTACCCATCAGGCTTTATCTCACATGTTAAAATCCTTCTGCCCCTCGAGAATATTACTGCTATAGAAACAAGGCCTTTGCTTTTGAGAATTTCTCAGAAACTGGATGCAAATCATAGAATCATAGAATGGTTTGGGTAGGAAGGGACATCTAAAGGTCATCTAGTCCAACCCCCTGGCAGTAAGCAGGGACATCTTTAATTAGATCAGGTGGCTCAGAGCCCTGTCCAACTTGGCCTTGAATGTTTCCAGGGATGGGGCATCCACCACCTCTCTGGGCCACCTGTTCCAGTGTTTCACCAACCTTCATCATAAAAAAACCTACCTTTTATCTAGTCTAAATCTCCCCTCTCTTAGTTTAAAACTATCACCCCTTGTCCTGTCACAAGAAGCCCTGTCCCCATCTTTCCTGTAGGCCTCCTTTGAGTACTGAAAAGTTGCAATAAGGTCTCCTTGGAGCCTTGTATTCTGGAAGCTGAACAACCCCAACACTCTTGGCCTTTCTTCATCAAGAGGTGTTCCACCCCTCTAAGCACTTCTGTAGCCCTCCTCTGGACCTGCACCAAAAGGTTCATGTCCTTCTATAATTCTGTGATTCTTGTGCTGAGGATTTCAGAGCCTGACACAGTACCACAGGTGGGATCTCACCAGAGCAGAGTAGAAGGCGGGAATCACCGCTCTTGACCTGCCAGACACACTTCTTTTGACACAGTTCAGAATATAGATTGCCTTCTGGGCTGCTGCCAGAAATGTGTTGCTGGCTCATGTTCAGCTTTTCATCCACCAGCAGCCCCAAGTCCTTCTCCACAGGGCTGCTCTTAATCCTTTCATCCCCCAGCCTGTATTGTTAATAGCAATTGCCCCAACCCAGATGGAGGAACTGGCACTTGGCCTTGTTGAATCTCATGAGATTCACACAAAGCCCCCTTCTCAAGCTTGTCCAGGTCCGTCTGGATGGCATCCCATCACTCAGGCATGTCAAGAGCACCACTCATTTTGGTGTCGTCCGCAAACTTGCTGAGGGTGTACTCAAATCCAGTGTCTATGTCACTGATGAAGACATTAAACAGCACTAGTGACAGTATGGACCTCTGAGGGACACCACTCTCCACCAGTCTCCATCAGGATATTGAGCCATCAACAACTACTCTCTCAATGTGATCATCCAAACAATTCCTTGTCTACCAAACAGTCCACCCATCAAATCCCTATCTCTCCAGTTTAGACATTTATATCCCTAGTTATGTTTCAGATCTCCAGTAAGACATGACTGGTACTGTCACCTGCAAAGTTTAATACAGTGTCCAATTGTGTATCAGTATGACACAATGTTTTAATTCACTCTTATTTCTGTAGCCAAGCTAGCAGCAGCAGCGTCTATGCTTCTAAGCACCTAAGCCCCTGTGATATGGTGTCCGTATGGAAAAGTCATAGGACACCTCAGATAATGGGGCCTCTGACTCATCCAGAGATGGAAATCTGGAATGAAAGAGCAAGAGTTCTTTATGCTCCATTCAAACAGATCAGCTTTGGTGTGCTTTTATTGAAGAGTTAGGGTGAAAACTATTCTGAGTTTGTCTGCATTTCTAAGCAGCTTTTGTGAAGGTCAGTATCTTACTTGTAGCTCAACAGATGTGTTCTTGCACTGCTAGATCACAGCAGTCCCATAACAGCTGCTGTTCAACCACACCTTTCTAGGAGAGGAAGATGCAATCTATGTTATCATTGCAACTAAGGAGCAGAATAAGCATGCCATGTCTGAAAACATCGAGACACACACAGGTAAAAACTTTAAGATGTAAGCCCTTGTGTTCATTCTGCTTCTCTACAGGCCACCAATTTCCTCAAGAATGGTCTTTATGACAGCTTTTACATTTGATTAGACTTCCAAAGAAAAATTTATTTTAAATTGATGCAAATTTTGCAAAAGTAAAGGTCATAAAACTGTAGAATAGCTTGTTCCATTCAATTAATTATTTTATTGGAATAAGAATGACATTCTGGAAATTTTCCAGTTTTTTGTTGTTTTTTTTTTAAGAGCAAAAGTTACTGTGCTTTCAATTACCACTATGTAAGAATACCAAGGTTTTATACTGAGGAGCTGTCTGAAACATTGGTTTGGTATATGAAAAACCCACAAAACTGAAACATTTGACAGCACTGAAAAAAAAAAACAACAAAAAAACAAACCCAAGTTATATAAGTTATATACAACATAAGTTCTGGTCTTGACATGGGACTCTCCAGATAACATTATATAGCTTCATTGCTCAAGAGGTCACAATTGTCTTAAAGCCTCATTTGGGGCTCCATGAAAATGGAACATAACTTCAGGTCTTACTTTAAGTACTGTATGCTAAAAGAGAGAATGAATGAATGAAGGAAAGGAATGATCAGAGCAGAAAGTAACCAGCTTTGCTTTAACAGCAAAAGGGAATTGTAAACTGAAAAAGACTTTCTATTATAGTTGGCTTATTCTACAAAGCACAAGAATTTTATACTCCTTGTAATTTACCCTGGATGTTCACATTCATTCATCTAACTGTTTCTGAAAACCTAGTAAACTTTTAGTCTCCATAACATCTGTGCCAATGAGTTCTTCAGATCAATCATCGGCTATGCAGTTTTTTCTGTGCTGCCTTTTGATCCATGCTTTCAAAGATGTGTCCAATATATTTTCACTAATTTCTTCCCTAAACCTTTGCCAGGCCTTTTCTTGCTCATTGCCTCTTGAAGTTTACAAGTCTGAGATCTTTAGAGCTACACCCAGTTGGCCTTTGGTAGCTGGGCTTGAGTTTAGGGCTTGTTTGTTTTGTTCTGGAATTCTGGAAAATTCTGTGAATTTTCCATCAAAAAAAAATAAATAATAACCACGTGAACAAAAATGAATCATGTGTCCATCTGTGTCCAGTGCCCAAGTCCATTTACAGTCAGTGGATTTGCTCCACACCAGAGGTGGAATAAGAATTAAAATATAGCTCATGTGGACAACTGTGTCAAAGTTTTGCCCAAATCAAAACATGATGTTATTGTCTCAGTCTCTCCACATACAGAAGAGACCCCTACCTTGTAAGAATAATTATTTCCAAAAATATATTTAAATAACTAACATCTGTAAATAAAGCATGAATCACTGTGGAAAAGAGATGAGCAGATAAAGCAGGACACACTTTCTGGAAAGCTTTTTGCAAGTTCCTTACCAGTCTAGTGCCAGATGCAAGTGCAATCTTCCCTTTACCCTTGGGAAAGGGTAAAGGACAAAGATCTCTGAACATATAAGTAGAGACAGATGAGTTCTAGAAGCAGTAGGGAGAAAAACAGTGGTGAAGGGACGTACTTAGAGACTGTAATAAGCACAGCAAGGAACAAGATGGGAAGCAACATACAGACTGGGGCACTAATGTGAGAGCATTTGGAAAGCTGGAGAACATACATCGATCAGGACCATTCTGATGGAGTTTTGACATTCCTCAAGTGTGGAACAGTTCTCTGTGGATTAAAGAGTATTTTTTCCTGATTTGAAGCTGGGAAATATTTATCTTATGAAACCTACCCTGTTCTTTCCTCTAACAAGCCCTCTGCAGATTCCGAGTAGATTCCTTCCTCTCCTCAGCACCAGGATGTCATTTGGCATTGTCTCTGGCATTTTCTGTAGATGGACGTGGGTCTTGTCCTTTGACTCTGACCCACAGCCCTCAGATCTACATTGCTATTCTCCAGCCTAGAACAAAGGGATACTCAGCAAGTGCTTGGTGCCCAATATCTTCATCATAGGCAGGGGCGTTTACTGTGGCTACTACAATATAGACTTTTGTACAAGTTCACTGACTTCCTTCCATGCTCACCCTACTGTAACAGGAACTGCTCCAGACGCTACCACTACCGTCACCAGCTACTCTAGCTGGGTGGCCCTACAACTTCCAGGAACCTGATGTCTGTAGCTAAGGAAAGCCGAGGTCTCCTAGCTGCAGTACTGAAGGCTTTTAGCTGCAGTATAGCTGGCAAGAGTACTTCCTGCTCTGGCTGCTTCAAGATGGGCTGAACATCCCTCGTCCCCTTTACACAATTGCAGTACACCGGGCAGCTCACCAGTCAAGGAGTTTTAAAGCCAGAATCTGAGAGGCAACTGACAGAAATAGAAGAAGAAGCTTGCGTGATCAGTAGAGCCCACCCCTTCTGAATCTATGCACATGCTGAGGAAAACGCTGCCATCTGTACTCTAAGCTCATAGGAGATAACCAGAGGAAGGAGGGGTTTGCACCACATGTGCTGCAAAGTCTTTGTAAAGAATGAAAACATACTCTGGTGATGACTTTGTCTATGGAAAACAGCAAGGCCTCAACCATGCTGATGTTTTGTCAAAAAATATTGAATCAATTAGTAACCGTAACATTTTCAAATAGCTTCCAAACAGCAAAACAGATTTGGGCATAAATAAAAATCTGCTCTCTTTATTGAATCCTTATATGGCAAGTTTCAGTGCAGAAGGAATTCTTAGCAGTGGAGTCATCAAGCCAGACTTTAGCAGCAGGGGGAAACTTTGGTAGTGGATAAGGCACAGACTACCTTTCACAGTTCCTGCCTCATGTTAAGGTTAACTGGAGTTGCTATATGGGTGTCAGTAAGACTTCATTTAAGCAAAGAGGATGAATGCTTCCACATAGCCCAGAAGCTTTTTTAGATCAGGATTTTGTCCCCTGTCTCTCCAAGCTAAGTTTGCAGGAGTCACTAATTTGGCTTCAGTCTTCCTTTGTCACTCAAAACCCATGAAGTGATTCATATGGTGATTTGAACCTCAGCTGATTTCCAACCAAATTTCTTCCTTCTTGGAAATAACACTCAAAGGTCTCTGCAGCCTTAATCTTCTTTTCAAGAACATTTTAGGTTTATCACTTTTGTGGATTCCAATCAAGGCAATAAATACATAAAAGTCAGTCTTTTTTCTGTCCTCACACCTATACGGAAGACAACTTCTTTCCTGGTTCTGTTACTCAGTCAGCTGCCTCTTCTCAAGAAAACAGCCATTGATCATCTTAAAGTCCAGCTCAAGAGCTCTTCAGTCACTCTAAATTTTGCTTTCACTCTGATTAGAGGATTTCCTATCTCCAGTGTTTGCAAGGCCTGCAATCTCACCTGAGGAAATAGCCCATCTATAAATTAACCCCATAATTTTGTATATAATACAGGATAGATACAGAAAGGAAATACCACACCCACACTGAGTACAAATGGAACATGGGAGATGTAATCTGCATTTCTAAAGTATTGTGAAATATCAAACAAAGACCATATTTTAAAGAGATTTTTCACCCAAAGCTGTACAAGGAGACCAATATTCATCTTACAGACATTAGGCATATCAATGCCTTACACTTTTTAGGATACTTACAAGACTTTGACAAAAATAGCTGCTAGAACTGAAATCTCACATGCTAAATGTCTGCCAGAGAATTATTATTTTATTTTGCACACTGTGCTGAAAAAGGTTTCTAACAATAAAATTAGGCAGGACATGTTGTTTTGTGCATGTTAAATATATTCTCACATTTTATTCAGAAGTTTCTGCTGAAAAAGAGATTTGAAACTTAAATAAGTTTTTTCTCTGCTAGTGACAAGCCTTTTGTGTTCCCCCCTAAAAAAAACCTCAAAATTGGTCAAACCCTAAGTCACTGGGGTCAAAAATGAATGTTTCCCTATACACAATAATGTGGACGAGCTTGACAGTTACATTCCACACTGAGTCTATTTCAAATGAGGGATTTAAGGGCTGATCAGAGTTTTCCCCAAACTTGATGTTTAATCTGAGATTAAGGGAAATGTTCCTCTTTTATCTACAGGGCTTAATTGTGCCCAGGTGTTACAGGACACAGAACAAAGAATTATAGAATCATTGAGGTTGGAAAAGACCTTTAAGATCAGTGAGTTCAATCTAAAACCTAACACTGACAACTCCACCACTAAAACCATGTCCCCAAAGTGCCGCATCTACACATGAAAAGTAGCCTGACTGAAATATATAAAGAGAAAAGCATGACTGAATTTTGCAACAGAAACAACACAATAAAAAATTAAGAATGCATGGAGCAAACAATTGTACAAATCCTTAAGTTCTGATTCCTCCCCAGTCTTCACCTTCCTCGCAGTAATCTTCACCTACCCAAAACACTTTTGTCATTTCCCAAACTAAACTTTTAGCATCTTGGAGGTTTTCAAAATTATACAGTTCTGTAGAGATGACAGGAGCTGAAAAGATCTCACCAAAACTATCAACATTAGAGTGTAGAATTCCATGAAACATACTAAATGTATATATAAAAGCTAGACAAGTGTTCAGTAATTCCTCAGGATGTTCAGGATATCAGAATTAAGAAAATATTCACCGCAAAATTATCTGCATGAACTAGAAAGTGCAAGGGAGTCAAAACTGTTTGTCTTTACCTGTGTTTACTTTGTGATTTCTACCTTCTTCTTCTTTTAAGAAGCATTTTTGTATCCCTCTGATGAAAGACTGCATTTTCAGTTGCATGAAGCACAGATTTTAAGATAGGAAAAATTTGTTTAAAAGGTTGTGACAATCAGTATTAGATTAATACGCATCTGCTATTGGCTGTATGGCAAACACAGCTCCTTAACAGTTTTTCTTTAAGCTGGGTTTATCCTTCTGCTTTCTGTCCCATGAAGCTCTAGTCTTCCTGGTCTGTTCATTTTATGCCACCTTTATGGTCAAATCTTGACTGAACCACCTGCAGTGGCAGTCTACTAGCACCCAGTGCTCACATATGGTAGGCTCAAACCCTGGCTATGTAGATACCTGATCTGTTTTCTAGAAACTTGTTACTTGGACATGATTCTGACAAACCGGAATGTCAGCCCAGGTTTTTTGGCAGTGTGCCTCCGTTTTCTGTTTCTGTAAGAGGCCTTTACTTTCCCAAGCTCCTTGTCCCACTGGTAGTTTTATAAAAAAGCTCAGCAGGTCCCTGGAAGTTCACAAAGCCTTCTTCATTCATAAACAAGCTGCTTGCGAGCCCCTGAACAGAATGGCTCTATCCGTGATGTCTGATTGACCTTCAAGAACTGCACACATGACAGAAAAAATAATAATAATAAAAAAGGGGGCAGAAAGTTTAAGGAAATAGACAAATGAAGAACAAGGGGCCCATCAGTGTGTTAGTAATGTGGTGAATACAAGAATTAAAGATATAAATATCATGATGGGCTGTATTTGCATTGCTACAGTCTGGTTAAAAGAAAGGACCCCAGAGCTAGGAACCGACGCCTCTTGCATCCCTAATGGCTTCTATATAAAAATTGTCATTTTCTTTGTATGATTAAAATAAAGAGCATCGGCAAAATAAACTCTCCCTTCCTACATCTTTCTTTCAGTGAATCTGCTGCTGATAGAAGATGCCAGTTTAACAAGCCTGCAGACAGAGGGCTTCTGTCTGCAGAATAGGTACAAGACAAGCAGTGGCAGGGAGAGGGTCTCTGCCACACACACACAGCTCACTCAGACCTGCAAGACCACCCCAAGTGGGAAAAGAGCTTTCACGCTTTGGCCTCCTTACTGACAGCAGCAGCTTGGAAGCCAATCAGTGCCCTTTGCCAGAGCAAGTTTCAGGCAATCCGGACTCTTGAGTGCTTGTCACTAGCCTGAAGTTAACAGTTCGGTTAGCTTCATTTTCTACCAGATGCTACTGACAACTACTCTTGAGAATGTAAGGCATGGCATTCCTGGTCTGTACCATGCAGGCCATTCAAGCAATTGGCATTTCTAGTTATTCTGTTAGTCACCATGCCCTGCCAGCTCTCCCTCCATCTACTTCCACCAGTCACCCCTCCATCCTACTCTGAATCAGGACAGTCTTTCAGAACAATCCCAATGCTGTCATACCCCTCCCTGGCAAGCTCACTTTGTTCTCTGTTTCCTTCATAGTGGAATCTTTGTCCCATCTATACATTCCCAGATGGAACTTTGCTTGTCTTCCTGTTGCCATTTCAGGGGAATCTCAACAGGGCAGCAAGGACTTTCTTGGCTTTGAGCTGACCAACACCCTCTCTACAGTGAATCCCACACCCACAAGTTCTTAACTGTACATTTTTCAGGTCAAAACTTCCAATTCCCCCCAAGTGCCCTGCCTCCTGCCTCTCTGTGACAGCAGTTGACAGCATTGATGTGACCTCCACAGTGCAAAGCCTCTGATGGCAAGGAGAGGATAAGTGAGTAACCTCCCAAGTACCTGCATTGTGATATTAAGTCTAGGAGAAGATAGTGTTATTGCTTTTCTCCCACTTGATCTAATGATTTGTTACGGTGCCAGAAAGGATGCTATGGACATTCATTTTATGTCAAATTTCAGTGTCCTGAGTGACATTATGATTTACAAAACTGGCAATGGAAGAGAGTTCAGTCCTGACTAAGGGTGATCACAAGCCAGACTTCTAATGAGGCAACAAAAGTTTCATTTTGAGATCAGTTCTCATATTTCACAGATTTATTTACATTCTGCACTAGAACAAAATTTAAAATATTCAAAGGTGTACGGCTAATGGAAGCACTGAGCCAGCTGCATAAACAAAGAGCATCGTTGGGAGCTAGAAAAAGAATAAACTTGCAAAGGAAGCAATAATGGATCAGCAATATCTGCAGATATCAAGCAAGGCTCTTGCAGAGTAAAACAGTTCCTCCTGCAACTGTTTTAACCATGGCCCATCTCTAAGTGAGTATCTAATACGACAACACGCTGCAATTGCTGGTTCACACTCCTCTGCCTGCAGATCATCTCTCCAGAGATGGTAAAGCTCAGAACTCAGGTGAACTACTATTTTAGGAAGTGCTTCATAATTTCTTCTGCAAGTCCAGAAGCAGCAACTACTTTTTGATGACTGAATGGGGAGCTCACAGAAATCCATCAGCCAGACTGCTGGCTTCTCTGAGGTCAACAAAAAACACCCGGACATCATCTGCTTGGTTTACAAAAGGTGTCCTAACACAAGCTCCCCTGGGAAAACTCAGCAACATGCTGAGAATCATTACACTCATGAATGCTTACCAAAAAGGTTTTTTTTTCATTCTACTTTATTTCCTTTCAATAAAATAGTGGTTTTTTTTTTTCCTATTTTTAGCATACCATCACACCAAACTTCAATTAGTCCTGGTAACTATTAATTGCAGGCACATTTGGTGATATTCTCATGTCTTTTAATCATCCAGGAGAGAGTATTGTCTCTTATCATCTCATTATTGGTATACATGAAACCGAACTGATTTTCATCCAGACTTAACCTAGAATTCCCAAGAACTTGTTTTCTTCTCTCTATCAACAGATGACTATTGCAAGCTCCCTGACACACAGAATAGTGATCATCTTGGATATCACAAGGTACAAAGTCTTGGAAACAGACCCCTAAACTCTTTTGTGTGTATGAAACACCAGAGGCTATCACAGCATTTGAAAAGCCATTTAAGTTCTGAAGTATCCTGTCTGCATATAGAATAGCTACTCACAGTCAGAACACCAATCTTTTAATTATTCTGCCCACTCATCATTTTACACACTCATTTTCTGTTAATTGTGGTTGAGAAATTAAGTCACTAGAATTTCTGAAGTTGATTTTATACTTGGCTGAAGACTGCTTTGCAGCTTCTTAGCATTTTTCATTGAAACGGGAAGTGGGGCTCAGAGTACAGTGCAGGTGACAATGTAATGGGGAGTGTTACATGGAGGTGGAGACGATCACCTACACACCTAGAGTACCTTAGTGGTGCACCACTCAAAAAGACTTGTCATTCCTTCCAACCTCACAGAAAGCCATCAGAAGATTTTAGAGTATTTGTTCTACCAAGCATCTTTCAATTGCAGTGATCCATCACCAACTGCCTCAAAGCCACTCAGTTTTATTATCTTGTCTCAAGACAAGAGTCTTATAAATGCTATGTAGTTCCATATCTAATGAAATAGGGCAAAGAGCATGCTTGAATTTTGTATTAGACTTTTACCCTGTCAGTTTGTGGTGATGCACTAAAACTGTTCCCCAGGGCAATGGAAAGAAAGATTTTAGGAATGTGCCTAAACTGAAATGTTCAGCAAACCTGGACAAAACTAACTGTCACTCTGTCCTGGTCACAATTCTCCATTTGCATATTCCCGGAGCAGGACATGTACATTGCCACATCCAAGTCAGAACGCAGAGAGAACCGATGAAGAATGCAACCCTCTTAATGAGAATTTGAAGAACATCTTAAATTATCATCTTTGGTAAGAACTTCAGTTTTACTGATTATGAATGGTATTGTTTAGCTTTTAAATATTTCCAATGTTTTTTTGAATAACTAAACATGTTTTAATCTCTTCTACAGTTCTGTTCTCCTTTTCAAGCCCAGGCTTTGACTTTACCTCAGCTGTCTGAGAACAAAGACCAGACACACCTCTGATTTTCCCAGATGTTCAGCAGCAAGAACCTTACAATTTTTAGCAGCTTCAATGCAACCTTCATAAGTCTGATATTTTCTAACAGGGGTTATGCACACATTTGCTCAAACATTAACTTCCTATCTCTCCCCCTTCCTCTCTCCTGGATGATCAGAAAAAAATACAAAGGTCATGAACCTAACTGCAAGCATCTCTTCCTGCTTCTTGTGTGGTTTTCACCCTGACCTTGATACTCTTTCCTCTTTCCCTAGTGGCACCTCATGCTCATGCAACCCCCTTGTGCTTTCTTAAGAACAGGAACAGCAGAAAGAGGGAAAGAAAGTCTGGCAATTAGAAACATACCCTGAGATTTCCTGCTTCTAATGCCTATTGCAAAGGGGCTGCTGTTTCTCTGTTAACAGAGTAAAACAAGAGAAAATTAATGAGCTTAGCAAATTGACGACAAATTGAATAAAATGGGGCCAAATTAATCCCTGATGTCTTTCCTTTGAGGTCAACAGAGGGATAAATTTATCTTGATATTTTTAAATGTTTTCTAAGGACACAAGTGAGGATTTGGGGATTTGTTGTTGTTTTGGAGGTTTTTTTAGACATGCACTCACATGGTACGTGCATTCTAAATGCTGTTATTATATTCATGTAACCAATATGGCAGAGAGTGGAAATAACATCATTAAATGGCTGAATTACTATCACTACAGAGTGAACCAGCCATTGAACAGTGGTGTGGTCTGAAAGAAGTCACTTTTATTGTCTGTGCCTTTGGGTATCTCCAGCCTAGATGATTCCCTTAACACAAGGTCTTCAGTGCAGATACCACCTCTTCACTATGCTTAACTAGAGTTTTCTGCTTACTGACTTGGTCTGAGTGAATGTTTATTACAATGAAACATTTTTATGAGTGACTTCCCACAGAACTATGATCCTTCCACAGTATTCAGGTGGAAAAAAATACAATGTACTACATTCACACTAAGAGTGTTGTCAATACTGTTACCCAGCAGACTTGACCTTAAGAGAGAAACATTCTTAGCTTGGAAATGCTACAGAGTTTAAACATGCAAATAATTTGAAAGTCCAACAAGAGTTTCCAGTGAATAAAATACTGATTTTCATTCATCTCACTTAAACTGTGTATTTACTATTACGTAAGTCACATGTAAATGACAAATCTTAAGTCAGGTGTGGAATTTACTTGTAGACATATACTTCTTAGCAATAAAATCAAACGAAGCAGTAAATGCCCTGTTGTGGCCTAGGTGGAGCATTTGCAAGTGCTGCACAAAGAACTAGCTATTCACATGGTTCTGGCACTCCTTCCTAGTTTCCTGCTGCTAAATTACATTAAGAGACTCTAAACATACTTTCTTAATATCCCTGCCCCCTGCAGGGAATTATTGTGGTTGCCACAAGAACTTAACATGATCATGATGGGGCAGGAAAAGGGCTTGGTACAATCCTGAACAAACGATCCATGTAACCATCTCTGGGGTCCTAATTCAGCCTGCTGTCTCTACTCAGCAAAATACATGGCCCCTCTGTTTAATAAGAGGTTAGGTAAGATGGATTGCAATGAGAGCTAGGACAGTTTTAATTTTCCTGGTGATGGCAGTGGAGTGCTGAAGGTTCCTATAGGCTGTACAACTGGTGTAATAGACAGTAATCTCTGCAGAGCATGGACTGTTGTTATAATTTTCTTTTTCTAGAATACTTCTTAACATTAGGATCTGGATTTTAACTGTGGATCCTACAGTGCTACTGTACTATAGCACCACATCTCCATAGAAATATAGACAGAGTAAGAAATGGAAACAGAAAGACACAGTATCTAAACAGCTTGATCATCACTCTGTTCTGAAGTCAGAGAGCAAAATGTCATGTAGTTCAAATTAAGTCATGTCCCTGTTCCTGGGTCCTGGCTTACCCTCATCCAATTGTCAGATTCACTGTTCTTAAAATGCATTGTCCTTTAATTCATGGCAGTACATGCAACTGAATTCACTCAAAGTGCTACTCAGTGAACTGAAAGAGGAAAATGTGGCTCTATCCCTTTTTTCTGAATCTGATGATCATATCTTTACCTGTGAAATGCACACTGCTGAAAGAATACTCATTGGTAATTCTGAGTAAAAAATACCCTAAGCTCTGTTTGGGTTATGCTTTCACATAAATGCACTTGCCAGAATGCTGTATTTCACTAAAGAAAAACTAGCAATTTTAAACCCATAGAGCCATATCACAAGCCAGGCACTCCACTCTGTGGCATCCACAGTTAACACCAACCCTCCGATTCAGCTACAGTAGACTGTTAGAAATGGCCTATCTGGCTCAGGATTTCTTTGAATCAATCCTTATCAGAGCCTTACTTGTTATAAAATGGTCAATGAAACTGGATCAATTTAGATTTAATGAGGACTTTATCCATCAAAACATCCTCTTCAGGGATTGCAGAAGTCCATGTATGTGTTCATATAAACATACACATTTCTTGAAACAAAATGTTTCTACTTATATCAGAAGTAAGTATGGCATATGGTACATTACCTAACTTAGCAACATCTGGAGATGTTGGAGGTTCTTTACATTTGCTTGTTTTCAGCAAGCTCCATTTCTGTTCAGACAGAACAGCTAACACTGAGTTTGAGTCTCCTCACTGTTAGTACATCTTCTGCAGTGGGGACCATAGAAACATGGAGTAGGAAGGTTTGTACCAGGCCCGTGCATGATAAAGACATCCCCAGACTGGTTGAAAATAGTAATAAAGACTACTGAATAGCAAAATATAGAGTACATTGAAGGAGATGGATGTTGATACGGATTTGAAATTAATTTAAGACCCTTTTTCCTCCTGTAATCCTTTATTTAAGCACCAGTGCTTCCACATGATATCAGAAGAATAAAAACATGTAAAAACCTTTGCTAACAGACAATGAAATGTTAAGTTATGCCTAGCTGGAAGTTTTTCAAACCAAATACATCCTTTGGACTTAATTAAAAAGCAACGTGCCCCCACATGAGATTTAGCAAGGTGTAGCTATTGACTTCTCTGTTAACAACATACTGTCATACACCTGTGGAGCTAAAAGCCAGATGTGCTGTAATGCTGCAGCACACAACTTCTAAATTCTACTTCATCAATTCACTGCATCCCAGAATGTGTGTGTCTACATTTAGCTCATACCGAGGGCTAAGCTATAGCAGTTCCTCTATCATGCAATGACCCCCTCCCCAGAAAAGAAGGAGATCTGGAAAAGGAGAGGAGACCCATGGGCTGAAATGAAAATAGGCTGAACAGAAAAGCTGATATTAATACCAATATAAGGTATACAAAGGTATACTCAGCCCAGGGAATATACAGCGGTCACAATAAACAGGAAATCAGTCCTTAAGAGCAGAAGGATGATCAAGTCCCTTCAGGGATGGAGAGAAACAAGATGAAAACGAAAAGAAGGAGCAGAAAAAATCCCTGTCCTCAGAAAACTGCCTTTTATAACAAGTTATGGTCTGGGATACACCTCTGAGACAACTCGAGTCAGCTGCCCTGGCTTTTGCCCCTCCCAGCTTAAGCTCTTGTCTGCCTTGAAAATGCTAATGGCCTGCACACCATGGCTGGTCTATGATTCTGCCCCAGAGAAACCAGAACAGTGGGGAACCTCATATTCATATGCTGAGTCCCTATTACTGTGACAGAGCAAGCAGCTTTACTGAAGGCACCTACTCAGTCTGAACATCTAAGTGCTAATTTACACACACAAACTCCAGTATCTGCATGTGGAAGGCTTTACATCGAGGGTGGGTTCTAAAGATCCAGTCTGGACTTGGTTAGGGTGAAGTCTGTTTTACTCAGTTTTACTGTGCACTGCAAGACTCAGTTTTTGAAAACGTGTGCGAGAAAGACCAAGAGACACTTATCTCTGATTGCCTTGATCTGGTGCTCTGATACAGATGATTATGCACACAGAAAGTGATGAATGTGTGCGTACAAATATAAATCTTACAGACGATAGTTGTATTATTTATCATAACTTTCAGCAAAAGTAATCTTACTCCCAAAGAAGCTACTACAGAACAGAGAAAATACTTTATGATTTTAATATGACTGAACCTTGTTAATGAAAAGAAGAGCCTTTTCATTAAAAAGTTATTCCTGACAAACAAGATATTGCTTTTCCATATGAAAAATTATACAATTACTTGTGTGTGTCACACTTTTTGGGAGTGATATATCAGGGATGCTAAAAATATGACTCATCTCTTTCTCTCTAAGCATACATGGTAGGTTGCTTCTTACCATATCAATGAAAAGAAGCTGTATCAGTGTGCAGCCCACTCACTGCAGCATGAATACAGCTGCATTTGGCCAGAGATTACACAGTACTTTGTAAGAGAGTGATAAGTCCTAGCTGGAATTCTATAGGTGCTTTATGCAGGAATTTGGGTAAGATAAGTATAATGATCTCTTCTAACTTAAAAAAAACCCAAAAAACAAACAAACACAGCATCCTGGGAATCAGTATTTCAGTTTCTAAATTAAGAGATGGCCACGCAAAGGAGGGAAGCAACTGCTTAGAATCATGCAACAGGCCTGCAGGAGATGGCTAAGTAAAATCTCATTGTTCTGATTCCTGTCTGATAAATCTTGTACCTTGCTTTCTTCAAAGCAAAACATGACAGAATCAACATTTTTTCATACAGGAAACAACCACCTTTACAAAAACTCTGCTTGATTTTCTCTGTTCAACGTTTCAGAGGCTGCCAGCATCACTGCTGATTCAGCATACTTATGTACAGTTCCAGCTCAACTTTTTGCATTAGTCAAACCAGAAAGATTGTATCTTCATAGGAGTTAACTGTAAATGGAAAGGTGCAATGCCCCTGACTGTACTCTCTCCCTTTGGTCTCACTGCAGCAATTGCAGTATCATTGTACAGCAGACAACTAATTCCACTGTGCTTCCATAGGAACTTTCATGCAAAGATCCAAACCCATTTCAGAGAAAGTGAAATTCTGATTAGGAATCCTGTTCTGCAATACAGTGATGCTCAGTTCAGTGGCAGAATCATGTCGAGCCCAGTTGCTTGATACACTACACAGAACCTGGACTTAATCTAAAAGTCACTGAAATCAGCTCCTGTGTTTGAGATAAGGGACCTACCTTATCTCAGGGCTAGAATAAGTGTTGTCCACCATTTGCATCCCACAGGATCTCTGTTAAACAGTACTTAACCTTTTTAGTGTTGCTCTGCAAATGGGTGATTTTCACTCCAAATCTCACTTTAGAGCTAACAAAGATCTCTTGCTCTTAATATTATTATCTCTTGCTAATAATAGAGCTCTTGCAAGGGTGATATGAGGGGAGAAGATGACAAGGTCCCTGGTAGAGGCTGCCTCATGGTCCAAGCAGTGGCAGAAAAAAAAAAAAAATGCCTTCATGATTTTGTCAGTCTGATGTTAAATGAAACATTTTGTTTCCAAATGATTCTTTGCATCTACTTATAGAGAGTAAGTATCTGATCACAGCTGAAATGCAGGCATTCCATAATGTATGGTACCCTCGTCCAACCAAAGATAACATCATTTTGCTTACCATACATGCCTCTGAAAAACTATCTGAGTCTCCACGGCACATTCCAGCATTACTGCATGTTCAGAAGGAACTTTCTTCTTCCTCTCCAGCTTCAGCTTAGTACTTCTATAACATAGGCATTGTGCCCTGCAAATAAAGAACAACACAAACTTTGAGGTTCCTTTAAACTAACACAACCATTTCATCCTTCTAGCACATGCCTGTGCATAGATTCTCATTCTGCAACTGATATTTATTGATCTAGATTCATATGATCCAAGAAAAGCTTGACTGCATTGCCTTGTGGTAAAATTATAAGGGGAAAAATTGCAGTGTGGGGGAGAAGGGAGGAGGAAAGCCAAGCTTTTATAACTCTTTGTAAACCTGGCTTATGTGAGCCTAGCCAATCCAGGGTCTAAATGATCTGTTACACTTAAGAAGTGGACGTGAAAGGCAGCAGTGTTGCTGAGCTGCTGGTGCCCCACAGAATCAAAATATTTCTGCTGAGCTACAATTTAAACAGTCATACTCCAATTATGGGAAGCAGCCCTTGTGAGGAAGTACGCTTTCCTTCTCAAAGCACTTTACCTTCAGCAAGTAAACATTCCTAAGTGTAGTATTAAATTTATGTGCATTTTTATTTTGTGCTAATAGAGCAATTAAAAATGCGTGTTGTCTCAACTTTGCATTTTTATTCTAAAGAGGTTTCAACGTTTTCCTGCAGATTCAGGTCTGGTCTGCACATCACTATCTCTCAGGAGAATATAGACCTCTTCTATCTTTGTGCTTTCATTAACATAATAATTAACTCTTATGGGTTTTCTGTCATGATCAGCTTCTGGTTAAATTATCAGATTGCAATTCTGATACTGTGCCTTGCTCCAAGGGACCAGCTGAACTTCTGCCTGCCACTTGTTCCTCTGCCTGTCTCTAATGTATGCGCTGTACTTTTATTCATCCTTACAGACTGCATAAGTGATCTGAGTAAAGTAAGATTTCCCAAAATATGAAAACACATGAGATCGAGATCTCCATCTTCTTTCTCCACCACCCCCATACAAAGCAATTGTCTCTACTTTTGGTAGATAATAAACCCATCCAGTTAGAAACTTGTAGACTTTCTGACAGTGCTGAATAGACCATGGGAAAGTAAAGATACTTGTGCCAACAATCAGGTAAAGTACCCAGAGAAATGCATATATGATTGTGAGAAAACCGTGTAGTGGTGGGTGGAAAGGAGACATATTTACTCATTTCCAGTGAGTCTGTACAAAGAATTGCCAAGAATCACAGGAATCAGAATAGAGATGTATTTTCCAAAAGATTCATCCAGACAAGGGAGAAGTTTTTTTCAAGGCCTTCAGCTCCTATTTACCAACCTCTATACCCACTCAGATTCTTGGAAAACCTCAACATGGTATTGATTTTATGTGTGTACCTACAGAAGTGCCCGGCCCTTGAAAATCTGGCATCTTTTCTGGATGCATAAGCTTTATATTCTGAGAGGAGTTCTTACAGTACTGTGCTCAAAGGCTGAAAATTAATATGAAATGGCATATAGCTCTCATATAGCTTCTCTGCAAAGAATTTATTTATTATGGGAAAGAAAAAAGAAAGAATGCCTGTAAGTTGTTGAAAAAGGGTTAGCCAGAATTAAGCCTAGATTCTCTGGCCCGTCGCACCGATAGTGAGGCTAGATGGGCTAACGGTCCCTCTGCACCTTCAGATCTGTGAATCTAGAATTACATACCACTATAAAACTTACATAAAGGAGGGGAGAATAAAGGCCAAAGAATTACAAAGAGCATTTATAAGCCTGCTACAGTCATCACTAATGTACATATAATTGGCAAAGCATTTACATCAGAGGCTGGTTGTAACACATTTATTGAAGGCTTGCACATTTCATTATAACTGAATTACTGAACATATCTAAGCCATTTATTGTGAACTGGGGCAAACTCTAAAATAAAGTACACACATGTGCAGGGGTTATTGATGTGGTATGGCTGTTCTGATATTTAAAGGCATTATAAATTATTTGCAGGGCTTTTAATAAAAGTGACCTGCATTTATATAGCACCTTTTACCCTGAAGTATCCTAAAAATTCTGTGCAAACTTGTGCAGCCTGCCACTGCATTACTCCAGCTGACACCAGTGTGAGTTGTCTGGTCAGTTGGGTCACAGGACCATCACGCTGGAGCTAGGATGTGACTAGTCCACTTTTGTATATATAAATGGTGAAGTGAAGGGGAAGTAGCAGTCGTTTCACAGGTTTCACAGGACCTTCATCTTGGATCATCTAAGCTGACATTTCATATGACTTAGGACATCTCTGGCAAACAGGCAGAGTCTGCCACCTTTCCTTACATGTCTGAGCATTGCAACTCTCAAACCTCACGTCTAAGCTTTCCTCCCAATAATGTCTTTCTTTCCCATTCTTCTTGGAAATAAGGATGCCAAAACTGATCTCATGAATTCCATGTACAGAAGCAAAATGGCTTCTCTATGACCTTTTGATATTTCCTTTTCATGGCCTTTCTACCCTCTCACAAGATCACATTGTCCTTTCTTCCAGCAATACACTAAGAGCTCTTGCTGGGATGGTTATTTATAACAACATCTCACTCCTCTAAATTTTCAAGACAGAGTCTCACAGCATGTGGGAATACCTTGCCTTCTTAGTCAGCAGTCTTAAAACTCAGTTTATTGGAAGAGTACGTGCCCAGATGATTCTGATCACTCCATGATAGAAACTTGCCTTCTTCATTATATAACATTTCATTAATCTTTATTACAAAATTACTCTAATATTTAGTTTGCTGAAGAAAATATTAAACGGTATTGGAGCAAAAAGCAGTCTGTGGTGATCCCTCCTTGCATGTCTTAATAAATAGATAACATTTGTCAGTGATACATCTTTGAATACATCCTTTTAATTCCAAAACAATACCAGCTGTGCAAAAGGACCCTTCAGCCCCTAGTCTCCATCTGTGTCTTGTGGAAGGAAAGATAGGCAAGCAGAGTGGGAACTTCCATGGACTTCACTGGGTGCTCTGATTTGCTGATCAGAGTATTAGGACTGGATAGGGCCTAATGCCATTACAAGAACACCTACTCTCAAATGCAGCCAAAGCCTATCAGTACCAAAACCTTGAAGAAAGCTGCATATGCTGTATCAGAACACATATCAAATAGATCAACAATCCCATCAGAAAGAGATAATGGGTTGACTTTTGGAGATACACTTTCTGAGGAGCAAAAAGGAATCAGTCTTTTGACCAAAGCTACAGCATAGTAAGCCACAGCGGAACTGAAGCAAAACCCCAGCACAAACATTCCTGAAAATGGCCTTATGACAGCTTTAAATGACACTAATAGGTCGGGATATAAATTTAGGGCTTCTCCAAAAATATTACCTGTAGCAGCCCAGAGCCCATAAAGTTCTGGCACATCAACGTTTTTTCCTAGCACAGGAAGTACCTTTTTAACAAGACCTCAAACCAAATGCTAATCCCCTTTACACTTACTTTGTGAGACTGTTGTAAGATAACATAGCATGACTGCTGGTATGCACAGTCCAGAGAATGAAAACAGAATACCAAACCTCTCCATTTTATCAGCTCTCTGAAACTAGTAAAAGATTTTTTTTCACCCTGAAAACTATGCTTGCTATGTCATTATGTCTTCATCACAAGCATGTTACTCATGTAAGCTGCATTCTGCTGTAGTATTCTGATCACATACTGCTGAACGTTATTGGTAATTATCACGTATGCTCACTTGTATTCTGCACTGTAAAAAGTCATCAGCATTGTAGGCAAAATGATCTGCTTGAGCTATAATATATTCACCCTCATCTAAAGGCAGCTGTTTAGAATACTCTTAAATTCACTGTCAGAATCACAAAACTGGTTTTACAGGGTGAAATACTCTAAAGTGCTCTGAACTGGCTTAGGTAAGCAAACAAGGCAGATGACAATAAAGGACCCTCTACTTGCATATTGTGAAGATCCTTTGTTGAGTAATGTTCAAAGAGTATTTTCCCCATCTCATTCTCACCAGGGAAAAATCTAGCAGAGCTAACAGACCTGGAGTGATACGAGGTTCTTTTATCGTCTTTGGGGGGTGGGGAAGATCAGAGATTTTCCATATTGTGCCTTTTTTAAACAGGTCATTTCTTAGACATCTTTAAATCCCAGTTACACAAACAAATTCACTGGTATGGCCAAAAGGCTGTGATGTCTAGCAGGTGGCAAGAACAAGCAGCTGACGGATGTAGGCAGGCTTGGCAGGGATAGGAACAGGAACCCCTTACACTAAGCTGTGAAAGGATTTGTAAAATGGCACTGTAGCCTCAGGAACTTGAACTTGCTAAACACTAATGACAAATCAATGAGACACTCAGGATGTTCTTAGATAAACACTTTCTCTGGTGCCAAAGCTGATTTAAGAAGTTCCTGCCCTCCTCTGCACCTGCTATCTCTTTTTCTCTCCCTCCAGGATTGCCAATTGCATCACTGAAATGTTTTGGATTAAAATGACAACTTTTAACCCTATTTTAGTTCTGTTTTATAGAGTGACTCCACAAGCTGATGGGATGTAAGTGAACAGTTGGAGCATGACATCACAAGAAAAAAATGGATGAGCTAGGATTAAGCATGGAGATACCTGAACAACATCATTATAACAATGGCAAATACAAATCTCCTGAGCTTTGGTATACTGTTTGATACCATACTTCATACTATCAAACGTTTGCTGGAAGTTCATGGATAAATTCTCCCTGAGTTCAGTGGCCTCTGAATGAGGCCCCAAAAGCAGGTACTGTATGATAACCATTCTATCCCCTTCTGGCTAAAAGATTTTTTTTAAGAAACAAAACTATTCAGAAAACATTCAAACTCTCCAGAATGTAGATCTGTCTAACCACTACTGATTTCATTGTCTCATATTGTGCTATTGCTACCTTTAAATTCAAACTTTTACCTTTGCCTCTCAATTTTATACTGCTATCCATGTATTTATTATATAGATTCATGTGGCTTTAGAGCTGCCTCACACAGTCTATGAAATCTCAGATACACTTGTTTAGACTATGAGCTTGTTTATTCTGGACTACAATGACCAAATACACTCTCTGAAGCTAATGTGATTAGCTTGGCCAAGCTGATTAGGAAAGAAGAATGTCAGGAATTCTTCCAGATGTAGCTAACATTGCTCAGAACTTTCTCCAGCAGGAGCATGGTTCCCAAGCTCCACCTTCATACAGATGGAGAAAATCCCAAATTATAAAATTAAGGAGGCAGAAGGAGGGATGGGAGAAGGCAATGATTGCCTTAGACATGTTCACACTTAACAGAATTAATGTTTACTGATACAATGGAACCTAAAGAGGCAGGCACATCGTTTAAAGTGTTAGACTTGCAGACCTTTGACTCTTTTATGGTTAATTAGCCTTGCACTTAAGAAAGCCCCTAGGTCATAGAACTTCCATCAGCTGAATTCAAAGCTTTGCCCTCTCTCACCCTGGCAGTTTACAATGTAATGATGATTGATAGCCAGATGAAAGCATTAGCTGGCCCTGTCTTTTTGCATTGTGCTGGAAGAGAAGTGTAATGATCTATAGCTACAGTGGTTTCAGAAACCATTTTGATTGATTGTGACCTTAATTACCCACTTAAGCAGGCTTTGGTCAAATTGATTTTATACTGCTTTATTCTACAGCAGGTTAAAAATTAACCCTGCAATCTTAGATCCATTTTACAAGGTTTCTATTCCCTTGTTACCTAAAAAGCCCCTAGTGAATATGAGCTCAATCTTATATTCATGAACTGAAGTTAAAAGGAGGAATCACTTCTAACAGTGATGGATTTACACTCTGAGAAGATACTGGGCCAAATACTTAACTGCTATCAAAGTTATACTCAAATGACCAAAAACTTTCTTTTATTTGCTTAGTGAGCAGTATGTAAGTTAGATTCCCACGCAAAGCAAATCTTTTTTGCTTAGTCCCAGGAATCATGGGCAGCTTTAAAATGCACCAGAGAAGCAGCAGCAGAAGCTATTGGGTTGGGAAAACTGTACATACAAAACTGCTCCTGTGTATACAGGAGCCAAGTGGCTGACTTTATTTGCCTAAATAGCACAAAGACTGACAGATTATTTGGAGTAGGAATCACCATACTTGCTCTCAGGAAGGCCAGCCTTTCCTAGATCATGTAAGGAACATTCTGTATGAAATCTTTCTAGAGAGAAAAAAAGTAAGAAAGGATGATAAAAACACATTATCCTTTCTGACATAAAGAGAAATCTCCAAAACAATCCAAGTCACTTTCTCACTCCACACTCTTTGCAGGACCAAAACTACAGTCAAGCCCAAACTCACCTTAGAGCCTCTGGGAGAACAAATGTTTTCTGACAGAGAGAGATCTTGTCTACACTGTCTTACTGTGCAAGCCCCAACCTGCAGTGGGGAGGAAGCATGGTAACCCCCTTCTAGATCTGTTCTTATATTTCAGCCAAAGTGAGGAGTTAATATGCTGTAGTATCCTTCCCGAAGGAGTCTTAAAACTATCAGTATTTACATAGTCTGCGCTCCAATGGGAATGCTGGCAAAACCACAGAGCTATAGGCACTCCATATCTAAGTGGTGTGGACTGGGGAGGCTGTTGAGCTGGGTCCAGCTAACTGCAGTGTACTGCAGACATAACTTAGCTACTGTGCAGGAGACAACCAAATCTCATGTATCATACAAATCCATGGTATTTCTCATTTCTTCCCTTAATGTGACCCATGATTCTTCAGTTTAGACTATAAACCACCACAAAAACTCCTCTTCCACAATGATGACATTTTCTAACTAGGGTAGTTGGTTCCCCCAGCCTAGGGACCAGACAGCATGTTCACTCTCAGTTGTAACATGCTCACAGAAAACTATCTGAAGGCCTCAAGCAGAATGAATCATATACATGTTCAGCTTATGACACACCGAGAACCATGACAGCCCCAGAACACTTGATAGCAAAACCAGGGGTTTTGGAAGCAAGGAAGTAAAGATGGAAAGAAGCAGCAATTTTGCAGAGAAGCCTTAGCAAAATAGCTGTTGCTCACTGCTAGGGACTTGACAGGGATGCTCAGCACCCAAACTACCTCTGTAGCAAGGACTTACCCCAGGTGGTGCCAGAGTCTGTACACACGTTTTGAACAGAGCTTTGAAAAACCTGAACAAAGCAGACTTCTGGCTTGATGCTCAGCAAACTCTAAATGATGCTTTTGCCACCTGTGTTTCAAGGAAAGCACTTTCTGTTCTGTTTTATTGCACCTGACACTGATCTCCATATGGCCCTGTTCTCTGAATCAGAACAGCTGTTTGATGTCAGCAAGCGGCCTTCCTCAGCCATCAGTTGGATGCAGCTGTATGCCAGCACTTTACAGCTGATACAAGTTTTAACTCCCATCCTAGCTTTACAACTATTAATTTTATTCTCACTGTCTTCTACTCTATTTTTTGCTTTCTTATAACTTGTGATTTTGTATCTCAAGTGAAAATTATTCTAGCTATATCCTTTGCAATACTGGTGATGAGGTTTGAACAGATAAGACATCCGTGAGATAACAAATTGAGGTTGCTCTTATCTGGAGACTCTTTATTCTACACTGTGCAGTGCCTTTGAAACCTAATGTCTGTTGATGTAACTTACAATACTCAAAATTTGCTATAGTTTTATTCGGTTGTATATATAGCTCCTTTTCACCAACTATAGCAACCATAAGAAGTTAACAGCACTTCCCTCTAATTCTTAGTCTGAAGTGCTTACCCCTGAAAGAGACAATATTTTGTGCCATGTCTGTCTAAAGTAATGAAAGATACTCAAAAAGATAATCTAAACAATCCACCCAGAGAGACCAAGACTCCTTTTTTTAAAATCACTGAGGTAGACAGAGAGGTATTTTGCTGTTGTTCCCTTGAGCTGTCTTAGCCTTCACAACAGAGCAGTCCATCCAGCCTCCAGTGGAAAACGAATCAATTCAATTAAAAATCTCTTTGCACATTGCTGGTGGAACCCCATTAATGTAATGCAAGTCTTTGGTCCTCTCTATTGATCAGTCCCCAAGAAAAAGCTCTTGAATGCCATTTCTTCAAAGAAATAAAAGTAGTCCTCACCTAAATGAATAGATACATACTTGGATACTCAGTATTTATTTATTTAATTTCCTTTAAATAAGTATGGATTTCATTCTGTATATGCCAGAAGACACTGACATCATCTTGCTCTTCTATGTTAGAAGTGACCCACTTAGCACATTTATTTCCTGGAGTCAGTAAGGGATCCCGCAGCAGACACATAGAGATTAAACTGCCTTGGAAATGTTGGAAATGTTTCTATTTAAAATAGAGGTTTTGGTTAGAGTGTTCTCACATGTGCCATTGCTTCCTCCACATAAAAGAGGGAGCTTTGATTTTCCCGTTTGTGAAACACATCACCGTGCATTTTAATAATTCCAGCACAAAACTGCTAAAGTTAAACCAGGCCCCTGGCCTCTATATTGTTTGATTATTGACATATGCAGTGATTCTGAAATCTGCTTCTGACTTTATCTCGATGGGATGAAGAACAGATTTGCTTAAATTCTTGGTGACAGAAGTATAAGGATAAAGGAGAGCTTATTTTCCATCACAACTGTTACTTGCTTAAAAAAAATCTTCCCGAAAGCAAATTATAATGTGATATCTTTGAAGAACACTACTCCATTCTTCATTCAAACACCCTTTATCTCCACACTAGCAAGATAGAATCATATTAGCTAGCTAAGAACTCTAAAGATACTGATCAGATCGTTTTAAATTTCACTGAGGCTAGAGCTGGGAAAGTTTAAGATGCAACTTCCCTACAAGAAAAGTAGAACAAGTTTGCTGCCAGTGCAGCCGAAAAAGCTCCCCATAATGTCAATAATGCCTTATTGATTCAAACAGCTACTTTGATGAAGCCACTTCTTTTTTTCCTGCAATCCTTCTGCTGTGGGCTGGAAAGGTAATGCCAAAGGAACGCTTTTGGCAGTTAGAAAAATATTCCATGAACATAGGGACATTCAGCAGAGAGAGAGAGAGAGAGAGAAGTGGGTGATTGAAACCAGATGAAGCCAGCTCATGATCACGGCTTCCACTGCTGAATAACTAAGTCCATGTAAAACTGCCAGGCACTCTCTACCATGTGAGAAACCTCAGGGAAGACCAAACCTTTGCCTTCTTCAGACCCACAAAGCAGTGAGGATATTATCAGATGATAGAAGGTCCACAATATCCATCGCTCCCTTTGGTTCTGGTGAATATTAGTGTGTCTTTCCACTTCCAGACACGGAGCAATTATCAGGAAATCATTATGCTAGAAGCCTGTTGATTGCAGATCAACAACTTCTCCAGCACTACTGGTATCTACCTACTAGGATTTTCTACTCTTTGGGTGTCACATAGGGGAAATAGGGGCAATACCCCTGTCAAAAGCTGTAGTATAAATCAAATGCAGTTAGGTTTATGTGTTTATCACTGAAACATCTGTCCCTAGTAGAATTAACAAATATGTATGCAGCCTGGTAGGTAGAGCATTATAGAGAACCTCAGCAGTTTGATGGGTTTTCCTAAACTCTAGGGCTTTAAATAACCTTTGATACGTCACTTCCTCTCCCTCTGTGTTACCTACCATGTTAGGAGCTACAGAGATAACAAACTATGTAGCTGAAAGCTAGCTTACCTGTGTTCATACAAATTTCAGCCATGCCTTTGACTGCAGACAGACATACCCTTGGAGCTGAAGTCTTTTTGTTCTGTAGAGTACTGCACACTGTTTCATGATGGATAGCTTAAAATGCTACTGCAGTACAAATGGGAATGATAATAATGGTCATCTGGCAGCAGTTATTTAGAGGAAATCAAGCAGCTAGTGCCCCTCATCAGGATACCTGTGGCCAATTGCATGGTCTTGAGGGCAGGACTCGGATAATGAGGCTTTCAAACCTCCTCCTACAACTGGACAGCCTGGTGGAAGCTAGAAAACCAGGAATCCAGCTTATTCAGAAGAACATAGGATCACACCCACAAAAATCACTACTTGAAACTTTATTCACTAATGGTATGAATATGTGGGACAGAAGAAGAAGACTTTCCCAATACTGGCCCCTTAAAATGGCACTAGAAAGAACAGGAAAAAGAGAGACAAAATGTGATACTTGTCATAGATGTGCAGAAGAGCAATACTTATGACATTCCCATTAGTGAACAGCACTCCACAAAGATTTACTACTTTTAGCACCTCAGAAAAAAAAAAAAATGTAATAATGGCTGGAATGTTCCTCTGTCTTCCCCTATAGGAAAGTCAGCCAAGAACATTCCCAAACCTTGCTGACTTATGGGTATCCTCACAGGCATCATGCTGATAATCTGGTAAATAACATAGGGTAATAAGTACTTAAATTCAGAGTTCTAAATGGAATTGGCACCACCCTCTAAAAATTAAATCTGTTACCTGAGTTTTAACATCAAATCATAGATTTCTCACAATTATATCTCTTTGTTATGCAATGCTGCTTTGGAGGTGTCACATAACCTGATCCAGACAGCAACTCTAGGACAGTGAAACTAGGTGACAACCCTCTGCATTCCTGCTGTTTCGACCCAGTAGCTTTGCAGCTAAAGTTCAACATTCAATGTTTCAAAGCAAAACTGCTGATTTAGGCTCTATTGAGGTGCTTCAAAATACCAGCTAAATTATATTTAGACAAGTTGAACAGGCCAAGTGAGTAAATGCAATTCATAATGTAGACCACTCGAGGGAGTATATGAGTGGCAGATGAAAAGATCAAGGTAACATATTTATGAACTACAAACAACAGTTTCCTTAATCAATAAAATAAAACAATATTACAATTATCAAAGCGCCATGTTCTGAGAAGGTCAGAGAGGACATCAGGATTCATCAAGCGATCTCATAAGAGCTGCTTATAGTAATTAAATGTTATTTTAAAAATGATTATGCAGGCCGAGGCACTGAGTTGATGCTCACGCTCCCCATGGCCTGCAATTGCATGTTGCCCTCAGTTGGATGACTTCTGGAAAGGGGAATGTGCTGTAAAGGCTGGCTGACACATTTGGCTTCAAAGCTTTTACTGAAGGAAAATTAGCTCAACTGAATATATTTTTTCTCCATGGAACCTAAGTTGTGGTCAACATTTTTCAGTTAATATTTTCTGATTTTCCTGCTAACATTTCTCCCATTGAAAGAGAGTAAAAACATAGAGCAATTATTTCACTCTAACACATCCTGACTTAGATTTTTTTTAAGAATCCAAATGTCAGCTATTTGAAAATTAAACAGAAGCATTTTTTCTCACTTTCAGGTTCTCACACAAAATAAACTTGCCTTTTCCATCTGACTCTGCTAGCCACAGAAGTTATTGTTGGAACATATCTTGGAAGGTAAAGGCTTACACTGCAGGTGCACCTGAAAATACCTGCTCCTGAGAATGGCTTGAAAGATGAAAGTGGCAAGAGGAAAACAAGAGCACCAAGGGGATATACCCTATTCCTGCATCTCCTATTCGAGGACAAGGACAGCCCTTGGAATTGACAGAGCTCAGTGGCTCTGTCTTAGGTATGTCAGAAGAAAAACAGAGAAACACAAATATGGTTTCTCCTTCTTACTGTTCTTTTCTGAAATCCAAGGATAGGACTCAGAATTTGCCCTAGGCTTGAATAAGAGGGACTTCTTCCAGAACTGTCATAGAATTTCTGGAAACAAAAACTAGAAATGGGAGATAGGAAAACTTACTCAGTTATCTAACTCACATCCACACTAACACAGAACTACACAAACCTTTAATATAGTCTCCAAGGTATAAATTTCCTTTACTGGGATGCATATGGTATTTCTCTATACTTGTATTATTACTGTACAATAATTTTCTACAATGTGCACAAAAGGCAATATAATCCATCTTGAGAGTTTTGAGACATTTTCCATTTGAGTTAGAACGAATCTGCTATCTCAACACTACTAAAAATGAGACAGGAATCCATATCTGAATGCATAGAAACAGACACTCAAAAATCTATTTCAAAAGTCTCCATCTTAGTTTCACTGAGGCAACCTGTTCAGGGTGTTTGTTATGTTAGCAAAGTTCCAGCAGTACCAGTCTATTTGATATGTGTGCCCATTCCTGTGACTCACGGTGCTACCACCAGGCCAGGTCAGGACACAGGTGCCACCCCTACAGTCACTGTTCTCCTGTGACAACAGATATTTGCACCTGAGTTGCAGTGATGATGGATTCTGCTTTGTTCTATGTCATAGCTAAAACAGGAAAGAGGAAATCCCTGCCCCGTCCCTTTTCCCCTTTTACCTCATTTTCCTCTGTCTCCTGTTTGGAAAACAGTCTAGCTTGCAAAAGGTCTATCAAAACTAATTTCTTCCTGCTAGTGACAAGCATGGAATAATTTCTGCTAGCATAACAAATGGAGCAAACAGATAGTGAGGACAACAAAGTTAGTAATTTACAAGCAGGTATCACTGACATTAATGGCAATGCTCCCCTTGAATTTCTGTGGCAGCAATGTGGACCTCAGGTGGTGAGGCAAACATCCTCTCTTCTCCACTCCACAGTAAATAAGCCCCACAGGAAGGAAAAGCAGCATCTTGCACAAGTGGGAAGATTAATGAAAAAGTCACAAGGAGAGATTTTTCCATAAGTGATTGATGTTGCAGAAGGTGATGAATTTCAAGTCAAGAGTAAATACCGCAAAGTAGAACTGACCAGAAGTATTCCAACAAAGCTTTTTTTTCCTCAGAAAGTGGTGATTTAGTCCAATTACAGTACTCTGTATAAACAGCTTTATTCTCAGTCTCTGAAAGTTTCCTGTTACTTTGGGACAATAGTTTCTGAAGACTCATAATTATTTCCCAGAACTAAAACTGAGTTTCAAAGCCAGCTTTATTGCTGGCAAATCAAATGTGCTAAAATCATGAGTGAGGAACTTGTAACCCTACAACTGATTTCTTGGAGTCTTCAAGATTAAATGCAAAATTCATATTTAATTTATTTGGTTTTCAGTTATCAGAGTTCAATGATGTCAAGCTGTGCTATACATTTTTTCGCACCCAGAAAAGCAGGATGTTATTTAAAATAGTTAGAGATGGAATTTTATATGACTGTGGGAGCTAAAAAAAGACACTTCAGCAATCATGGGAAAAAAAAAAAAACAAAAAAAAAACCAAAAAAACCCCCAACTATTAAATTCCACAGAAATGATATGCATCCAGAGAGCCATGCACTATCAGCCTGTATAAGCTTTGTTTTGTATTAATTTAAACAAAATGCTGTGAAGAACAAAACTAATGCTCCCCAGAAAAAAAAGCAAAAAAAAAGCATGGCATCCTTTAAATATAAGGCATATCCATTGTTTTCCCTAGGGAATTTAAGAAGATTAGGCCCATCTGGATGACTACCTCTTTCTCTTCAATAAGCAGCCACGTCAGGACAGGGAAAGAGAATTTCATTCATGTAAGATCTGGCCTCATCCTGACTCATTAATGCTTTCCTGGAATGACTGCTTAATCAAGGTTATGGAACAACATTTGAAGTATGGTCTTGTTAGCGATCTGTGTCATCCTTTGACACACCAATTTATTTAGGTGATCTCAGAATTGAACACAGGGTTCCAACAAGCAGGTAAGCCAGCACAAACATCTGGAGTAATGCTAGCAAAACACATGGCTGTTTTTAAAAGATACTGATGACAGGCAGTGACATGGGAGATATGTCCACTATATGAACCCGTTCAATCAGTCTGAAGCAGCAGATTCTCACACCTCGTGGGGGTCAGGAAGGGACACATCTTGATGGTATGACCAGAAAGAGTCCCAGAAAAAGCAGCGGCCTCAGACATCTCACATTTTTCCTGCCTCATGTACTATAGCTACCCCATACGTCCTGCTCAAAGGTACTGGTAGTAACATGGAAGTGTTACGTGGAACTACTAAGTAGGCTTGGACACTACTGTGCTAATCTCTGCATGTACAGACAGCAAGAGAGGGATCCAGCTCTACAGAGATTCCCATCTCCAAATACGAGATGCACATAGGAAGGAAATGCACAAAAGGAAGGCAATGCACAAAAAGAAGTGGTCTGATAAAGAGGGCTGAAGGAAGTACTGGGGTCAAAGTATTCTCTGACTTAAACCAGCAGGGCTGCAATTGTATTAAATTCCCTGCCCTGAGCTGGACTTTACAAACAATCAAGGATTACCACTTAGGGCCTGCAACCATTCAGATCCTGAGGGCTACACTTGCCCCTGTGGATCTTGGGCTGACCTGTGGTAGTGGTCCTCAGTCAAAGGACATCCTTACTGATGCTCAGGCCTCATAGCCTGTGTGGCCACAGTCTAGTCTGAGATTGTTGATCTGCCACCTCACTGACACTGGTTTGAAATGTTCTCTGGTTGACCAGAAGTAGGATTATTTTGAAGACAGAGTTACCCTGGAAAGGACAGATTAATTCCCATGTCTTTCGTAAACAATTGCCGAAATCTTATTTAACTTGTCCATAAAAAGCTGGTTGGGATTTTTCTTTCAGCTGAAACCATCTGAATCTCCTCACCCTAAGGAGGAGGTAAGAGGAAAGGAGAAGCCCTCATTACCTTGAAACTCAGCTCAAGCACAAATCACAAAAAATAATCAGCCATTGGTCTTAAAGGCAACATATCCCAATGGATATATTGATATTTTGCAGTACAAGTAGCTATTGAGAGTTGAATAGCAAGGGGAGCAAATTCAGGGCCCAAGCCAGTCAGCAGACACTGAAGGGGCCCAGTTTAACCCTCCTTCGTATTGTTACAAGTTCACTTATTTCATGGGACTAATTGCTAATTCATAACAGATCCAGCAGAATCAGAACAGTGATCTAAGCCTGAACTAATAGTCAAGATGTCTCACAGCCTGTCTCCTCAGCAGGTGTACACCAGTACAACCCCACCAAAGCAATGGGCAACGTTCCCAGCTGGTGTAAATCAGCGTGGCAGCACTGACATCACTGCTGATTTACTTTGAAATGGAGGACCTGCATGTACATATTTCAAATTCCTGATGCTTTCCTTTTGCTAAAATGCAAACTGTTCAGTTTGGAGGATCACGAAGGACAGAGAGGAAGGAATGCATTTTAGTCTCTCCCTTTTGTTCTGATGCGTTGTGCAGAAGTGTCTCTGTTTTATTGCTCTCTAAGGATTGTGTTTGATTCTTTTTTTCAGAACAGCAGTCAAGTGTTAGGAGAAGGATATGTAATTAAAGTAAAACATTAAAATGTCACGTAGCAATTAAAAAATAAAGAGCCGCTGTGCTGTTTGACAGTGTTTTTCCACATATGCAAGCCAGGCAATTGCTGGCATATTCAAGGCCAACCTTTGGAAAAACAGAATCCCCCTCATCTCCTGTGCTGCCTGCAGCCCTGCTAAAAAAGCCCACAAAAATCAAAACAGAATAAAACAAAGAACATGTGACCACCTGCATACATAAGCAGAGCTATTGATCATTCTGAATGCAAAGACATGCATCTTTTTGTTGTGAAAAATTTGGGGGGAAGGAAGAAAAATATTTTATTAACTTAGTAATGAGGAGTTTCCACAGCTAAGGTAATACATGATAATACAGACTGAACAGCAGCCCATTGTTTGAGAGCAGAATGGAGCCCTGTATGGGATCACTGCTGGATTCTGTAAAACACAGATGGAAGGGAGGAATTACACCCTGGATTTGGGGGGTGAAGCGGGGTATGCATTACTTGTACAGTTTTATTTGCCTTCCGTACAGGTCAGTAAGTCACACACTCAAACACATGCACACAAACACATGCTCACGCATATATGCACTGCAGAACACACAATCTGTCAGAGCTTGTGGAAGTTGAAAGTTTAATGAGTGCCCGACACTAACAAGGTTTTCAAACAGTGGCTAACAAAAAGCAGAGATCAGGGAGACTGCATTTGGTGCCAAGATATTTGTTTTAATATTAACAAGGGCTGAATTCAGGCAATAAAAGACAAGGAGGAAAATAATATCTTCTGAAAGTGATGAAAGTCAAGCAGTTCACTATATTTGAAATAACATATGTGTTTAAATGAGAGAGGTTTCTTTGGAATAAGAAAAAAAATCCATTAATATGAAGCAGAAGCAAGTGGTTAGTAACACAAAAAATTCAGCTAATATGCACATAGTTAAATTTATTTCACATCTTACACATCTTTAAATCCTGACATAATATTATCTGTGAAGTCTTTTTCAGCACAACCCAGATCCCCCAAGAGAGTCATGCTACATTCCCACAAAGGTCAGGATAAGATACATTTTTAAGAGTGCCCATACTATTGAGGATCTGGATCTCTGGTACTAATCCACAGCTTAGTTAAATAAAAAAAATACTGTTAAATCCTTCACAACACTTTCTAGGCTCTTTTTGAGGATTTTAGGATCCAGGATTAGACCTTTGAGACACGCCAATGGTGGATGACCTACAGAAGGATTAGACAAAAGCACACTGGTAACAGGCACAGAGAAGTTGACAAGGATGGAGAGAGGTGTCACACAGCTTCCATGGGAGAAGAGAATAAATAGATTAGGACTCTTTAGGGTGGAAAAGTTATGACTGAGAAGAGGTATGCTAAAGCTGTACATCAAACACAAAAAGGAAACCTATAAAGAGTAGAAGCAAAGACAGGTAATCTGGGAGGAACATGGAGAAATGATCCGTTCAGTCAGGGATCAGTTTAGGAAAGCCCTGATAGAATTAAATCTGGCTGAGAATGTCAAGGACCAAAAAAAACCAACAAACCCAGCTTCTACAGGTATGTGAGTGGTACAAGGAAGACTGAGGAAAATGTGGGTCCTTTCCAGAAGGAAAAGGGAGACTTGATTACCCTTTACTTGATTACTTGATATGGGAAAAGCTGAAGGACGTTTTTACCCCAGTCTTTACCAGCAAGTGCTCCAGCCACATTGCCTGAGTCACAGAAAGCAAAGACAGGGACTAGGAGAATCAAGAACCACCCAGGAGAAGATCAGGTTCAAGACCATTTAAGGAACCTGAAGGTGCACAAATCCATGGGACCTGTCGAGATGCATCCATGGGTCCTGAGGGAACTGGCAGATGAAGTTTCCAAACTGCTAACTATCACATTTGAAAAGTCATGGCAATATGGAAAAGTTCCCACTGACTGGCCAAGAAGAAACATAATACTCATTTTTAAAAAGAGAAAAAAGGAAGACCTGGAGAACTACAAGACAGTCAGTCTTACCTCTGTAGCTGGCAAGATCCAGGAGTGGATATTCCTGGAAATGATGCTGGGACACATGGAAAAAAAGAAGGTGTTTGGTGACAGCCAACATGGCTTCACTAAAGGCAAATTGTGCCTGACAAACTTGCTGGCCTTCTATGATGGGGTTACAGACTTGGTAGATAAGGTAAGGGCGACTGGCATTATCCACCCGGACTTGTACAAAGTGTTCAACACTGTCCCACGACACATCCTTGTCTCTAAATTGGGGACACACATGAGCCAGTATGTGCCAGCAACGTGCACCTGCAGCCCAGAAGGCAAAGTGCATCCTGAGCTGTATCAAAAGAAGCATGGCCTGCAGGACAAGGCAGGTGATTCTCCCTCTCCACTCAGCTCTGGTGAAACTTCATTTGGAGCACTGTGTTCAGTTCTTGGGCCTCCAGCTTCAGAAAGAAATAGACCTGCTTGAGCAGGTCCAGAGAAGAGCCACAAAGAGGATCAGGAGGCTGCAGCACCTCACATATGAGGACACACCAAAAGATTTGGAGTTGTTCAGCTTGGAGAAGACAAGTCTCTCGGGAGACCTTATTGCAGCCTTCCAGTACTTAAAAGGGGGCTACGGGAAAGATGGGGAGGGACTTTTTATCAGGGAGTTTAATGATAGGATGAGGGGTAACAGTTTCAGACTGAAAGAGGGTAGGGTTAGATATAAGGAAGAAATTCTTCACTTTGAGTTTCATGAGACCCAGGAACAGGTTGCCCAGAGAATTTGTGGCTGTGCCCTCCCTGGAAGTGTTCAAGGCCAGGCTGGATGGGGCTCTGAGCAACCTGACCTACTGGGAGGTGTCCCTGCCCATGGCAGGGGGGTTGAGACTAGATGATCTTTAAGGTCCCTTCCATTCTATGATTCTATGATAATTATGAACTATGTAGAGAAAACAAACAGGGGAATTGTATTCTTTTATAGCATTAATATTAGAGGTCCCCCCCAAAAATTAAATGATAACTCTTTTGAGGACTTATCTCTGTCTATGTCTAATAACATACATAATACATACATAGTACTTCATTAGACATAATTCAGCAGTGAAACATACACGTGGAGGTCAGGAGCACTGCTGAGTCTGAAAACATATATACACATTAATGGAAGATAGATCACAGATCAGGTAATAAACATGTCAGCCTGGGTGCAATCTTTCACTCAGGAGAACCTTAAATTCCTGACAAATGGAAGCTGGGATGATTGAAAAAGGTAATGTTTACCTCATACTTGCTCTGATTTTTTTTTTTTTTTTGATTTATTCATAAAAGCAAACCTCCTATTGCAATCATTAAGACTAGAAGCAGCTATTCCTTCCTTTACACTCTCAGCTCTAACCCCTGCAAGTACATTTGACACCACCAAGTAACTCCAATAAGTATATTTTAATTAACACCAGAATGGGAAGAGCAATTTCAAGCTTTGTATTTTGCTTTCTCATGCAGTAGTCAAGTTCTCCTGAGGTTTTCAAAGCTGAAACTTTCAGAAATATATCAAATGAACTAGAACTTGTCATCTGAAGACTTATCAAGCAAAGCGTAAGGAATGGCTCTCATCTTGCCCACAAATGGCATGAAATTTTGAAAGCACTGTTATCAGAACCCAGATGAAAGTCCAAGAAATTTTGGTGGCAGGCAAGGGCAGAAGCACAGAGTAAGCTTCTCATTCTGAGGCTGCTGTGTTGTTTTTGTGCATATTATGATACCACAAATGTTGGAAAACCAGAGGAAAACTTGAAAGTCATAAATTCAATGCACTATTTTACATTTTATTTCAATTTGGACAGCTTTTTCAGCAGGCTGAAGAACATTTCAGAATGAAATTTGAACCAATGTGACCTGTAACCCTAAATTCATCTGAAGTTCAGTATTGTATTCCACATACACTCAAACTCAACTAATTCCACTTCATCTTCTAATCTGCAATATACAGTTTCAGATTCCCAAACGATTCAAATATTTATAGAGAGATGACTTAGAGCAGTTAAGGGTCTGGTCAGCATCTAATCAGAGAATGATCTTTACTTCATTTCTTCCTGGCTCCCCAACTCAAAGATGGACAGATAACTGTACAGAATCTTGGAAAGGCACTGCAAGTCCTCTTACTATTTTAATCTTTGCCAAATGCTTTCCTGAAGACGTAGTGCCTCATTCCTTATGGTGTAAGAATTTTTGCAGATATTAGGCTTACTCATTTAAAGGCATAACTGATCAGTCCTAGCCACACAAATATTCTAAGAAATAGATTCAGTACAAGCTGCAGACCACTAATATAATACACTGGTTGTAAACAATGCTGAAAAAATGTTCCTTCATACATCTGGCATATTTGGCTCAGAGATACATGGAGTCTTCCCAGCCCAAAGTACAGTTGTTTTACCATCTTCTGAGCTGTCTTCACAGCATCCTCTCTGGAATAAAAGATGGGGGTCTATGATCCTTAGAACTTTTTCTCTGAAGGAGTTCGGAGATAACAACAGACCTAGCACAAGTGATGGCTGCTGCCATCATAATCAATGGCAGGTTCAGCACTGGAAAATGCTGGCAAAGAACTGTATCAGTTTAAGGGTATTCCTCTGCTGATTCTGTAACAGGACTTGCAATGTTATCAAAGTCCCACCTATCCAAATCTACATTGAAAGTGAGACTCTATCCATTTTCAGAAGCTATATGGCATTGAAGTGCTTTGTAATGCAAAAGAAGACCTCAAAGTGCACCTGGAATCCAAACCATGACTGTTTTCCCTCTGGTTGTACTTAGTATCACTTCACTGCTAGAAATGCTGTATATCAGAGGAAATTGTAAACTGTGGCCAAAAGTTTCTGATGCAGTTTTTAGACAAGAATCAAACTACTAATGAAATGTTGATTTATTTTCAAACACTTTCATAGATCTGACATGACTGGAAACCATGTGAATTTGCTGCAAGCCTAGACAATTTAATCAGGTAATCTGATTAAAATATATCTGGTTCCATATCCAGTGGTGCACAAAGAAATAACGTAGCTGACAGTATTCTGTCTTGGAATCATTAGCCTGAATGACTAGATATCAGTTTGCAGTTGGGTCATCTGAGGGTGCTTGCAAGAAACTCTACAAAAGCCAGCCAGTTCGTTTACTGAGACCACTGCCTAAATTATTGACTAATATTGTCTCACAGCCTTTCCTCATCATTTTTGCTAATTGCTTTCAGCTTCTTTTCTTCAGCTTTCCTTAAACCAAATAGTGGGAGGGATACCTGTTAGTTCTTGTGACTGTGTGGAAAATCAGGGATCTTTGGGGAATTTTTGACAAACAGCATTTATAAAATATATTGAGGTTTTTGTGGACATACAGCCATTTCAAATAATTTTTTGGAGACAAAGGTTTCCTGGGTTCTTCAGTGAGGGAAAGAGGGAATTAAGAGGAGAGAGAAAAACAGAAGAAAGTCAATTAGCATGGACTGGCAGTAACACTCAAGCCATGAAAAAACTCTAAAAGATTAATGTCAAAGCTGACAAGGCAGCAACATCAGCCATAATTTAAACAAAATTTGGTTATGCCAAATACATAATTCAGTTACAGAACTATGTAATTCCTGTCTTCTTATATGGATGCAACAGCTGGAAACTACCAAAAGTACTGACAGATGTCCGAATGTCTTTGAAAATAAATGCCCTAGGAAAGTACCCGGGATTAAATAGAATGAATTTAAATCAAATTCCTAGATCAATCTGAGTTCAGCAACCTTTTCTTTCTACAGTTATTCTGCAAAAATAATGGAAATATCTAGGACATGTTGCAAGTGAAGGCAGAGCATTTGCAACAGCTGACATGCCATTAGGCTACTGGAAAAAATATGTAAAAGGAGATGACTGGAAGAATCACTCCACTGAACAAGTGGAGAAAGAGAAAACTTTTGTGATCTACTAACATGAGCAGCAAGCAAGAGAAAAGGAAAGCAGCAGCTGCGACTTTTTTCCTGTTCATTTGATAACAGTAAGAATCAAATTTATATGCATGATCTAATAGCACTCAGAAAAAGGAATTCCACCTGGAAATTTTCCTGCAGTAGCTACTGAACTTTACATTTACATCTTATTCAGAAATTATTCCATGTATAAAATTTTAAACTATAGATTTTCTAGAGATTCTAAAGAGATACTGTCCTTTCTGTGATTTTACTGCTCTTGGCACAAGGGAGGCCTGGTCTATGATGGACACATATAGATACTATAAAAGTGAATAATCATGAATTCAGTGTATATCCCTTTCATTTTCTTATCAGACAGAACTTTATTCTTCATTTTCTGGCTTAAGCTGTTGTACAGTGTCACTTTTTCTGCTGTGCTTGGTCATAAGTCAGAGATGGATTCTAATTTTAAAGTTCTGAAAACTAACAACATAAGTTACTGAT
Source organism: Chloroceryle aenea (assembly GCA_013399075.1). NCBI lineage: Eukaryota > Metazoa > Chordata > Aves > Coraciiformes > Cerylidae > Chloroceryle > Chloroceryle aenea. The sequence goes on from VWZY01006398.1 coordinate 294,651, forward strand.
TTTATCTACCATTCTTAAAAAGAATCTAACACTAAAACAGAGAGGGCAGAACATCACTATTACACAGTCTAATTTTATGTTTATAGGTCCTGAAGATTCCAAATGCCAAAGAAATAAGTGATAAATAGCAACAGGTAATGATGGAGTAACTTGGAGAAGACAACAGGTATAAATTCTACTCCTGCAGGAACCTTCAAGAGAAGTCCATGAGGAAGGACTCTTTCCCTTCCTCTTCCTTTCCTTCCATTTTGCCTTGTTTTCCAGGCAAGTTTCTACAATCTTCACAATAACAGCCTTCTTTTCCACCTCTTCTCTTTGAAGTTAAAATTGTGGTGAATACATTCCATCAGGCAGCTGATCTGTACCACTAAAAATACATGCTATTTCCACACACATGCCTCATGCTATTTATGAACAGATAAAGTTGTAGGAGAATGTTCTTAAAGAATGTTTTTCTTGACTTCTTTTAATCTAAATACAAGAAACAACTTTATTTATTTATTTATTTCAGTGATATTCTATTTTCCTTTAGATTAAAAAAAAAGCAGTAAGAAAAAATACAGTCTCTGAGATGACAGCATGTCACCTTTGAAACACACCATGTTGGCTTTTCTAACCAAGCAGCAGTCTTATAAACTTAAATGTGCAGTACCTAGCAAACAAGTGGCAGAAGAGTTCCACAGCTCAATGGACAGAGCTTTGTTAGAGCTAAGGGGCATCTTTATTAACAAATTGTGCTTTATTATCAAATAATGCAATGAAGATATCCTGTATCTTCAGCAACAATGAGAACCAGCAGTTGCACTCCTCTAAATATTAGTGGTTTCTGTTTTGAAACCAACTGCTTCCCAGCAGACCAATACTCCCTTTTAATCCCCAATATGAAGACAGTTGCTGACACTAAAGGGCAGGAAATTTTAGAAGCAAGAAATGGAAAGATTTCTGAACATCATGAAACTGACCTGTTAAAACTCACCGCATCAGAGGTCACAGAGTGAGATTAACTGTGGCTGGGTACTAATGAAAGGCTTGGATCATTTTATGACCATTCACATCTTCAGCCATGCTAGGTGGAGATAGTGATTGTACTGATCAGACCGAGCTTCAGGGCATGAACTGCCTGCCTGTGGGATGTATGTGACATGGATTGCTTGCCAAAATAGGATTCTTTCCCTCTCCCACCTCATAAAGTTTTGAACAATTAGCCTTCTACATCAACTGTCATCCAGTTCTTTCTCCCGTGGTGGGCACCAGTCGGTGCCAGAAACACTGGACCAATTTCTTCAGAATGTGTGGTTTCTGCAGTTGAGACTTTCCAGCGTGACACTAAGACAATGCACCGGCAGGACCTGTGGAGGTCAGAAAACAGCTCAGCCCAGAACACGCTTGAAGCCTGAGCTCTGTTTGCAACACTTGCAACTTTGAAACAAAATATCACAGTCTTGTAAGAGTTTACATTGTATTCTCCAAAATTTTTGTCACTGTTAATCCTCAGAATTTCTCTCTGCCCTACCCTTCCCATCCAAGTTTTCATTGGAAACACAACAAAGGTGACGTAGTCACAGAAACCAGCTACAGACCGATTTATCATTGTTTTATAGACCACCACTGGTCCATAAACCACAGTTTAGGGATTGCTGGCCTAAAGCATCAGAGAAAAGCTAGGAAATAGCAACTAAACTATCTGTGGATTTAAACTATGAGAATAATAGTTTTGGCAAATCTCACTCTTCTTTTTTTCTGTCCATAAATGCTCGACCAACAAATTGTGACTTAGTTTATTTATTATTCACAATTGCTGGGCAAATAGAATCCACATGTCTCTAAACTTTGCTAGCACAAAAAAAAAAAATCTTGATCTGAATTTCTCTGCTAACGTGAATTGAACAGTCATCATGTCATTTTGAGTAGGTAAAGATCCTGTTTAAATCAGAGCTCTGGGCTGCTGGTCAATCTTTGACAGTTTTACAAGAAAATCCTTGTCAGTAGTTATTTTCTGTCTTTCATTGTAGAGACACTGGGACAAAATGGTTTGATTTGATGACTATCTACTGAACTGATGAATAATTTGTCCATTAGATGACTTGCCTGCTAGAAATCAGTGTCAGACATGACATTACTGTACATGAGATTATTCTGGTTTTCAATTCCATACTTGCACATCTAAAGACAATGATCTTCCAACTGTCCATTTCTAAAATGGGCATTTATGCCCTAGTCTAGTGTTGCACATGCCACACCTGTTCAAAAACCCTGCTGTTTAACATAATTGTTATGACACAGCTGAAACATTCTGTGTTTATTCAGAGGGTGCCAAATTACAAGCTATCATGGTTTTGTGTCATTTTGCCTTAGCAGTCATAATGCTCCACATATTATACCTACTTTCACTGCATCTTCTCAACATATTCTGGGAATATCTTAAATATTTACCTGTATTTTCATATTAATGGAAATGCAAATACATTTCCACAGACAAGACTTTTGCTCTTCTGCATAGGAGTGTTATGGTGAAATTCTTGACTCCTGCATCTGCGTTATAATTCAGTGCCTTATGTAAGGTTACCACTTAATCCTGACAAGAAATTGGCACGTAAGAGCCAAAAAAAGGAGGAAATGTATTACAGAAAATGGAAGAAATATTCAGTGAGATAGGTCTTCATCCCAGTCCACTGTTTCCTTCTGGGTCCATAATGGAATGCTGCAGTTTTGGCTTGTGTTGCTTTACATTACAATACTTCCTCATCCAGTTTGGTATGAGTAAACAGCACAGCAAAAGGAAAATAGCAGGCTACTTATTCATAAAAGATATTTCAAACATCCCATAATATGAAACCACATAAAAATGTTAACCGTAGCAGAAAATGGTCCTGTAAATTGTCCACAAATTTTCTATGGCTCTAGATGAAAAGAAAAAAAAAGAAAAAGAAAAAGAAAAAGAAAAAGAAAAAGAAAAAGAAAAAGAAAAAAAGAGAAAGTTTTTATATCATTGTAGTGGGGTTTTTGTTGTTTTTGTTGGTGGTTTGGGGTTTTTTTTGTTGGTTTTTTTTTTGGTTTGGGTTGTTGGGTTTTTTTTAAATATAGTTCTTTAGTTTCCTTTCTGGCAGAGAGCTGAAATATGTGAACCCAGAAGGTTTTTGGTATGTTTTTAAATGACTGTTTTATTATTATAATAAGCTCTGGTGATATGGGATAGCAATAAGATTGTTTTGTTACTTGAATTTTGATTATAGGATAAACTTTTTTATGAAATCTTGTAAGTTTTTCTTGGAGCTACTTCATCACTTTGGTTTAAGTTTTATTCTCTAATTGCTTAGCTGAAAGTTACTGCAATAAAAAGAGATGGGAATTGACCTGGAAGAGTCAATGTCAGGTTGAAATGAAAAATAGCTTATGGTATTGCCAAATGCTATGGGAGCCCAGTAATACTGCGAATTACACAGACACGTAACAAGAATCCTTGTACCAAAAAGTTTGTGTGAGGTCAGGGAGGTGAATAGCTGAGCTGAGAATAGAAGCCTTATCTCCTGACACCCAGTTCAGTGCCCTTCCCCAGGACAATCTCAAACGATGCCTTTTTCCCATCTTCAAATTTTCTTCTCTGTTTTTTTCAAGTGAGCACTGGCACTGACACGCTGGAGCAGACTGAGGTCGAACTACTACAATAGCTTCTCTAACAGCAGTCAATGCCACATGTTTCCAAGAGATGTTTTGATCCCAAATCGCTCAGAACAAAAATTGTTAAAATGTAAAGACTAGACTGTTTTCTGCCAGACTTTCATCAGCTACCTTGTTCCTGACTCATTACTGCTTTTTTTCTTCCTCATTTCAGCCCCAAGGTAAGCTGCAGGTATGTGAGCTACTCTGCTGACTGACACAAGAAGGCAAAGCAATGTTCGAGTACAGTAACCTCTCAAAATTTCCTAATGTGTCTGTCTCTACTTTCTACCTGTGTGCACCAAGTTCCTGCTGCAGATGGTGACTGGCGCACAAGCTGAGCACTGCCAGTTGTTTGCCTGCTGCCATTCCCACAAAAACATTCCGTTTTGGGAAGATTTTGGACAAGCCCGTTTCTGCTTTCTGAGCTATTTTTTTGGCTTCTCTTTGTACCCAAGAAGTTAGAAGTGAAATTTCCACCGGACCAAAAAGTAAAACCCTTACTGTGAGATTTATGCCAATCACAAGAAATTGCGATTTGTTTGGTTTGCGTAGTTGCAAAGACAAACCATCAGCTGATGGTATCAGCTTTCAGATAATTCTAACTTTGACTTGGACTGGAATTACAAACTCCATTTAAATATAGGTTCATTGCAAACAGGCAAAAATGGGCTATGAGAGTTGATCTCTGCAGTCTCCCTGAGCCCTCCTGAGTCAGAGAGTTGCTTGTTCATGCAGCTCTTAGTGTGGTTATACAGCACACCAGGCTGCTTCAGAAAAACACTCTCAGCTTGGTACATGAATTCTGGTGTCATTACGCATGCATTTAAAAGTCACAGAGTATTCATTCCACCAGAAACAACATGGAGTGATCCAAGTGTTGGGAAATTCCTTGCTTTCCTGCATTTAAAGATATGTGCAAGCTTGATTTATGTCTCAGTTTCCCCAATAATGAAACTGGGGTAATAGTACTGTCTGTCCTCTGTGGCTGCTGGGAATGAAAGCACAAGACACTTTATGTTGCTCAGATAGTACAGCTACTGGGATCAGCTAGTTCAGAAGAATTTCTTGTTTTAAAAGGGTAGTTGAGGTAAAACCATAGAGCCCTGGATTTGGGATTGGCTGAGGATCTAAGCTCCATCACAGTTCCAGAATCAGGGCTCAGCCTGCAGCAGCAGCTGGGCCAGGACCCTGGGTTCCAGGCTTGCTGATGAGGTTGCGCCTCTTTGGTTTTGGTCTGGTTTCATCTCTACTGGACACAAATCAGTAAAAGAAAGTGATGAAAGATACAGAGTTGGCCATGGAAGCAGAGACACTGTGGCTGCAAGACCAGAAGATGAAACCTGATTGCTCCAGCTCAAAAATAAGAAAGTCTCCTTTAGTTTATACAGTCTGAAGAGCCTGGACTTGGCATATAGCTAATAGGTACAAGGAGGAGGTCAATGAAATACACCTGCAACTATCAACTCCCTGCTTTTCTGTGTCTGTCACTAAACTCTGGCCAAGGCACGTATGTTTTCTCTTCTTATCCTGCTACTCTACTTCTGAATGGTGCCACTCTTCTCCATCAATACACAGCTCAGTGTGCAGAGTACAGACCTCTCGGTGTTTTTTCCCTCTCTTTAGGAATTTTGCAAACCCACCCCTGTCTTGTCCGGATTCATCTAAAGCTCTTCCCATTATAAACAAATAACAACAACAAAAAAGCTGCAGTCACAGAACTTTGTTGATTCTTCCTGTGCCATGTCAGGGTGCACATGGTTCCCAGTAGCCTTTGAAAATCTGATGCATGGATTAGCTACATCAGCACACGAGGCCCTTTACACACACTGAAAAAAAAGGAATGAGGTTGTTATTTTCTAAAAGACCTGCACTGTCACTGTCTAGACTTACCAGGCACCCTTTCCATTTCAGTGCATCACGACAAATTTAACTTAATGCATCTTAACAAATGAAAGCTCCCTAAACAATATACCATCAACAGGGCATGATAATTTCAGGTTCAGTGCTTCTGGAAGAATATGATGTTCCTGTCAGGATCATATCCCTAGGCATAGAGCTGTGAAAGACCACAGGCAAAGGCAAAGTCAAGGTAGAAGGACCATGCTCTAGAGTTTTAAAATATTTTGTTAGCTCAGAAGAAAATAACACTTTTTTTTTTTNCTTTGCCTCTTGGGAGGTTTTTTTTTGGAAGAAGTAAAAAATGTGGAAGGACCCTCCCTCGAAATGTTTATTAAAACAAAACAATAACAAGACTACAGATTCTAAATGAAATATAAACAGCAACATTAACTTCTTTCCACTTTGGGGAAAAATATGCACAACTGTTTATAGTTAAAAATTCCCAGATGGCATTGGAGAGCTTGCTATTCTTCTCCTGTCACAGAGGCAGGAAAAAGAAAATGGATTTTTATAGGCTCTCAAAAAGTAAATGATATGGCAGAGAGCGCATCCACGCACACATATATTTAATCACTTAATTCCCTGAAATACAGCTGAGCAAAACCAGCTCAGTTCAGTAGAATAGACTCTGAAACCCATAGTAATATTTATATTATTTAAGCAGCCAGTCACTGGTTAGTGAGACTTACTCCATAAATTTTATCAGTTAGACTAGAGCCTCTTTCAGATACCACTGAATATTTCTCAAGCAAGAAGTTCTGAAATATTTTTCAAATGGTAGGTACTAATTTCTTGGATAGCCTGAGACTGGTGGAAATAGAATTTAGTACTGAAGTATATTTCAAACACACATCTTTTGTTCAGGGACTTGAGAAGATGTGACATGAAAGAAATTTTTTCTAAGACCAACAGAATTAGCCACACCATTAGGGGCTCTAGTGAGAGTCAGTATCCAGCAAAACAGATTTTTTTACTTCATATTTCATAATATATTGGATTATGGAAACAGAAAGAAATATAAAGGACCATCTTCTTGAACAGTTCAGTCTCAGTGATGACCTTTCACAATGCCCAAATATTATGCTTGACTGGCACTTCCCAGCAGCTCTGTATAACTTTCACAGTATAAATTGCCCAATTCCAGGAAAGTTCATGCAACCATCTAAGGAATCCACATTTTCCATAATTCTCCCAAGAGTCTGTGAAACCTGTAAGCTAATGCTCCTATTCCAGGCAGTCCACAACAGAAGTATCAATCCTTCAGTTCTGTGGGAAAGTTATTTTGAAGCACCTAGAATACTCTTTCCAGAAGGTAACAAGCGTTAATCCTTATGAAGTCAGTCCTAGAAATACATCACTAATCAGAACTACCCAAGAAGGCACCCAAAATCCTACGTACTTTTCAAAAGTTAGTCCTCTCTGTTTCTGCTTCCCAGCAACATTCGTAAAATTAAGAAAGATCTAAATCATAGCATGTTTTATTGAAAACACACAGATCAGATACAGGCAACTAGAGTCATGCAAGTACTTGAAGAGACAACTAGGCCACAAGAACATTCAGTTCTACACCCAAGTTACACAAAGCTGAGCAGAAATCCAAACTGGCTATCTGCAGTTTGCTCAAGCTCTAATTCTCTGTTTTATTGTTGAATTATGGTCACTCTGCCATTTTACAGTAGGGAGAATTGTGTTTTCTCCTTTTCTGTCAGCTGTAGTGTTGAGCAGGGATGAGGATGGTTTTGGCCTCCCTTTATTGAATTTGGTGATAAACTGCTGTTAATTAATAATCATCGGCTATCTGCTCCAAAAGCACCATGAAAAAAAGAACATTAGTTTCTGCAAATAAAAGTCTGACTTTTATGAGTACCTTGTCCTAAAACCAGAAGCGTCTTGTCTGCATTGTGTCTTCAACTTGGAAGAGCTACCAAGATGTGAAAAGCACAGCTTTTTTTAATGTGCTTATTAACATTGTAAAGTGTGAAGCAGCAAAAATCCCTTTTAGTTTTGGGGCAACCTTGCAAAGTTTTTTTTTCCAAAACAAATGAGGGAAATATGAAATTAATTTGTGTTTCTCTGTGTCCTGTATTTCAATTTGGCAAATCTATTTTTATTGTTATTCCAAGAATCATAAAATAATCACAGTCACATTGACAAGTAGACTGTGGCTACTAGTTTCATAATCTACAGAACTGACCACTGTAAAGAACACAGGCCAGAGGGGAGTAACATCCAGATCAAAAACCTAACAAGTGAATTCCTTGGGTTAAAAATCAAGACTCCCTTAACTGGAATTCAATGACAGTACCCCAGTCAGTGAATATATTGTGTCCCCAGACAGGCATTTCTGTGTTTTTTATGGGAGTCACTTTTAGTGAATTATTTTATCCTGCTCATCCTTGACTCTGGGACCTCACTGTACACTGGAGTTACTTATTCTACTTATGACTGCAAATTTTGAAATACTTTAGCATTGTGGCTCCGGCTTCCTATAGAAGAATTGGTCCTTCATGAATAGAGAAAGGTTTTGGGGTAGGTGTAGACTGTCTCACTGACAACTGCCGGGGCTGGGACTAGACCGAGGTAACAACATGTTCCACATGATAACAAATCTCTTGTGGCATGATACTCTCCCATGGTTTCATTTTTAAAAGGCTTTATCCTTCACAGCTGGATATATACTCTGAAAAGATGACTTTAAAAGAGGTGTCTGTCCAAGAATTCATAAAAAGCAGCTCAGAGAGGTGTGTCAAATTGCCCCCTTCTTTCTAGTGGAAAATTAACTACATACTGAATTCACGGAATATTGCTCATTGAATTTAACAAAAATAACTATGCCCATAATGGTTGGACTGAATGACAGATGGCACATTCTATAAACATACACAAAACAAGAGAGATCAAGACTACAGCACATCTATACATTTAGTGGTCTTTGGAAGTTGAGAACAACAGTCATAGCAGATAAAGTACTTTTCTGCAAATAAAATGTACTTTTTTTTCACATCCATGTTCTTATTCCCCTTCAAGCTGTTCAATACATATCCTACACGCCGGTCCAAAAGTAGTGTAGAACCTAAATAACCCAAATTTGCTAAAGCAAGTCATTAGATCTGACCATCCTACTCTGGAAAAGAGTTGAAAAATAGCAGCACTCTGCTATACAACATCTGGACACTTTCTTTGCCTAGTGCAGTATCTCATTTCTCGTTCCCTTTTTGTGTTTCTGAATACTGGCAATTCTCTGTCTTGTGGTTACTTTAATTTCTGCTTTGAATGATTCCCTCCAAGCTAAACTGGATAGCTTTTGATTTTGCCTTGTTTTGTTCTTGTTTAAATAGGGGATTGGAACTTCCAGATGTCAATATTCTAGTAATTTTTTTATCTTGGAACAGCCCTTCCCAACATTCACTTCAAAGCCTCACCATTCTTCCAGTGCTGATTTACACTGCAGTCCCCTGGCTGGAGAGTGTGCTACCAGAACAGGACAGCCACCTACCAGTCTGACAGTCTGCCCATCACCATTACTGCCACTTGTCTTTCATAAACAGCAGTTGGCCACAGTGAGAGAAGTCGCTGGCCCATCCCATCTGGCCCCAACACCACATTCAGCTGTAGTCTATGCCAAATGCTTCAGAAGAAGGAGAAAAGTCTTGGTCATACCCAGTTGTACAAGACTGTACATGACCAAGAATAAGGAAATGGGTATTAAATTCCATCTGTCTCAGAGGATCAGCAAACACCTCTGAGAAAGAGATACAACACTCCTGGTAACTCTTTGACTTATCCTACTTAATATCACTTGAATAACTGCTTGAAAGAGTCCAGTGCAGAGCCACAAAGATGATGAAGGGAGTGAAGCATCTCCCTTATGAGTAAAGGCTGAGGGAGCTGCGGCTCTTTAGCTTATTTTAACATTTTTATTTCTGAAGTGATGATGGGCTTTTGGGCTATTCTAAAAGATAGGGTTGGGGGCAGAGGTTAAGTTACAGTTAAGGACTACAAAGGCTGAAGAGACAGTCATTGGACATGAAAGGTTGATAAGAGGAATACTACCACTGCCAGGGAATAATGGTTTTTAATATTCTTTGTAGCAGATTTCACTCAAACTAGGCTATCAGATGATGATAGCCTTGTTTGGATTAAGTGTGAGGGCTTGGACTGGCAATGACTGAAGACATCAATCATAGATGGGTTTCTCAATGTCTAGATAGCTAGGAATGGAGCTCTAAGGAATAGAGCTCTAGGTCTGGGACTCTTAAGCTATAGTTACTTATGTTGCACTTGAGTTTATTGATTTGAGATAACAAGGAATTAGGAGTTTTTCTTATCAGTGAGTCCCTGCATAGAGATGTCCAGTGCTGTCACAGAGCAAAGCCTCAAGATTAAGAAGCAGGAGCAAAACACAGTGTTTCTGGCACCTGATTTTTTATTCCTGACTATCATTCCTCCAGGCAGAATTCTTTCTTTGGGAAATATATTAGTAGAAGTGAAGGTGAACTGAAGAGACAGAGTGTGTACATGTTGGGAGAAAGAGTTTGTCTTCTCACTGCCTTGCTGTACATCTTCTACGGATAAACATATATTACACAGACTTCATTATCAAAGTCATTGAGTCAGTGGATTCTACCTACCACCTCTAGCTAACAATCACACTAGACTGGAGTCAGACCACGCTGTCAGTCCTGTCATTACATATTCTGAAAGTACAGTGGAGGAGCTGCATAGCTTGGGAGACAACAGGTCAGCAAAAATGAGTTCCCAAATCTAAGAGGATCCTAAAGAGTTTGGAATATTGCTGACAACAAAACTTTTAAGCACAGCAAAGATGGTGGTAAAAAAAAGACAATTTCAAAAAATGAGTCAATATTTTATATTAGCAGCCTTCCTTTGCCTAATGGAAAAGTAACTGAATGCAAATTTTAAAATACAATATAAATGAATTCTGATCAAAGGACTGAAATAAAAATGCAACTGAGTGACTGACCAGCAGGAAATTGACTGCCAGCTCTTCTCCTGAGCCACAACATAAATTATTTTGAAACATCATTACAAATAAAATAACAAACTATCTTTCATGCAGAAATCACAAATTTGTATGGAATCAATTATAGGGATGAGAAAATAATTAATGTGATGAACTCTATAAAGGCCATTCCCATGTACAAGATGACATGAAACATTCAGGCAATAGGCAATAAGCTACATAAGCATTCTGTGATTGCTTACATAATACAATAAATACATTTATTCATTCTCCCAGAAAACAAATAAATATAAATAAATAAAACAAGCCACAAAACATTTTGAAAAAAAATAAGTAGGGTCCAAATTTGAAAATGTGGAAAAGACAGACTGAATTTCAGTTTCGGATTAGTTTTTATAGTTTTATCTCTGAATTTGTTCCCAGCTTCCTGCTTTGTAATTTTTAAGAGTAATCCCTGTAATAATGTAGGTAATAACCAGTACCCATTGTGATAATGAGCCAGATTTGTGGAAAGGATGCACCAAACCCAACAGGACAGGTAAAAATAAATGGACACCAGTAAATAATGCCTTGATAACTTTTGCTCAGAAATGAGTTATTTCCAGCTTGTGCTTTCCTCAAATCTCTAAGTGCTGACAAGGTCTCTCTGAATGTTTTCTAGAATCCCTGTAAAAAATGGAATTCTTAAAGGAAAAAACCTGTACTTTGCATTCTCCATTATTTGTACTATTTTTACAGCAGTGTAACTTTATCTGTACTAAAGAAGTGGGTTTATCTATATTTACATGGCCTCAGAACTGCCATGTTGTATTATCAGAGAGATCTACCAGTCAAAGCACTGTACAGATACTAAGAAGAGGTTCTGCCCCACCAAGGTGTTACTGTCTGAACACACGGCAGACAAAGGAAATATCATCAGAGAGAAATATGCCTAAATTCAAACCAAAGAGAAATCTTTTGATGACAGTTGTGCACTGACTCTACCACACATGGAGGAATATAAATCCAGCCAGCAGCCAGGCCCCACCTATCTCCAGAGCAAGACTTCAACAACAAAGCCAAAGTGCTCTTTCAAGAACAGTGATGCAGGCCAGTGGGATTTTCTACATCAGGTCAGACTAACCATTACCACCCTAATTTTAGCTGTTTACAGCCTACGTTTTTACAAAAGACAAAGTTTTTTGACGCAGTGTTGTGCTGTATGCACCTGTCACATACAAATCCAAAGGGACTGAGCACTCAGTAGTCTCAAGTTATATTACAGTACTGCAGCCAAACCCTCATTCCCAAGACACACAGGGAGTGGATCATTTTGACGAGCAGATGTATGGTAGTGTGGTTCTGGGGCTTTTACTTCCACTGAACTTCAGTAATGCCACCTGTTTCACAGCATCTTACTCAGATAGGCTCTTCTTCCTCTTTCCTTGCGTCAGAAAGTGACTGACTGGTTTTGTGCCTAAGAAGAATGGATCTGAAAATATAATTAACTTCTAGTTTCTCTGCAGTCTAATAGTTAGGGCTGATTGTCAATGTAATTTCTTCTCAATTATGAGGCAGCAGGAGGTTTTACAGACTCATCATCTATGACATGATATTTCATTAGGTTCCCATCCTTGAGAGTCAGGCTGTTGGGAAGTGACTTGTCTGCAAAGTTAACACGCATGCCTTTTTTCATTGCCTGCTTACCAAAAAGTATGTATTATGTCCCTGGGTATATTTTTATTGCAGTTTATAATTCAGTTTTTGCATAATTTAGACTTGATAGGAGGAACAAATCATTGCCATGCAAATGACTGTGAGATGAAAACTTCATCATTGTGCTATGCCGACACAAATCAGCCTTCAAAAGTAGTCAGTTCCCATTGCAATCAAATGGAGTTATGTGGTGAAAAGCCCTCTGCTATCCATTGAAATTGCGTCCCTTAATGTTTTACAAATGCCTGTAGCCACAATGACTCTTTCTTCCTCAGTACTGTTCATATGTTATCCAGCAGCCAGTTCGTTCTTTTGCAACACAAATCGGTGATCACGGAGGCAAAGGAAACACTCCGCAGAGATTCACAGCAGCTAACACTGGTCAGCACTTCACAGGCTTCTCGTCAGCAAAATTTAAAATGGTTTGGAAATACCAGCTCCACTTTACCAGCTGAGACGTGCAGTGACTTGTGCACAGTTATCTTGTGAACTAAGCACAGAAACTGGGTTTCTGTTGGACTGGGAGCTTCCCCACCCATTAGTACATATTGATACCTTTGAACGATTGCATTAGTAAACATTCCTTTTGCATTCCTTGCAAATCCAAGTGAGTATCTAAACAATGCTAATGCACACTTTCCTAGTACCTTCTGCTGTGATTCTAATAATGCTTCCAAATATTTATGATTTCATTCCATCACTTTCATGCCCTTACCTATGACTTCACATTTGTAGCCAGCTGGACTAATCATGGCTAGCACTTAGGCTCAAGCACACACTAGCACAGAACCTACTCTTGAATTATTAGTATGCTCCCTGGCATAATTTTGAATCATGTCAGTTGACACCCTGTGAAGCCATTCCTGGGCATGGTATGGAGATTCTTCATGTCAGGGACTGTTCCCAGCTGATACTTTGAAGCAGGATGCTTTGCTTTTGGTGGAAGAGAGTAAAGTGGTGTAGGCATGAGCTGTGCCATGTTTTTTGATACAAGGTACAGAGAATGGCTCTTTGACACTTTGCTTACATTAAATATCTTTAGAGAGCAGTAGAAAAGACAAAAGGGGAAACAGGTTTCGGCAGAGCATGACTCAAGGGCTTCCCACACTGTACATATGAGCTTAACTCTATGTCTTTCTATCGAGGTTCAATCCTGCTGCTAGCTGCCAATATCTCAGTGACTGCACATGTGCAGTTTTAGTTCTAGAAGTGTGTGCTCCAACTTTTAAAGTTGTTTTTAATGCATTAATGCACCTTTTTTCATAGGTGACAGTGACTGCTTTGAGCTTTCGTTGACTTCAGTAAGACTGATGGTGTTCTGCATATCTGCAAAGATCTGCTTTAATAAATAGTTGCCTTGATTTTCAGCGTCTGTCTGCAAAACCCAGTGCAATGCAGAGTTGCTTCAGATGCATTTTAAACTAGCTTGAACTCCTGTGCAGCATACCTTACTAAATTTCCCCTGATGCTTTCTCATACTAAGCCATATAATTTGCAGTTGTTTTTTCTTGCTCACATTTTGTGGCAAAAGCCACAAAACTGTAATCACTTTACCCAAGTATGGTGTCTTAGGCTAGGAGGTTACAAAAGTTCCCAGCACAATATTCTCATTACCTAGAACTGTGCTCCTAGGAAACAGTGAAAGATCAATCATCATTTCATAACCACCAGGTGAAACCAAAACAGAACATGTTAATTATTATCTCAAAATTCAGTTTGAATTATTGAGAATGAATAGAATTCAAAATTGGAAAGGTCCTCTTCTAGGGAAGATTTATGACCAGGTCCTATTTTAATGGTATATCATTTACATGGTAATGCAGATTTATTTAAGTTAAATGCAGGGTGATTAGAGTTATTAGATACAGACGTGGTAGTTGTTGGCTAGGTGCAGGGAAACAGTTCATATTCTGTCCTGTGTACTTACCACATGCAGATCATTTCTGTTTTCACTGTACCTCAGTGGGGCTGAGTGCATAGAATCCTTGTGAGTAAAGCTGTTTTCTGTCTGCTTTATTAAGGTGAGTGTGTTAAACAGCACACGTATGCATAACTCCTCTTCCCTATACTAAGATACAACCTGTATTTTCTGTAATAGCAAGAATGCCTTGTTCCTGGGGCCTCAAGTCTCCATACCAGCTGACAGCTTACCAACTGAAATACATGGGCTTTTAACAGCCACCTCAGTTGTCTTCTGATAAGTTTTTTGAGGCAATTGTTGTGTATTTGTTCAGCTGTAGTAAGTAATTATTGGCATCATCTACGGTCCCTTTGGAAATCGGTTTTGTTTAAGCAGCAGCCCTACTGGACATTTTTCCATCAGGTTGTTCACTGTTGGCTGCATGTTTGGGAGCCACCCTCATTAGTTTACACCCTGGAAAATAAATACTCTCCTATTATCATTCTATACCCACTCAAGAGAAAAATATTACATACCCATCAAGAGAAGTGTAGGTTTCCTTGTTTTGCTCTCTTAACTATAATAGTTGATAAGGAGGGAATCATAGTGTTTTTGTCAGACAGTGGTGATTTCAGGATTTGACTGGGGTAGTGCTCCTGTACTCTCTACCTAACACACAAGTACTGACTACTCTGTCTACACCTTCTTGCTTATCTGATTATTTTATTTGCAAGGAAAGTCTCCTAGTAGAAATAACTTCTTCAAGAAACTTAGGCTTTGTACTCAATGTAGCACAATCCCCAAAGCAGCTGCTTTAGGAAAAAAAAAAGTAAAAAAATTGGACTTTTGTGGAAATAAATTCTAAATAAAAATAAGTAGGCAAAAAAAATCAGTTATTTGTTTTGCGATGTGCAGCAGTGCAGATGTTCTAGCATAGCTGCCTTATATTGGGCAGGTGTCCATTTTCTTCTCTGGCTCAAGTCATACTCGGGTATGTGTTGCAATGTCTCACATTGTTCAAGTAGATCATGATGTGCTTTCTGGCTTACTATTACCATTAAAACTGGACACTCAGAAAATGAAAAGGCAATTTCTGTATCACACCCATTAAAAGATATCGTAAATTTTAATTTGCCATTCAAGCTGTAGATTGATTTGTACTAACACATTTCATAATTAGACCTAAGACCCACGTAGCATATTTCATGAAGCATGACTAATATGTCAGGCATGCTAATATAGTAAACCTCACAAAGTATCTGTGACTTAGATCCTGTATACATCATTATCTTTGCAGAAGTATGGCCTTCATATATAGGATGGATGAAAACACAGCACAGGAGGTGACATGCAGGCAAACTAGGAATGTGCTGCTTTGCATCTAGAACAGTAAATGTAATGATTTCCAAACACTTTTGAAAACTCTTTTCTGGTACGAAGTATGCCTAAAATTGCTAAATGAGAAAACGGGCCACAGCATGGCTGGAAGTTGTCAAAATACATCACTGGTCTTAACTCTTAAGTCCTTGGTCACCACCCCTAGTATTACATACAGCACTTCAATTGTGAGCTGCTCCTATAGGTAAGATCTGTAATTGGTCAGACCTGCACAGATCCTATCAAGTAAAGACTCAGGTTCTTTGAAGCACCTTCATGTTCACATGCTATTAATAGTAAGCAAAATATTCTGAGAAGCCACATGTCTCTGACCATTAGATATCACCATATACCAAGTGTTTTTTAATCACTTTGTGTCTACAAGTCTATTCAGACCAGTAATTTACGCAAGTGCATAGGAAAGAAATGAAAGGCAAAACCCTCAACAAAATCTTTCACAAGAGAAAATCTGAAGCTCCAGCTAATAGGACTTTGTTCCTTTGAGTAGTGGCAGTTGGATTCCTTTGCTCACAAAAGTCTTTTATTATTTTCCCTCACAGGCATTCATTTCAGAAAAAGAGAAAAATAAATTTCACTTCAGTTTCAAACTATCTGTGACAAATACACTGTGACATTTGATTCTCCTTGTCTTTTTGATGCCACTTCTCAATGAATATTGATGGCCTGTCATAGAATGGCTATAGCCAGAAATGTTCTAATCCAAAAATTCAGATTTTTAAACAAAATGTGATGAGCAATAGAAAAGACATATTTTCCCAGTGGCTGTTTTCACAAATGCTTGCATCTTTTGATTCTACAGTTGTTACAGATGGGACAAGCTGGAGCTAAAGACAGAAGGGGGTCATGCTTTTACTGTCTATTAAGGAAGTAAACGGAAATGATAATGGAAAACATGTAGAGAGGTTGACCATGTTCTTATGCTCCGGTAGAAACAAGATCAGACCAGGTCTTCTTATACCCTGAACACATTTTAGAACTCTGGGGAAGTTCTGATCCTTTGACCAAGTCTGAACATCGTGGCTTTCTGTTAGAGCCTGTATTTTTATAGTAGCCTGAGGTTGAATCCCACTGATTCAATACAAGACAACTGAACTAAATTCATCGGCCTTTGTAAGAATGAAAAGTCAAATTAGATGAGCCCTTCAGGCCTCAAAATTTCTGAAACTTTAACTTTATGGATCTTTTGAAAAGTCTTGTCTTTGTCTATACTGATCACAGACAATGAAATGCTGAAAAAATTTTGATTGAAATTTAAATCTTGCATTTTGTGTTTACCTCTGAAGCCTGGAGACAAATGCTTGTTATGTTCCCTCTTTAAAATGTAGAGTATAAGCAGGGACAAATCTTAATTATGGGAGGTAAGTGTATATATGGAGAGAAATGGGAAAAGAAAGAGGAAGTGCTGCTTGACAGTTGAGATTACATCCTTTGGAGGATGATTTCGCCTATGGCACATCCTCAGGGCAGAACTTGTGCAAGCTAGTCCAGATACAACATGAAGCACAGTGCCAGACTAATTAACCCATCTTGAAGACAGCATCATGTTTTTCAGACAAAGTTTGGGTATACCTGCCCAGCACTTTATTATGCTGTGAAGACAGATCCCCTTGTCCAGCTCTAGCATCTAACAAAATGAGGCCCCAGCTGCATTTGGAAGCAGTAGGAGACACTGTAAAGGTAGTGATTTGTCAAATCCTGCTTCTCAGACATTGCCAGTATTTTGTCCTTTTTCATTGAGCATGCCTTCATGGTCCTGATTATTTCATAAAATCTCAAGCCAGAGTGACAAATATCCTTTAACAGCTCCAGTGTCTCTGGTTTTGGCTTGTGATATATCTGGGTGATATTTCTCCAAGCAGTTAGCAGTGACTGCAGGAAAAGAGAGCATGGAAGTTATGACAGCTGTGCAGTTACTGGGTGACAGAAGTACAGAGTGATGAATATTCATAAGTGAAATTCCAGTCCTGAGAGTGTGTGGTCATTGAAAATTTGATTTTTGTCATAACAGAGAAAAAGTTATTTGGGCCAAGATGAGTTTTGCAAGATACTGGAACTCCAGTAGGATCATTAATGGTCTCAGAAATCAAAGCATTCTTTCTTTATGGCAAAGGAGAGAAAGTCCTGACATTATTTCTGGTGTTCTGGGGGAGTGTGGTGGCAGAGGAGTGGGGTGGTGGGGTGAAGTTGGCAGTGTGGCCCTATGACTTGAAAAGACTTATCCAGGGTCACCTTACAGGCAGATCGCTGACTAAAAATAGGAGCCTTGGTCCCATTCCATTGTCATCTATTTCTGCCTCAGTTTCCCCTCCTACAATGTAGTGATAGAATTCCTGAACTTCTTTGAACACTTCTGATTCGGGGATATAAAGTTTAATGTAAAATCTTTGTATAACATTTGTTTATCCCAACATAGAGTCACAGTATGGAAAAGGTTAAGATCTATTACTCCAAGTCAAGATGATGTTTTACCCAATTCATTTCAAGCTTTTTTTCCCTCCTTTAATACTCTTCTTCTTTCTCATAGGTGCCATGAGTTCTACAGGTTTCCTATCAAAACAGAGGGAGTGTGCTGCTCTGGTCCTTGCCTAACCCTACACTCAGCTACTGGAATTTCATGGAGACCTTCATACCTTTCCACATAGGAGATTTTACTGAACTCAACATATTACTATTTCTTTTTACTACGTGAGTCCTGTCAATTCATGACAAACTATTTCACAGAAGCAATGCAATCTGTTTATGGGATCCATAAATGTCCAGACCAGCCAGCTCTCACAGAACCAAATGTGTGCATGCATTCCTGAGACCATTTTTCCCTACAGTTTGCAATCTGCTGTCCTCTTCCCTAGAAGCAACCCTCTACCAGTCTTTACCACACCACAACCTGTTCATAAGAAAACTAACCCAGTCCTAGAAAATTAATGCAGTAGTATTAGGAAAAGTTTTCTTCTGTATAATATTTCAGCTGTATTATTTTTCTATATTAATTTGCACCCTGAGTGTATGTTACCATAACTGGTCTATTAGAATGTTAAGGCATAACATGTCTAAGAATACATGATTAATTCCATATATATGCTGTATTCCCTTTTGCCCAAAATAAGATACTGACCACATAACAGCCCAGCACCTTCTGTCTGAAGCATATAAAACATATTGTGGAAAAAGAACCCAACTTCACATTAGTAGGATTTTTCTGTGACAACTGCCTGGGAAGAATTGTTTGTAATGCATGCCAATGCCAAGGCAGTAAGTACATTGCACTTATTTCCATTTAGTAGGTCTGTCTAATGCAGCCTTATCAAGCTTTGTATAGGTAAAGCAAAGTCAGCGAAGCAACCATTCATAGAGACAATATTCTTCTTCAGCACTAGAACAAAAAAATGTTGGCAACATGTTAGCAATATGGGCCCTTGCTTTCACTGCAATGTAAGAAATTTACAATTCAACCATCACAAATAAGAGTGATCTCCTCTACAATACTTTTCATTCACAAGTCAAAGCACTCTTAATTTAGGAAGTACCTAGAGTTGAAGCTTTCTCTAACACTGCCTTTCTCTAACTCTGAATAGAAACCACATGCCCTGCTGTTTGAGTGTTTAAATGCAAACTGAAGTATAAATATCTAGATTCTGAGGTCAGTATTTTGTCTGAATCTACATCATTGCTCAAGCTCAGTCTTATGAATGACACAAACATAGAAACTTCGGCCTGAATTGTTCCTGATAGGTCTCTCTCATAAAAAAAAGGTGGGTTTCTTCCCTTACATGCTGGATTTGCAGTAATGCTTAAAGTTCATCAGGATGCAATACATAACCATCAGATGTTCATAGTTTACTTATCCATGTTCTGAAATCATGTCACTAATTTACTCCTGAAAAACTGTTTAAAACATGTGATCACCCACCCAGTGCAGAAAAGCCAACAAAACTCCCTAGACTTGATCTCCAGAGCAGGAGCTTGATGAGCAAAGGCAAGAAAGTGTCCATTTCCTATGTGAACAGACAAAAACTCAACACAGAACAAGAAGTAACATCTTCCAGAGCTACAGATCTACAGAAAAACTAACTTGAAAACGTCATTTCTAATGCTCACCAACCACTTAAGCTGAGGTGCAATGAGTAAATTAAGTTGATCTAAGTGTGGGCTGCCACTGAGAGGGATGGTTGTGTGGTTGCACAGTAATTTGGGTCAGGGAACTAATCCAATTGAAAAACCAACCCCCTCCTTCTGCAAAAGGAAGTTTTCAGCCAGTTCCCTCACTCAGCTCCCCGTGCAGCCACATAAGTGCAAGTGTCAGCACAAAGGCAAGTACAGCAGTTTGGATGCCAACAGCTTGGTGGTTTAAAATTCTTCCCCTCTAATGAATTGTTCCTATTATTAAACGAGCTGTTTTATGCAGGCTGCCTTCCCAGTTTCTTCACTGATACAGTTCCCGAGGAAAGAAAGGTAGGTATTGAACTACATAGATCATGTTCAATACAATGTGCTGCCTGGTATTCAGAGTGAAGTAGTTTATGTGCAAGAAGGGAAAAAGACCCTAAAATATTCAACTGTGTAAGGTATAAACTTGTTAACTAACAGTTGAGAGAAGCACACAGAAAGACACGAATGGGGACAAAAGGACAGCCATCTGCATTACCTTTAGAAAGGCCTATCAGCATTATCCATGTAGGAAGTCAGTATTGTTGATATTTGGAAGCTGATGCTTCTATATTCAGAATGTGTCAGGAGATTAATGACGCAGTTCATAAAATATCATATTTTTCAGTCAAAATATTTACAGCTATATGTTTTGATGGAAAAAATAAATTATCTTTTCATAAAAAACAGTTGTGAAAAAATATTTCTATTCAGCAGACTGTATTACCATTTTCTCAGTAGTTGTAACAGGGAATACTAGCCAGGGGCAAGCTGGCTGGAAAAGAAGTCCAGCAATGAGAGGGTTTCCAATGTACTATTGATACTCTAACCCTCCATGCTCCTAAGAGAAAGATGTATTCATTATCCTTCACAGGAATTAACCAGTGTTAGGAACTTGTCAAAAAAACATGTGTGAGTATGACACTGGTGGCCACTTTATCATCAGATGACAAAACTGCATGGATTTTAGTGAGGTCCACACACCACCCTGCATTATGATTTTCAGTTCTGCAGCTGCCTCCCTTATGACAGTGAGTAAATTCTCTTTTTTCATGCCTCTCAACCTCCTAGCTTGCTTGTCTATGCTGTTGGTACCATGAACTCGAGAGGGCTAAGGCTGCTTTCTTGTGACAAATTTAACATTATCATATGGGGTACTGATTTAAGATGAGTTCTCTAAACATTGCTGCAATATAAATAGCAGTGACCATATATAACACTCTTGATAACAAGTTTTCTAGGTTTTTCCAGTTTCTTGTGTAACTGGATCTTGCTTATGAGCCCTTCAGGCTTTCACCACACATCATGCTCCTTACATATGTTTCATAGTCTTGTTTTTCTGAAAAAAAAAAAATATTATTGCTGTCATGGACCCTAGGTGAAAGTTTACATTGGCAGCAATGGACATCACTTCCTAAGAGGGTTTTCATTAGAGGAAAATAATTTTTCAAAAGCTTAATCCTAATACTGTGTCATCAATTTGCACACACAGTCTCTAGCATGGCACTAGAATGAAAACTTCCAGGATCTGAGCAAAAAGGAAACTTCCCAAAAGATTAATGATTAAAATTAGATTCTTAATCATAGGCCTTGAAATCTGACATTTCAAATGAGCTTTCACATTCCATGTTACATGGTCTTTATGCTCCTGGAAAACAGGTTTTTCTAATTGAGAACTGTTGTGAAACCTGATGAACATCAGAAAATTTTTCATTTGAAATACAGGAAGAAAAGCATAGGCTACTGTGTACAGGAGAGGACAGGAGATTAGAACTATGACCGCAGCAATATTTTGTTGTTGTTATTTCTAAAATATCAGGAACAAATTAGCCACAGGTAAACAACCAATGTTTTCAGTCATTGTTAAGTTGAAAGGAAGCATCACTTCAAGCCAAATATTGTAATCTTTAATCCAAAAGAAATGTTATAGTTAGATTTGACAAATAATTATTCTTTCCTTCATTTACAAATAAAGGGATAAAAAATAAGTTTAAAGGAATTGTATTCTAGAAAATAGAAACTTCATTTTACAGAAATGAAAAGAACATTTAATATGTTTCAAACATGAATGCAGCTTCAAAAATGAGAGATGAACCTAAAGCAATTTTTTTCAGACCAAAAATCTGCTTGATATTCAGCTGAAAAATTTTGTCAAACTCTGAGGCAATCTAAGCATGGGTTGTCACTGAAAGAGCTGACAAGACCAAGCTTGAACCAAGAGGTTCAATTCTAGTTCTAAAACTGACACTCTATTTGTGCCTGTAGGAACTCCCGCTTGATGGACACTGTGCTTTGCCAAAGGTAAGGGGAAGCAGGGCCAGTTGTAGTATTTTCTGTGCAATTAGCTTAAATCCTTTGAAGACTCTGGATAGCTAGACATCAACCTAGCAATATGGGAAAATTCCTACTTTATCTTTCTTAAGCTACATTCTGTCACAGTTCAGAAAGGAACTGTCATCTGTGCCCTCATTTACTCATTTAGTAACACTTTATTTACTTTAGTTACTCATTTACTTTAGTTATTTACTTTACTTATTTGTGCTAACCATTTTATTACACACTTGATATTACAGCCTGGATTAGGATAAACTTAATATTTGTGAGAAGCTTTCAGATCCCCAGGTAAAAATGTTCTAAGCATGTTCCATGTCCACACATAACGTGGCTAAAGTGGATCTATCTGGCAAAATGAACAAAAATAGATCTATCATCATGTAACCTGTTTTCATGGGCTTGCACCTATTTGTCTTATGATAGGTGAGTCATTACTGCTTTCCTGTCAAGATAGGTTTCTTTATTTATTCCTGTGCTAGCCAGCATCACTGAATTATATTTCATAGACACCCTAAAACATTAGAGATGCTTCATTCAAACTTTCTTGTTACGCTATCCTCTGCTAAGTTCCAATGACATAGCTAAAGTTACACCATACATCAGCTGAAAAACTGAAAGTGGCATCCATGCCAGCCCCCTGAACCCCCATACCAATGTGCAAAGCATGGACAATTCCACTTCTAAACTTGTTACTGAGAGCATAGCTGTGTTGCAGACACATAGTGAATATGTGGAAAGGACTTTGGCTTCTACTACGGTCTGGGGTCCAGCTGTGGGGACAGTGATTTAAAATGGTACAATAGCTGGAGGGTTTGCAGCCTGTTTCCAAGATCTGTATAAGATCACACATTCTGAGTATTGGCACGTGACAAACAGCACAGTAAAATAATGGCTATGTGTCATGCTTCTAGTGGGGACTGCTGTATAGTTTCCTCTGCCCTCCTTGGATCTTCTTTAAAAGAAAAGGCAAAATGCAGAGAAGTGTCCTTTTCCTTTAAGAAGCTGTCTGCCTTGATGCCTCTGTTAGATGTTTCTAGGACTGAGNATAATTAAAAAAAACGTGAATTTGATCAGTAACAAGAACCAAAGTTATGTGAGTTACATCACCGAGATATTTTTCTTAGCTGACACAAACCGGAGGGATAATGTAGCCTACTGCCTGGATACCTAATATTCTTTATGCTTTTGCTAGAGATGTGTGGTTTTGACAGCTGCAGAAGTTAAAAAAGCTATTACCACTAATTATCAGGTATTAAACAAGATTATGCTTGTAAAATAATACCAGCGATTTTCAGGGTGAACAAAGACTTTAGATGTTTTGTCTGTTCCTTTTAAAGGACCCAGGGTAAGTGGGTGGTCCAGTGTTGGAAGGGCTGTGTATCAAGATGCAATTCAATCGTTCACCTTGAAAATTCAAACAGAGGAGGGTGGTCACTGATCAGGTGAAATGAGCATGTAAGTAAGGCAAAGAGGCAAGTTTTTGTAACACTGATAAGACTATGTTCAGTACAACTGACTTCAGAATTTGTAAGAACTACAGGAGGTATGAACAAAGCCAAACTTGAGACTAAATTAGTCAACTTATTCAAAGCTCTCTATAGCCAATGGAAGGCTAAAGCTCCAGCTCCCTACAAAGGGGAAGTAATCACATTAAGTTAGAGCACCAGTTGAAACAATATCCTCCATCTGCATGTTGGTCAGAAGAACAGATTACAATTTTATTCCTCTGGCACCCAGAAGCTCAAGGTGTATTTGGTGTTAAACAGAAACTCTTGCTGCTCTCCAGTGTTTGTAATCTCAGAGAGCAAGGAAAATATTCAGTGCCTGGAGAATGGAAGGATAGAGATTAAATTATTTCCCTGAGATTACACATTGTGTATACAGCAGAAGTTGAAACAATACATTCCTGTCTAATGGCCTTCTCAGAGCTGGATGCAGCAGACCATGAACAAGGAAGGGACAGACCAGCCTTCCTCCTGAAACTGAATTCACTCATTTCTTGTTGCATGATGTGTGAGGAAGAAGTATCTGCTCTGAATTAAATCACATAATTTTGATTTTTCCATTTTTTTCAAGGAATAGAAATAAGCACTTCAACTTCAGTTTGTCCACCAGCGTGCACAGACTCAGTGCCTCAAGACTATTTAAACAAATGCTGAACTTCACAGATGGAGGCAACCACAATGCTTCACTTAATTGTTCTGTATCTCCCTTTCACCTGCAGGAAAGGGCACAGGGAAGCAGAATCGTACACTCTGAATACTCACCTGCTTCCCAGAGCTTAGAGTTGTTGGTAAAATGAACTGAACTATGAACCTCAGGGTAAGCTTTCTCCCTGGTCTTGGCTGTTCTAAGCTCTGTCTCATCAGACCTTTTCATCCAAGCTTTAATTGCTCATGCCTTAGAAACACTGTCCACAGCAACGTGAAGAAGTTGTCTGCATTTTAACAACAGCATGGAATAAACATGCTCTGCTGAAATCTATCTTTTCAGGGACGAATGATACCTCTCTCACAAAAAAAAAAAAAAGGAACAATAGTAAGAAATATACTTACATCAATGTTTTTTCAGCATAAACTCCTGAAGTTGGGATTCAGTTCAGAGCATATGAAACATCTTTCAATACCAGGGAATGGGTCTTTACTTCATTCTAAACTGACTCTCCACCATAATCATCACCAAGTAGTTATTTGAGTCTGCTATGAAGAGGAGAAGCCATAACCTGGAAAGTCCTAGAATTGATGACTCAAGCTAATGCCTTTCTAAGCCTCCAGAAATCTCTGAGCAGGACGCTCAGCCCTTTTGGCCTTTCAAGTTTGCCAACATCAGGGTTACAACAGCCTGGAAGTGGTGTTTGGAGCTGAATGGACTTGAACTGATCCGATTTTTGTTAGAGAACAAAGTCTTTGAGCCCTCTATCACCATGAGGTGATCAGTATTCTGTCTTTAGCACAATCCTCACAAGGAGTGGGAAGGAGGTTCAAGATGAATTGTCAATAGTCAAAAGTGCCCCATACATACTATGCTGGTACTAAGAGAGCTATTGTATGTACTGGCATTCCAGTGACTTGACTGTGCTAGGTACTGTATTTCTGTTTCCTGCTCCTATCTTGCCAACAAGCTCCCCATGCCCACTCTGGAAAGAAGATGGAAGGCACTGAAACAGCCTTTAAAATGTCATTTTATACACTCAAGCCAAGATGATTGATGGGGGATGTCTCCAGCTGGGAAGCAGCCATGTCTGAAAGTCAGAAGCAGAACTGAGCCTAAGATGTTTAATTCCAAAGTGAAACTGGCAATTTTCCCGCTGTCTGCCAGTTCCACTCGAATACAAGTATTTCTGGCATTTTCTTCAGGAAACAGCTTTGATGACTGATGGGAACTGCAATTGCCACCTGGCAGGGTAGCTTCAGGGACCTGGAGCCTTTGGGAAATACGCTGCAGGGGTTATCTTCAGCTCCTCAGCAGCATACAGTTTTGTATGGTAATGTATTCCAGTCTCCACCAGTCACCAGTGATACTCATTCCTATAGACTACATTTCTAAGACCGTTAGCTTTTCACTTGCACAAATATGGAGCTCTTTAACTTCAGAAATCAGATTATCTCCAAAGGAAGTCTGAAATCTCCTCCTGCAAAAAAGTTCTTTGTGGCAGGGCCCTTTATCCAGAAGAAAACGCTTCTACTTCAGAGGGACAAACCATGATCAAGGGCTCTGTATAAGGGAGTTAAAAACTTTGTATTACACAGGATGACAAGGATCCCAGATCATCCTACTCAGCTTGCTTGAAAAACTAATGAATGTACTGACAAGCTTCTAACCTAAGAACAAAAGCAAATCACTGATAAACTATGCCAAGATCTATGCCTTAATCAGTATACTTTCTTCTGCGTTCAAATGTCTTAAAAGTCATGCAGATGCTCGTAGACTTAAAGCAATTTACAATGTTTACCTTCAGCACAGCTTTACACACTCTCCCTAAATGGACTCTAATATTATACATTTTTGAGACAAAACCTGTAAATTCTTAGTAATCTACTTTTCTAAGCATTTTCTGTCTATTATAGTTGTTTTAGCGATCAGGTTTTGACTAGCAACAATTAAGAAGATTTTTTTCCCTTTGGAGATTTTATTTACTTTGTTGACAATCCAAGTAGAAAAATATGTATATCTAAGACTAAATCAGACATTTAAGCTTTACAAAGCTTTACAAGGAAAGAGAAAGTTATCTGAACAACTGTTCTGCAGGTGTGATACGGGTGTCAGTTTCTAACTCTTCACTTTTCTAATCAGACCAGCAATTTCATTAATGTTCTCAACTGGATGTGAAGCTAGTTTTTATTCTAAGAATTTAATGAAAGAATCTTGAACAGCCCTACAGTTTTTATTTACACAGTGTTTTAGTTACATTAATGACAAGCAGGAGATGAACGCTGTGGATATGAAGACACTCTTTAAATGCAGGATGTAACCTGCTAATACACAAGTCAGAAATTAAACTGAAAATGATGAAGCAAGTTTACCAAGCAGTGAATTACAACTTGTTTCCCTAACCAGATGTTGGGTATGTCCAGATGAATACGTGCAGACAATTGGGATTTTACTCTACCATACTTCACACAAGCCAGATGTCAGCCAGCTCTATCCAAAAACCATGCAACCATATGAACGTGGCATCAAGCCTGAGCTAATATATCTTGCTTTTCAGCACATGGCTTCCAAAATGGGCTTCTCCTATCTGGCAGACCAAAAACATGGGCAAATCAGATTGCTTGCCCAATAAAACACCTCCTCAGAAGAATCACTTCCATACAGCACATGACCAAATGAGCTGCGATGCACTACAATGAAATATCACACAAGGACAAAAAATTAAGACAAAATACATTTCAGTACAAAATCCAGTTATGCCAAATAATATCAATGAAAGTGCCTCATCCTCTATTTTCCTAAACATATATTGTCAAAATCAAAAACAACCTGCATATATTTAGTTTTCTGGAACAACACTCATCAATGACCAAAGTGCTCACAGAGAAATTCTGAGTAGTTCTACATTTAACCCATGAGGTGAATTCCCATGGTAAAAAATTAGTAAACTGTTGGTCTAGAACTTTTTGAGTAAATGGTTTTTTTTGTTGTTAAAAATATGTGAATGTCTTAGAAGCAAAATTTACTGTGCTTATTATTCAACAGAAATTTATGTGTTCTTTGATTTTAGAATTCATTTCTGCACAAACCCACACTCATCCAGGTGGATGTCTGGATGGATAGGTGACTTGACCAGCTTAAAGCTAGGTCTGAAAACAGTGGAGAAGACATGGCATACAGCCTGGCACGGCTAAAAGGATCCCCACTATGGTGGCTGTAACAGTTTCTTATGAGCTGAGAGCAAAGGCAACTCAGCATTAAATCAAGTTAACACAAAACCTCATAATACGTTAAGTAAGATTAGACGATTAGAGTATAGCTGATCCCCTAGGGATGATGACATAAAGAGTTAACTTAATGGGATGATTTTTCTTCAGGATTTAGGCTTGTAAAGAAAAGTGTTCAGGAGGCAAAAGGTAAGAACAATGGAGTAAAAAATTGCTATTAGTTATTCAGATTAAGTGTGAAAATACTGAAATTAAGGTAAAATTTTCTTTTTTCAATTACTTGGTATTTTTTCAAAGTTAAGTTTAGTTGTAGAAATACTAGACATTAATAGCATGACAGTGGGGAAAAAAAAAATATTGCATCATACTGAAAACTATCCTAACAAAATGCAGGAGGTACAGATGGAATTTGACTGCCATGAAATACCGGTGTCACTCAAATTTACCCTGCAACACTGTGTCTCACTCAGAAACAGACTTCAGGAATTTCATTTGCAATCCAGCTTTCCTCTATTTGATATCTTTCATGAATCTTAAGGGGTTTACATCCATTCTTTTGACCTTCCTGCACTCCTAAGAGGTGAAGAAGCATTATTATCCTTCTTTTACGGATAGCAGATTTAGACATAAAAAGCACGAATGAGTCACCCAAGATCCCACAGCACTTCAGAGAAAGAGCCTAGAACACCAGCCAGGAGACCTGACTGAGCATCCTATTCTTACCACTTGACCAAATTTCTTCTTGTTTTATGAACTGAAAGATTGGAAGCCAATTAGCCACCTGTTTCATTGTTCGCTTTCTTCGAGACATCTGATGTGTGCTGAGTGGAGCAATGTGCTTTACACATACAAGACCTCCTGCTACTCGAGAAGGCTGAAGTTTCACACATGAGCAGGACCTTTCACTGTGTAAAACATAAACTGTACACATTCCAGACTTCTGTTTCTATTAAACAAATGTTTTGACTGGGTGCACTGATTCCATTTCACCTCTGTTGTTTCTGATTTCCTATTGCTGTTTCCTTTCTTTCCACTCCTCTTCCTCCTCCAACGCTGGTGCCAACACTCTGGCCACACACACACAGAGGTCATGGTTGCTAGTAGCCAGTTGGCAGGTGGTGGATATTTTTCTTACAGCATATGTATGTGTGGATGACTGCTCTTGCTGTGTGACTGACTTAGTTGCTGGCAGTGGTTTTGGCTGGGGTATACTCTCTGGCTTTATTTTAGTTCCAGACATTTGATGGGTTGACTCTCCCGTTTTGTTCTCCCAGACAGTATTTTTCAGTATTCCTTTTTTTTCAGCCTGAGACAGTCACGGCAATGAGGATGTCTTTTAACAATGTTTGCACAACTCCAGGCCCTCCTGTCACTTCATATAGCTGTGAAGGAACTGTGATGTGTAGGTATCTGTGCATGTATTCATGCAATGCTGTTTGTTCATGGTTATGTGTTCCCACTTCTTGGATATGAATTTGCTTATATATGTGCACATGTGCATGCACATATGCCCTTCTGATCTTATGTCTGTGCCTATGTGCACATACTGCATATAATTCCACTGACGTGTCCATTTGTATAGCCTGTGTATACCTGAATATGTTTATTTGTCAATGTGAATGGATATGCATCCTTCTGTGTACCCTATCCTTTTAGTACATATAGGAAAAAAAAAAAATTTCAAAAGTATTACTAAAGTTGCAAAGTCAAATGGCAGATATGTGAAAATACTACAATTCAGTTTGCTTGCTCATGCTGGATTATGACTTTGTGCATATATATTTGCTAAAATAATTAAAAATCACATCTATGGATACCTAATTAATTCAGTGCTCAAGTAAGGCTGCACAGCAAAGGACACTCCTGCCTCGTTTATTGCAAAATCTGGTTGCTTTTCAGAGAATCACGCAGATGATTACAAGATGAACATCCTCTGGATCCTTGATCCAGCATTTCTGATCCCTCTGGACTTCCCTTTGCAGTCTTTCTATATCCTAGGCTCACTCACCTCACCTAGCCCCTTATTCTGATCTCAAACTCATTTCCCAGTCTCTCCAGCTCTTCTCTTTCCGAATTAGACACAGTGTCAGCACCAGAACTGTAAATGCAAGTTCCTTCTGCCTTTGACAGCCTCGAGTTACATGCCCATATTATCTATTGCCTTCTTTTTTTGCAAAATATCTAACCAATGTCTAAAAAAGTCACCTGTGTCTCCATTGCTAATGAGAAAAACATGTTGGCAGAGTGCAGTGTTTGACAACTATAACACACAATGGCTAAAAGCATAATAAAAGTAGATTTCTGCTATTCTTATTACAAGCAGTCCAAGATTCCTGTAAAGCCTGAAGGACAGACAGAACTTTAGAAGCTCAAAAGTAAAAATGACTCAAGAGAGTATGTGAAAAGCATGGCCTATACTATATGATGGTATATTCAAATGGTAATGATTGTTTATGAAGTGGTATACGACGTATAACAGTAAGGTATATTCTTGAAACATTTTGGTACAAAATAAAGTATTATTTCCCAAGCCCTGAACTCTGTAACTCTTGTTGGAAATGTATTTTTGTTGAGTGCTGAAAATGGTATATGTGTGGCACTGGTAACATCAGTCGTTGACATCAGTCAAGAAATAATGCTTATGGATGCACTGTACTACCTGATAAGAGGAAAACAAGAAAGAAAAGGAATCTGTGGTTCTGTAACCACAGCCAGAATAGTCAGGAAATTATCCTGAAGGGATGACTAGAGCCTCACCTTGCAAACATAGCAAAAAGACAGGAAACCACAATAGGCAAGAATAAAGTAGCACATGAATCTTATCTGCAGAAGTAAAATCAAATGCCAAAGTAAGAACACAAATACAGTCCATAGCTTATAATATACACATAGCTGGGTGATGACCTCCAGGTGCTGGCAGGGACTGTAAGCCCAAGTTTTGTTGAAAATAAATTAAAAGGCTCCTAAAGAGCTTAAAGGTATTTGATAAGTGCCATAGCATTTCTTTTGCAAATACACTTCCACTGGCTAATCTGAGATGTGAATACTATTTGAATAACCAGGAACTTTTCAAAATTAATGCTGATGTTGAGTATGCCAGACCTAGAGCTCAGTGCTCTGGAGCACACACTTCGAATCACCTGATAACAGCAAGTCTTCCCAAAGTCTTCCACTCGCCAGTCTCACTGAAGGGATGGGGACATATGTGATGCATTATAGCTCACAAGACAATTATAGCCAGCCACTACAGTTACACTGGCAAGAAACTTCAGTGCTTACTATGTGGTTCAATGGAGAAAGTGTTACTGGCTAAGCTGCACCAATGACATTTAAAGAAACATTCAGGCTATTCTACAAGGGTTTTTCAAGAGGGAAATTACTTATGTTTACTCTGGAACATTTTTTAGGACCTTTTCCTGCCCATATACTACTATTAAACATACAAGTTTTCCTACTACTACATACCCATTTTTCTTTACCCTTGAAAGTATACTGGAAATAGAATTGTTCCGAATGTAATATAATTTTGTTTTCATTACTATCAACAATAGATTTCTCTTTCTACTAAAGATCTGTTATTGCAATTCATGCTGCATTAATTAAATTCCTGTTGCTTTAAAACACAGATTTCAGGAATTGGAAACGTGACCAACCACGCCAATCAGAAATGCTATCCATTCAAGAAAGCCTTTCTCTTCAGATCAGTACAGTACTAAAAATGCATTGTCCAGGAAAACTTTACAATGCACCCATATAACTCCCTCCTATTATTTTACTTCAACCAGTTAGCCAAAAATTAATTCAGATGTAGCAAAACCCATCACTGTTTTATTGTTTTCATGCCTGTTTAAAATGTCAATGGATTTTTTTTGAAAATATGATTATTAAAAAATATCTAGCCAAACGAGCTCAGACAGATAGAGCTAGTATTTTCAATCCTCAGAACACACCTAACCACAGAAGTTGCCCTCATTCAGATCTTCCCAGTTTATCACCTGCTGCTATACTCCCTAATGCCAAGTGTTGAGCATTCAGTCTCCTTTGACCACTTGCTGGCCTTTCCAATGCCATGGAGTTAATTATTTATTATTACTGTGATTTATTTGTACTGATACAGTACATCGAGGGATCCTCTATACGTACAGTTCCTGCTTCAAGGAGTTTACAGTTCAAGAATAAAGCAACTACACTTTTGATCCATTATGGATTTGTCTGAGATATAGCATCACTTTTTTGGCATTCTGACTTACTTAGCTTCAGCACATCAATGCTTCTCTTAGCAGCTTACCAAAAGCTATACACCTCCATTCCCCCTGTGCTATTTCTTAGCTTACTTGGGGCCACAGACTCATCTTACTTATAAAGTCTGACACAGCCTTCTCATGATTTTTTCATTCTGAATTACTTTCAAAACAAAAATAATTTTTGCATATAAAAATTTACAAGATTTTAAAAGTCTGCAGTAATTTCAAAGTAATAGTTTATAAATAAGATTAATTATAATATTTTGAAACTGAAAACCCATCTCTGCATTGCCATTCAAGTGGCTCTATAAAAATGACAAGAGATTAAGAACAAAATTAATTTGCTGAACTGAAGCCTAGTGATCTAAAGCTAACACAAATCATCCACAGCCTTCAAGCAAATGATGTTGAAATGCATCTTTTTGCAAAACAAGGTGCAGGTAGAGAACAGAAGGATGTCTAAGGTGCATGTTACAGACTACATATACATGCTGAAGATAGAAAAATAATAAACCAAAGAACTATAAAACTTATTGCACAGGCTATGATATTTCATACAAAATCTCTTTAAAAGAATAGTGGAAAGCTGAAACAACACAGTGGATAAAAAGATACTTTGTCCCAAGGGCAAGTACTGTAGTGATCAATTACATTTTGAATTGCAGGAACAAAATTAACAAACTTGATGGAAAGCACCATATTGCAATAAAAGATATCACATACAGATGAACAGGATTTGAGAATGCTATTTATTTGAAACAGCAGGTATAATATACTGCACCTCTATTCCTCCTGATGGAATATTTCTAAATGGGCTACCCATATTTTGCAGCAGGACTGTACTTTGATTTATGGAGCCAAAGTAAATTATACGCTTCGCCAATAAAAATTCTTTGCAGAGGCAGCTTTTTTCCAGTTCATTTTAAAGTGAATATGAAAAGAAACACATAAAGAGACTTTTTTTTAACAAATATTGCTATGTAAAATGTATGATACAGGTAGGGAAGTATGTTTGTATATGTATACAAGGTATTTTCTGTACTGGAACAATTTTTGATACAGGAAAGATGGAAAATCACTGTGCATATATGGAGATAGCACAAACAGTGTTTCCTGTCTAAAGGGTGGAAATAGTCAGTGCAAATAATTCACTGGATTGTTTTACAAGTGAGTGAAATCTCCTCAGTAACATCGTGTTATACCATAATTCTGTGTTGGTGTATTGAGAGAAGGCACAATCAGTAAGAGGTATTGATGGGATAGCTGCCTGGCAATTGCTAGCAGACGTAGGCAGCTGATGGATATAATGCAGACCAAATCATGCATTTTAAGTCATGGGAACATTACAAAACTTGAACACTGATGGTATTTGCACTGTTGGCATATGAGTTTCATCATGTTTAGCTTTGATTTTACTTTCAGTGCTGCCATTTAGCCAGTGAAAATGGAAGTGGAGTGGTCACTAACACATGAAGTTTAGGCAGCTGTAGTTCCCCACCCTTAGGGTTATTCACAGGATCCAGTTTCCATTACCTAACTTAGCTATCTGCAGGGTGGAATCCATCTCACCTAATGCTGGATGTGTAAAAGGCAGATGCCTCATCTTTCCAGAGAACTGTAGCTTTAATCTCGGGGGAGGTGGGGAGGGTGTTACACCAGTCACATCCAGATTCTACAGAAATCAGTCTTACTAAAATAATTCTTTGGTATGAACAGTATAACAATAAGAGGACTGATTCCTTACTCACATTAGCCCTTTGTTGTTAGGCATATGAAGTAAACACTATGAATCTGACTGGGATAAAAGTACTTTATATTGCATGGACAATTCTGTGTTGGTTGTAGGAATGAAAGGAACAGAGGAAAACTTTTCATGCTAAAACCAAGCGGAAGCATTGGATAATTCAGCTCAACCCAAATGTTCACCCAAATCTCACAGAAACCACAGAAACCATCAAATCTTCTCCCCACACATTCTGGTGGAGAAGCTGGAAAAAGTATTTAGGGAACTAGATCTCCATGGAGCTTTGAATCCCTTTTCACTGTGACAATTCAGATATTTTCAATGGGAATTTGAAATCTTTTGGAGCAGTGTTTGAAGATGAGAGATCAAAAAAACCACCACTGTTAGCAGATGACCCTCCCAAGCTATGTGTTCCCTACATAGATGAGCACAGTTTCAACAGGACTGTAACATCGGTACTATAATATTTCTTTTGCTTTACTAGTGACACCATGGTGACATACATACTGTCTCACCTCCTTATTGATAGGTGGATGTATCTATCATATTTACTCAAAGCAGCTCTCTGCCTGCATTACATTCATCTCATACTGCAGAACCCCTTTCATCATTCAATCCCATGGCATTCCCTGTGTTGCTTCTTCCTACCTCTCCTTATCTTAGCTCCTGCTCCTGGAACATGCTCGCACTGACAAATCTGATGACATCAGAAAGGGCAACTTCACATTTTTCTTATTCACAAACCATCTACTGTTACATGAAGACTCCCCATATAAAGATCAAGCTGGAATTTCTTTCTACATTTTTTGGTAAAACCACAATTCATATTCACAGCAGACAACAGTACTTACTATCTGGAAGGGGGAAGAGAGAAAACAAAACTGTTCAGGAGAACTGAATAAAACAAGTGAACAGACAACATGATAATGTTTCTCCAAGATTTTTCGCTAGCTTCTTGTGATGTCTGTTCAATTTTGCCACTTGAATAACACACATAGGTAGGCAGACCACAATTCCTATTGGGTATGATACAGCAGTATTGTTGCTCTAGTGTGAAATCTCAGAATCAACCCTTTATTTGCTGCCAAACAAAACAGTCTACTTCCTCCTCCTTCCCATCAAGCAGGGCCACCTTCCTTTGAGAAACACTCTGCAGAATTGGTCCCTCTCCCTCCTTCCCAAGGTGGAAGGTTTCAGAATATGGCAGCTGGGATCCCTGTCACCTGTGCTTACTTATCTCCCCATGGAAGGTCAGCTGCCATCCTAGAACCTTAAAAAGACCATATGTCCTGTCACTATGAGGATTTTCTTCCATGTTCATCATTGTCCTGTTGAACCACTTTTCACTACTATAGAGCAGAGATTATTTAACAGTCATCTGCAATATGTTTTTAGTGACATTTATTATAACTACTTTCTGCTGTAAAAGACTCTGTAACACATGGGTCATGAAGCAGAATTCCTGAACTTACCAGTTCACTTTGAAATAGCTTCCTACAATCTTTATTTCTTTTCTGGGAATAAGGAGAAAAGAATGAGTAAAGTTTCTTTGGCAATAAGTAACCCCATGATGAACTTGTGTTCTCTGAGTCATGAGTGCAACTGGTATTAAATGCAGAGTCTTACCAGGGAAGTGATTATAGTAACAAATCTTTGGGGACTGGGCACCACTGACAAGCACTAGAATGCCCTGTGGTAAACACATCCCTCCTGAATGTATCATCATCGGTGGGTTTATTCCAGGCCTGGATCATATTGCCATAACTCTGCAATGGCTTTCAAGAGCTTACAAAAAACATGATTGAATTAAGTGAAGGCAGTAAATATTAATAAAATACTTTATATTTCCAAAGCACTTTGATCCTAAAGCTCACAAGGAACCCAATCATAATCATATTTAGGCATGAAACAATGTCTATTAACGCCTAGTAAGATTTTCCAAGATCCTAATACAGACACCAGCTTCCTACATTTAAGATGTCACATTTAACTACATTTAAGATGTCACATAGGTTTCAGGTTAATAGGAACCTTAAAACTCTATTTTGCAAAGACCATATTGAAATAGCAACCCAAATCAAATGTAAGGTTTAAATATTTAAATATTTAAATATTTCCTGAAACTGCCTGTTAAAAATTAAAGCCATTTAAAATTCCCCTACAAGATTTTAACCAAATCATCCTTTCTAAATTTTCTCTGCAAATGCAGAGACGCAAAGAAATATCCCCATAAGGCATTCTATCTTACATCCACAAGCAACAAAAATTCAGTACTTCGCCTCACCTGCCCTTAGAAACTGCTCGTCATATTCTGCACCATATTTTCCATTGTCCTTGATGTGTCTCTTCTTCTGGCTAGCTCCACTATTGGAGTCCCTGCCAGCTTTGAACAACACCTGAGTGCCCTACAATGTTCTCTGCAACACCGCCACCCTTGGGAGTAGTGTCTATCTGAATTTAACACTAGTGATTTATAGATCTCATAGGCTGTAGCTAGAGTGAATTCCAAATTGCTGCTACACTAAACTTCCCTTGGACTGCAGCCTGGATCCATGTCCATGTTCTTGTAACTGAAGATGTCAGCACTACTGTTTAAAACTAATACACCATTCTGTCAAGGTTTCGGTGTTCGCAACTAGTCACAGTTGCTTTCTTTAACTGTATTATTTTTGTTGCTGGTTCTTTACTGAAACTCCTCACCTTATTCTTTAATCTAGTGCTCCTTAATTTCTATGACAGTGTCTTTCAAAACACATTTTCTAATGATCTCTCTTCTCATCTGCAGTCTTTATACAAACTATCATCTTTTTTCCTGGAGACATCAACATATAGGTGCGAATTCCAGACCAGCTCCTGTGCTGAGAGCTTTGAAGCTGAATAAAACATATCTCAAATCAAGACTGCTTTTAAACTGAAAGGGACCAAGATGATTAAAGTGGATAAGGAAGATGTGAAAAGCACAATATTAAGCTGGCCTATGTTATTTAGTATATCCTAGGGGCCCACACTACACATAGCAAGGACTTGCTACTGAGTGCGGAAATGAGCCATGGCAAGTTTTTAACGTGCTTTGTTATGCCTTAATAGTCAAACACATTAAGCTATAAAAATGTAACGATACTCATAAAAACCTGACACTCCTCAGTAAAGACAGGGTCGCTGGAAGCTGCCTCTGCTCCAGCACAACCCTGCTGAGCCACTTTACTAGCTCTCTAATTCCCAGCTCTGGGACATGGCGGCACCATGGCTGTCTTCCGCTCTTATGGAAGGAGCCTGACCCACCAAAAGCACAAAGTAGAGGCTTAGAGCTCTGTTTGACTACAAACTTTTACTGTCTGCTGCAGCCCTTTCCAATTTCAGAACACATTGCTTCATTGCTTCACAGCTGTCTCACTGAGCAGAATCACAGAGGTTAGACCTTGGTGGAGCCAGAAGTCTATTATGCAGTCTTTGTCCATCTCACATAAACTACTTGATTAGATCATTCCTATTTCTCTAGTGGGCCTCTGGGAGATACTGAGATGGTGGCAGCAAAGGTCTAGAATATCTGTTCTAAACTATGCAAACCATGCTGCATCACCTTAGCATCAAAATACCATCCAATGGTATACTGAGCAGCAGAGTTCAGATATGTCATCTGTTTATTTTTACAGTATTTCCTCAAGAAGAAGAAAAGAGTGATTAAGACACTGGAATGGACTGCCCAGGGAGGTGGTGGAGTCACCATCCCTGGAGGTGTTTAAGAAAAGACTGGATGCTGCACTTAATGGCATGAGTTAGCTGATGTCATGGTGTTAGGCCACAGGCTGGACTCGATGATCTCAGAGGTTTTTCCAGCCTTAATAATTCAGTGATTCTGTGATATGGTCTTTTATTCACGTAAAAAAATGTATATTATGCCTTGGAAATGCATCTCACATCTATAGCTAAAGCTAGTGAGGGTTTCAAGTAGTCCTGAAGAAACCTCCATCTCCTGAAATCCCTGGAAGGTGATATGCTGCCAAAGAACTGCAGCTGTATGTTTTATTGAACTGCTTTTGACCTAACCAGGCAAGTCAGATATCCACCTGATGGGAAGGTGTGAGGAAATTGTCCATAAGACTAACACTCAGCAATTACTTATCTAATAGTTTAAACAAGGTACTTAATTTACTTAGGAGCCTCTAATTAATTTAGCTGTTCTGAATTCCCTTCTTTTCGTGCAAGGAATGGGCAACTTGTTCTGCACTTCAGAATCCTTCTAAAGAAGCTCATGATGACAGATGAAGAACTAAAATCATATTTAACATTTTATTTGGTTTGCACAGCTGCTGAGTTCTTTCTTAAACTAGGATGCTGGTAACTCTGCACCAGAAGATGCAGGTCTGACTGAAGATCTAGAGTGTACAAAACACTTAATGTGACTCTGTTGGGCACAACTGCACCACACATTTAGTATCTGCACTTGCTACTGCTACCATCTTACATTAATAAATGATGAAACAGGAATTTGCTTTGCAGATTCACTTCTCTGTGTGCAGCTTTGTCAAGTTCCATTATCCGGACTGGTATGTATCACCCCCTTGCTCTATAATACCAGGCTGTGTAAGACTCATTTTTTCCATCTGCATATGACTAATATGAAATAGGGTTGGGAAGAACATCAGGTGCCCATCTATTCCATTATCCTGCACCACAGCAAGCTCAATTCCTCCTAACCATTCATCACAGATGTTTGCCTTTTATTTCCATAAAAAGCTCCAGCCCCTAAGAGTACACATCTCTTCTAGTGCCTCAGGGTCTTTCAGTCAAAAGGTTCTGTTGAGCCCTCAATGACAGGAAATATTTGACACTTCAGGACACGCTCTAGAGGCATGGAGAGGTGAGGTTTTTGTTGGGGGTTTTTTATTTGTTTGTTTGGTTGATTTGGGTTTGTTTTTTCTGGGTTGACAGTTGGACGCAGTGATCTTAGAGGTCTTTTCCAACTGTGACAATTCTGTGGTTCTGTAACACAGCCACTCTGCGCTGTTACGCAAACATATTTATGAAATGGCACAGGCAGTTCTTTGAACATAATGAAACTTGGAATATGGGACCTAAAACCATATAAAAGCAATGATGAACATTATTAATGCATACGAGCAGCTTCAGCCTATTTCTCCCTTCTAAAAAGAAGTAATTTCAAGAAAAACAACTTGCTCCCTGCTTTTATTTTCCGACCATTAGGGACGAAAAAGAGTAATTTACTGGTTTTATGCCTATACACATAGGGAACGTAGAGTGTATGCCTACTTGAGAGGCAGTATGGTAGTTTACTGTATTCCAATCACAAATGTATTTCTGAATTTTCCTGTCCTACCCAGCTCATCAGGAATGCAGTGCAGCTGGCCCAGGGAATTCACATTAGTTTGCAGAAACTTCCCAGTGCTGGTGCAGAAAGTGGAAATAGGTATTTGATGTAGAACTGACTAGCATATAAAAAACCATGAATGTACAATGCTATTATGGGTGCATAAAGGGATTGTCATGCCGTTAGATCAGTGGTCCTTTTAATCTAATACTGACTAACCCATCAGTTACTGATGGCAGAATTTTTAGTATTTGTTCCTTTCGTTCCACCTCTGTGTTGAGAATCTAAACAGCTGTATTACAAAAACATCTTTTCAGAGAAGAAATTTATTGAAGTCACTTGCAATTATACCTCTAAGTACTGAAAAAGATCTGGAGTTAGCTTCATGATTCTTTAGCTCCAATATTTATCTACAAACTTTTTCCATTAATTTGCTATAAAGCAATTCCCAGTTAGCCTTACGGAATTTCGGGTATTTCTTCTTATCACTCTGCAGAGAGTCTGGGAGAAAGAGCAGGGAAAGTGTTCATTTTGTGTTATTTATATAGATGATGGGTGGGTTTGAACTCATAAAACAAATATGCCAAAAATAGGCCTGAGTTTACTTATATCTGTGTACGTTTATGATAAATAGGAGTGGAGAGCAATGAAATTTACAACTGAAAATATCAGAGATAAGATGCCACAAGATGCCAAGAACTAGTACAATACCTCATTTAGAATCATGTTCCTCTTTTTCCCCACTCAAATACTTCAATCCATTTTGGTTTAATTGTCATCTTCCTAATAGCTTGAGAGTTACATAATATTAATGAAAAGTCAGTATGAGATTGAAGAACAAAGCGTTTTATTTCAAAGCTTAATTTTTCAATTTACAGGGAATGAGAATTTTGGTGGAGTTTCAAATGATGATTTCTGTGGTTGATAGTCTGGCATGATCCCTTTCTGAACAAGCTGAGATCAATCATTGCAAGAATTTAACAACTGACAGGGCCAAATTCATCTTGGGTGAAACTCCAAAGTTAATGTAGTGATGCTACATTTTGGCCCACAACTTAGTACAACAGAAAACCAGAAAACAATCCCTTAGTATTCTTCTACAACAAGCAAAATGCCCGTGTGGACCCAAACTACACAGCAGTGATCTGTGGAGACAGTTTATACACAGTGTGTGAATTCCATTTACTGCCAGGGATTCTGTCTGTGGAAATTAGAAGAAAAACTCCACTTCAAGCTCTGGTCACCTTCTGTGTGTTGGATTTTTTAAGCATACTGAATACAATATGGGATGATAACCTGAATGATTCCTACAAAAAAGACATCTGAATGGTGAAATCCTCAGATAAACTAGTTTCTGCACTCACCCATTCATGCACATTTCTGCCAAAGGCTGGAGGACAGAATAGGATTTCCTCAGAATAAGGTGAGAGATGTTGGTATTTCCCTTCAAAAATGCTGAATCTGAGAAAATGAGAAAGAGCCATATGGATTGAGGAAATATGGAAAAAAAGGGATATATTTGGAGAAATAAATTCTGCTGAATTCTTGAAATGCCAGAAATGGAAGGTAAGAGCTTACAAAGAATAGGAAACAAGAGAAGAGGCTTCATAGATTGAAAAGCAAGGCAGATAGAGGCAATAACCCTGGTTAGATCAACAAGTACAGCTGGAAAATTCAGAAAAGCTTCCAGCCTCCCTATGTTAGATATCTAAAACAAAATATTACTTCTATCCTCAGATCTTCCCTTGATTCTGGCCATCACGGCTACTATATGATTGCCAGTGATTCAAAGCAAAGCCACAAAAGGATCTTGTACTCCTAAAAGCATTCTGACATGCTAGGAAAAAAAAGATCCAACGGGAGTATGGAATCATGGTTAAAATAACACAAACATGCATTTTAGTTTTTTGCTTGGAACTAGACATTTCCTGTAGAAGTTAAATTAAAAAAAAAAGAAGAAGAAGAAAAAAAAAAGTATGTTTGCAAACCTGTCAAAACTTCTTAATCTCTGCTTTCTTTTGTCCTGAAACAGCCACCTTCACATTCAGAACACCTGCTCAGGGAGAGAATACATCTAAAAGTATATATTTTGCAGTATTTGCAGGGTTGCAGGAAGGATGTCAGCAGGTATCAAGACAATAACAATAGTAAGACCACACACTCTCATGTCTCTGATGGTGGCAAAAAGAGCACGTGCTCCAGAAAGATGACAAATAGACCTAGGCAAGAAAATTCTCCTGCATCTGATAGAGAGTAAGAGAAGCTTAAGATGCAGTATAGATTTAGTGTACTTGGATCAAACACGGATGTTTGCTAAGTCTTTACAGGGAGGAAAAGCATATCTGCCATATTTAGTTTTCAATTTCTACTTACTAGTATAAGTCATCATCCTTTCCATTAATAGAGCTACAGATTTTTTAGAAACTAAAGCTCTCTAGGAGATCATTTCATTCTTTGCCCTACCTCATGGCAGGATCAGCTCTGTTTAAATATCTGCAGCATCTTCCATCCCACAGTACTTAATACAATCTGAATTTAAACCAACATCCAATTATATCTATGGAAAAGACACCACTAATCGGCACCAGGCTTTAATACATTCATAGTTGTATTTATTCATTACTGCAATGTTGTCCTTTCTGGGAAGAACATGAGAAACTCACTTCTTCTTTAGAAACCATACTGCTGTTCAGAGATAAGAAAAAAAAGCACTGTAACCAAATCTACAGGGGAACCAAAACTCAACAACTCTGAAATAAAAATAATATGTAAATCTAAAATATTAATGAAAATATAATTCTTGTTGTGAGTTCTTTATCACTTGCAATTAAGAAAGCATGAAACCTTAATACAGCTGTTGTAGGTCAGGGAAGAGCTGTGAGCACCAAGTGTATTTCACTGGTCCAGGTTCTCCCACAGGCACTACGCAGGAGGTCAGCCAAAGCTCTTCCTAAGGCTGTTGAATATGCAAGCTGCAAACACTGACAGAGCTGCTCATTGGGAAAATGCTACAGGATCATAAGCGATCCTAACTATCACCCTAAGGACATGACAGTGTCCCACATGTGAGAGTAATGGGTCAGCCTTGACTTAGGGGCACGCTTGCCACCTACTGGTCAGTAGCTGCTCATCACGCTTCTAAAATACCTCCCCAATATTTGTCTAATCTGGTCCACCATGTGCAGAAACTTTTCTGTATTATCAGCACAATACATCCTCCTTTCGTCTGCAGCATTACTCAGACCAAGAAAATCCTGGAGAGAACCCAATTCAATCTGAAAGAAGATCTTTGCAAAACCAGCTGTGGTCATGGATGGTTCCCAGCTGCTGCTGCCCTTCCCTCACCCTCTTTCTGCAGCCTTCAAATTCCACTTGTAAACAGGAGTCTGAAATGCATATTACA
Source organism: Chloroceryle aenea (assembly GCA_013399075.1). Lineage (NCBI taxonomy): Eukaryota > Metazoa > Chordata > Aves > Coraciiformes > Cerylidae > Chloroceryle > Chloroceryle aenea. The sequence continues at coordinate 336,762 of VWZY01006398.1, forward strand.
GCTGGCCATCTTAGCACTGATGCAGAGTATACCATGGTACACTGCAGTCACACCAAACCTATCCAACCCATCTCCCAGTCCCAGTTGTTCCCTTTAAAAGCAGGAGTGTTTACACTGGCAACTGTTGCTCAGCAGGTATCAATCTTGCACCAGGCCGAGCTCTGAACTTGCATTGAATACTGACCTCAGTAGGAGTCTTTGCTGCCTAGGAAACAAACAGAGTAAAAGGACAGGGAATTCAAAGCCCTATAGGTTGCTGGCTGGAACTTAAAGACTGGTGCCTAGGGCTGCTTGAAATATTTCCTTAAAATTGCTTTTGAACAGGAAATTGGATTTAAACACTGCCCCTTCCCCCCTCCCCTTTCCTCCCTAAAGCTGTCTACTTTTGCTTCAGCCACAATCTGACTGGTTTGATTGCCTTGTGCACTCTCTCATTCTCCTGCGTGGTCTGTAGATTCCCTCTCCCACAGAAGAAAAGGGTATGTATCCGAGGAAGCCCAATGGCCAGGCACTTCTGATGCATCTTCTCACAGTAAGGAGACATCTTGCAAACAATGACAGGAGCTCCTGCAGTTCAGGTGAGTTCCGAGGCAGCATTACTGATCTGGATGAACCAGGTTTTCAGCAAATATGAACTACTGCTGGAATTTACACTGGAAAAGATTGCTGCCCTTTCTTAATGGGGAAAAAATATCTAACCCTTTTTCATCCCCTGTGTGGTGGTGCATAGGTCACTGGAAGTCTAAAGTGCCTGATGTAAAAAAAAAATGGCCTTCATTTCATGCCAGTGCTGAGTACCAGCTGACAACTTTGCACTTAGTAGCTTATATCTGGAGAAAATCCTGCAGTGGAGGCTGGCAGCTTCTGGGTAGCAACAGAATGGGAGATGCTCGCCTGACAATTGTATATGCCATCCTCATTACAAGCATAAGTGGTGGACCTCAAGGTAGAAACACAATTCTCTGTCTCCAGATAGACACACCTTTCCTAAACACATGTTCTGAAAGTCTTCAAATATGGAAGAATAAACCCTGAACTCTTAGTGAGGTAACGCTGGAAAAGCAATAGATACTTATAACATTTTCATTACTGACAGGGATAAGGGATTAATATGCCAATACCCATTACATGCCAAGTGTGTAAAGAGAAACTAAAATCAAACCCAGTCTTGCAAAACACTAATTTTGAGGCTGAATAGTGCATGAACCATTGTATGCCTGTGAAATTAAATGAAGAGAAAGGCGGTTTCTACCTCACACAACCACCCCTGTAGAGTAAAATTCTTCTTCTGCACATCTCAGCTAGCTGATACTGACTTGTTTTATAGCCAATTAAAAGCAACAGACACCCCTAGAGCACAGACCATGTGAACAGCTTGGGACGACTGCAGTAGGGTGGGTCAAATTATGCTGAATTGAGCAGAGTCTGTGCATCCTGATTCCCAGTTCCTTAATTTCTGTAATTATGCACCACTGATAGTGTCGTAGTTGGCCGTGACAGTGAGTGCTGCTACTCAAGAGGCAGAGCTTTCCCTGCCAGCAATAGGCGCTGTCTGATAAGCCCACACTCTTCCCTCAACATGAAGAGCCTTCCAGGGCTCTGAGTCAGTTCTAAGCATTCCACTTGCTTTAACACCGAAACACTACTATGGCTCTTGATTCCTTTTCGGGTATTAAGATAATTTCACTGTTGTTCAGGAAAACTGAACAAAACACAAAAGCCTTTTTTGCTGACCATATAGCTTGTCACGCCATGTGATTTTGGATGGAATGTGAAAAGGTTCTGCTATCTTTTTCTATGAGAACCTGCAGCCTACTGCATTTCACTGAGTTTTTTTCTAATTAATAAGTTACATACTTAAGAAATGGTCTTGTATGGTCCTAGCTGGTTTCGTAGCAATATACATAGCAAGGTATTTTTTATGAGTGAAAAATGAATAAGATGTCCTACCATAAGTAGTAACCAGAAATTTGGACTGAAGCCCAAATTCAGTAGTGGTTTATGTTTCATTAACTTCCCTGGAGTTTTAACCTTCATCATCCCCGCTACAGTCTTTCCTATTAAAAATAGTCAGGCAAAATTATTTTAATAAAGATAGAACTAACCCTAAAGGGAGTTAATAGTTTATTTTACTGTGGAAGAAAAATAATATATACTGCTCCCGGTGCCCTATATCCCCTCATGTATTTCCTATGTTTTTTCCTACATTATGTTCTATGACAAAACATAAGCACAGGTCACAATAGTTCTTTTGTATAGATGTGTCTGATTCCATAACAAAACATTATTTGGGTTTGATTTTTTTCTTGTTGTTGTTTGGGGGTTTGTTGGTTGTTGTTTTTTGCTTGTTTGTTTGCTTGTTTTTAATATATATATAATTATTTCTCAAGGGTGTGTAACACATTTATAGCACAATGATTTTAGAAGGAAACTGAGATCTGCCGTTTAAAATTTTGAATGCATTATTCTAACTATGGGGAGATTTCCTCCAAGTCCTGGCTTGCAAAGCTGTGATTTGAGCTATTTAAGAAGACGAAATAAAGACTCTACTTGGCAAGAGCTTTAATTAGCAGAAATTTCCACGCTAGGAATATTATTCTGCATGAGCAGAAATTGCATAGCTCTTGCCTCTAGATGCCTTAGAGATGCCATTGATTGGCCATATTCAGAACAGGGGAATTATGTGACCCAGTGCTAATTTGAATTCCTTTACCAAACACATTTTTATTTCATCATCTCAGCTGCATAAAAGAGTCAAAGTACCAGAGCTTTAAAGACTTTGAATTCCTGCTGTTCTGCAATAAAATAAGGCAAGAAATACTAGCCATCCCTGGTTGATTCTTTAATTCTTTCCCAACAATGTCAAAGTATCAGTGTCCTACAGGTTTTAGTGCAGGTTAAAGACTGATACAAAGTGTATGCCTGAATAGAAGTTTGGAGTGAGTTAAGGAGAGAGAGAACATTTTAATAGGACATTGGTCCAGAATAGCCCAGCTTGTTCCTACCTCCTGCTGCCTCTTCCTCCTTTTCACAGGACCTTGATTGTATAGAAACAGTACAGACAAAAACCACAAACAACAAAAGGTTCGCTCACACCCCCAGTGGAGGTCATGTGCATGCTACCATGGAGAAAGAAAAAAAAGCATCAAAGGATGGTTTGGCTTATTTATAAGCAAAGATTAATTAATAGGAGGTTTGATACTTTAGCAACGTACATTTGGGCAAATTTGTATTTGCAAATTGTTCGTTTCATACATCCAAGAGACACAGTGCAATGTGGCCTGGTGCTAATTTTAAAAATGAATCAAACCTTTCTTTACCATGATCCAAAAACTACAAACTTGTGGTTCAGAGGTTTTCAATAGTATCTGCTCAGATTTGACACTCCAAGGTTAAAAATCACAAAAGAGTTGTGTTATACACAGCAACAGTAGCTTTTTCCAACAATTTTTAAATTATTTCATTGTATACTCTCCAAGAAAAGTAACTGTCTTGGCTACTGGTGGACAACCTTTAAAAAAGGAGGCAGAATGAACAAATTCCCTTAAAACATAACACCCTCCTTATAGGTCGTCTTTAAAAAACCTATTCATTATAGCAGCATTTATACCCACTAGGTGACTATAAACTATGATTCAGAACTACCTATGTCACATGACGAACAAGCACAACATGCACCATTCACTTTTAAATCAATCCCCTCCGACCTAAGCCATGTAAATCCTTCAGAAATTCACGCCAGTATTCTCCTCCAGATCACACATAGAAATAGCCCAATGACGAAAGTTTACCCATGCACAGCCCCTTTAACCCCTATTTAAGTATCTGCTTGGAATTATCAGTGACCCTTCTTGCACTCTTGGCTAGTTCACACTAGGTCTTCCACAGTGCGGACCCACCGCGGGCTTCTCTTGTCTTTTCTCCGGGGTCCTTGAAAGAAACACTATTTACAGCCTTGCCTTTCCAAGAGAGCACTGTCAGCTCTGCCGATCGCAAGAGAAAAAATGCTTCCACTTCTGTCCGCACGTATGTGCGCACCCTTTCCTTCTCCTGCTGTCCCTGCCATCCACTCATTCTTCCGTCCTTTCCCACCGCCTGCCTGACCTCTTCTTAGCTGTTTGCTTCTATCTTTTAGACATCATTTTCATCGGCCCCCTC